>SRSE01001020.1:40000-75000 GCA_005024645.1 Planiliza haematocheilus
GAGGCTGCTCAGAGTTTGTCTGAGAGGGGGCAGTTAGCCTCAGTACCAGCTGACATAGGGGACTCTTTTCTGGGCTCAGCTCTTGGGTTTGGAGGGTGTCTCTGGGACTGGATTTCAGGTGGTTAAAGAAGTTGAGCGTTCTCTTCTGAACGTTGATGATCAGTGGGTATCTGCCTGATTCTGCTCTACATGCATTTGTTGGTGTGTTTCTGTGTACGTGTAAAATGTATCTGCAGAATTCTGCATGTAGAGATTCTGTTGGATGTTTGTCCCAACGGGTAAAGCTCTGATGACTGAGTGGACCCCATACTTCACTACCGTACAGCGCAATGGGCTGGATGACAACATCAAATATTTTCAGACAAATGATCAAATTTTCTCTTAATTGCATAAAGAGCTCTTGGAGCTTTTTCTTTTAGTGCATTCACTGCCATGTTGAAACTCCCTGATGCTGTTATGGTTATACCAAGGTAGGTATAGCTCATGCTGTGTTCAATGACATGATTATTGATGGTAAACAGGTGTTTGTTCTCATGACACCTGGGGCGTTTTTGGTTTTCTTCATGTTTCCTGCCAGGGCCCAGTTCTGACAGTACTTTTCTACTACGTCCAGCTGTAGCTGTAGTCCCTGTTCAGTAGGAGACAGTAGAACAAGGTCATCAGCATAGAACAGAGACTTCACCTCTCTATCCAGGAGGGAGAGGCCCGGAGCAGCACATTTATCCAACTAAACATCCAGTTCATTTATATACACATTAAATAAAGTCGGACTTAGATTGCAACCCTGCTGAACACGTCTTCTCTGGGGGAAGAAACCAGTTCATTTGTCTCCAATTTTAACAGCACACGTGTTTTCTGAATACATTGATTTAACTGTCTCTCTGTCTCTGTCTCTCTGTCTCTCTGCCTCTGCCTCTGTCTCTGTCTTTGTCTCTCTGCCTCTGTCTCTGTCTCTCTGTCTCTCTGTCTCTGTCTCTCTGCATCTGTCTCTGTCTTTGTCTCTCTGTCTCTGTCTCTCTGCCTCTGTCTTTGTCTCTCTGTCTCTGTCTGTCTCTGTCTCTGTCTCTCAAATTTAAACTCTTCTGTTTTCTGACAGAAACCTCTTTAATACTTTTATACTGAGAGGTGTCCCTAATATAGTGGACAATGTTCCATCAGGACTGGAGACATGTTTTAATAAAGACAGCGTCCCAGAGTTTGACTTTAATCACTTTAGACTAAAACAAACAAACAAGACGAAGAGGAGGCGAAGAGGAGGTGAAGAGGAGGTGAACAGGAGGCGAAGAGGAGGCGAAGAGGAGGCGCTGGTTTTATTTCCTTTAGCCTCAACAACATTCTGCTCTTCATCTGTTTCAGGTGCAGGTGGGCGGGGCTCCGACCGATAACTGTACGTCAAAGCTTCATATGGTGACCATGGTAACAACACAGTAGCTGGTTACCTTGGTAACCTGAAGCTGGACCATTTCAAAAACATGTGGACTCCGAGGGTCGCCTGATGAGCTTCCTGTCTGCCTGACCGTCCACCATGTCCCTCCCCCGTCTCCTCGTCTTCCTCCTCCTGCCGCCGTCGTGTTGGAGTCAGTTTGAAGTTTGTCGTTCTCTGCGTAGCTCGGAGGCGGGGCCAGGGTGGGAGTTCTACGCCTGTCAGCCTCCACCAATCAACATGAAGGAGGTGATGCAAATCAGAGTCGACCCCACCGGCATCACCTGTGGAAACCCACCTGAGAGATTCTGCACTCTGGTCAGACTGACACACCTGTACACACCTGTACACACCTGTACGCACCTGAACACACCTGAACACACCTGTACGCACCTGTACACACCTGTACGCACCTGAACACACCTGTACACACCTGTACGCACCTGTACACACCTATACACACCTGTACGCACCTGTACACACCTATACACACCTGTACGCACCTGAACACACCTTATCATATGTAACAGATGTTTAATGACAAACACTCTGTGGAGTGGGAGTGTACAGGCAGGGTGGAGTGGGTGGAGAGAGGAAGGGGGGACAGGATGAGGAATGAGTACTTCAGAATCCTGCAGGATCTAGCTTTTGAGCAGACTGAGGTTTTTTGGAGTGAAGGGGGCACTCCTGAAGACCTTCAGGCAGACAGAGAGGGAGAAGCTGGACCAGGTCATCAGGAAGTCCAGCTCTGTCCTGGGCTGTTCTCTGAACTGAGGAGGGAGGTGGGTGACAGGAGGTCCTATCCAAAGTGTCCTCCATGCTGGACAATGAGTCCCCCCCGCCCCCCCGGCATGGAGACCTGACCGCTTCACCTTCGCTGTGTGAAGGAAACATCCTGATGATTGTTACATACTATGTCATGTAGGATGTACGGTAGTTGTTATGGAGGAAGAAGATACAGAGGATCGGGGGGGGGGGGGGGGGGGCTGTCCAAGGTTGACTCCCCCTCTAGACCAATAACAGCTGGGGTAGGCTTCAGCCCCCCCACCATACGTACATATATTATTATTCTATATAAATGTCAGATTTTATAAAACATTGGGGGGGGAGTCATCACGGGACACTGAACACACACAGGGTGCTGCATCTAATTGTTCCTTCAGGGAAATGAATTATTGATAAATGTAAAAGACATAATGTATTAAAAGTTAACTGTTAATAATTTATTTGATTTCCCACAAAAAATAAAACGACCGACTTGAGCTCTGAGAGTTAATGTGTCTGATGAACAAAGACCGCTGTCATTATATTTACTGTGTTTAATTAATATATTTAATGTGTGTTAGGAGTTTTTTATTTATTTATTTGCGTCTTGTACAGAACTTTGGTGGTTTTTAAATAAAGTTGGATTGGACAGAGGACTTTTCAGGGATGAAGGCGTGCTGTTGTGTGACTAGTTAGTCCTGGTTAGTGCTGGTTAACTCTGGTCCAGTTGTAGAGGATCTGCAGTGTGACAGTTGGCAGCATCTGAAGTTAAAGATAAACTCAGATTAGCGTCAGTGTTAATCTGTCACATGCCTTTTAGTGGGACTCTGGTAAAGGGGCCAACAGACATGATTCATTACAACATAAGTGCAGGTTAATCACAGGATTATCAGTCAGACATAACAAGTTCATACTAATTAATCCCAGTAATAAATAGTTTGTGTTGGTCACAATCATCCTGATTAATTGCAGCTCCTCTGATGAGTGGCTGCAGACTGAGGTCATTTATTACTAAACATCTCTAAATCCTTCCCATGTTCATGACCCTCACATATGAGACTTTATTCACGTGTCTCTGTTGTAACTTCTAAATCTGATTGTGTTTGAACACAGCCTGAAGTTAACCTGTGTTGACAGGAGAACCCATACCTGTGCAGTGATGAGTGTGATGCGTCCAGCCCTGACCTGTCTCACCCTCCTCAGCTGATGGGAGACAGGGAGAGGGGGGGGCTCATCACCTACTGGCAGACGGTGACATGGTCCAGGTTTCCTGAGCCTCTGCTGGCCAACATCACTCTGTCCTGGAACAAGAGTCTGGAGGTGGTAGATGACATTGTCGTCACCTTCGAGTACGGTCGACCAACCAGCATGGTGCTGGAGAAATCCATGGACAAAGGTGATGTGGGGGGGGGGTCCTAACTCTCAGAGCTCTGACGTGCCATAGTAGTGGTCAGTTAACTCTTGGCAGACTAACTTATGAAGCATAAAGATTTTACCTGTGGATGCTGCGTTCTCACCGTCCAACAGTAGAATAATGGAGTTTGTGTTTAAGGTGTGACGTGGCAGCCCTACCAGTACTACGCTGATGACTGCCTTGAGGCCTTCGGCATGCCGTCTAAGCAAGTCTCTGACTTAGCACCAAGTAACTTAACCCGGGTGATCTGCACTGAGCAGTACTCCCGCTGGGTCGGAGCCAAGGTAAAAGAACTGCCGGTACTGGTTGTTCGGGGAAACAGACGACGCTGATGATTATTGACCATTTGTTTTCATTAAACTCCTCTTGGCCGGCAGGAGGAGAAGTTCGTGGTGTTTGAGGTGCGTGCTCGGTTTGGAGTATTTGCTGGTCCAAAGCTGATCAACATGGACGCTCTATATACCCGGATGGAGACCATGAAGGGTCTCAGAGACTTCTTCACCTTCACCAACCTCCGACTGAGACTCCTCCGCCCAGCGCTGGGAGGAACCTATGTTCAGAGAGACAACCTGCTCAAATACTTCTATGCTATTTCCAACATTGATGTGCCTGCCAGGTAACCTAGCAACAATGAGCTACACCTGCTGACATCTAAGTACAACTACACGGCCACTAACTTCATCCACAAACACCCCCCCCCCCCTCAGTTTACACACTAATGACATCATGCTCAACAAATCTGCCCACAACTAACTACAGCCACCAAACATTGGGATGAAGGTTTAAGAAGAAGCAGGATGTTGTAGAGCTGTAGTTCACAGCAGGGCTGACTTTAAAACACTAGAGGATCAGCCATAATGTTTGGTCCGTCTCGCTCTGACTGAGTGTGTACCTGTGTCGTTCTCAGGTGTAAATGTAACCTTCATGCATCTCAGTGTGTGTTACGTGATGCAACGCTACAGTGTGAATGTGACCACAACACAACTGGACCGGACTGTGAGCGCTGCAGCCAGGGATTCAAGTCATGGAGACCGGGATCATACCTGCCTATGCCAAAGGGCACCGCTAACACCTGTACGTACCTGTATACACGCTGCTACACCTGTACATACCTGTACACACACGCTGCGAACACCTGTACGTACCTGTATACACGCTGCTAACACCTGTACGTACCTGTACACACAGGCTGCTAACACCTGTACATACCTGTACACACACGCTGCTAACACCTGTACGTACCTGTACTAGAGGTCGACCGATTAATCGGTTTGGCCGATTAATCGGCGCCGATAGGACGTTTTAAAAACTATCGTCATCGGCCGAATTTGGCGCCGATAGTTGCCGATAGCTGTCATTTTTTTCGCAGAGGCAATAAGTACCACTAGTTCAACAAGCATAAACGTGCATCATATTTCAGCATAAACAGCCACATCTCCACCGGCATGATTTAGTCTACATGAGCTTGTTAAACTAACAACAGTTAGCTTGTTAACAGGCTAAAATGAAAGCTGTCCGTGTGTAGTCTCTTCATCTTAGTTTGCCATGAATCTTAAAATTTGGGATTTTCTTGTAAATTCTTTAGTTTTAATAAAGAACAGGACTTCCAACAGTGTTGATTTTTTTTCTATGGGGGGGGGTGTTATCGGCCGATTAATCGGTTATCGTTTTTTTCCTGCTCCAAACTATCGGTATAATATCGGCATTCAAAAATCCACTATCGGTCGACCTCTAACCTGTACACACGCTGCCAACACAGGGGCGTACCAGTATACACACGCTGCCAACACCTGTACGTACCTGTATACACGCTACCAACACCTGTACGTACCTGTACACACGCTGCCAACACAGGGGCGTACCAGTATACACACGCTACCAACACCTGTACGTACCTGTATACACGCTACCAACACCTGTACGTACCTGTACACACGCTACCAACACCTGTACGTACCTGTACACACGCTACCAACACCTGTATGTACCTGTATACACACGCTGCCAACACAGGGGCGTACCAGTATACACACGCTACCAACACCTGTACGTACCTGTATACACGCTACCAACACCTGTACGTACCTGTACACACGCTACCAACACCTGTACGTACCTGTACACACGCTACCAACACCTGTATGTACCTGTATACACACGCTGCCAACACAGGGGCGTACCAGTATACACACACTACCAACACCTGTATGTACCTGTACACACGCTGCCAACACCTGTGCGTACCTGTATACACACACTACCAACACCTGTACCTACCTCTACACATGCTGCCAACACCTGTATGTACCTGTATACACACGCTGCCAACGCCTGTGCGTACCTGTATACACAATGCTAACACCTGTACGAACCTCTACACACACTGCACACACCTGTACGTACCTGTATACACACTGCTAACACCTGTACGTACCGCTACACACACTGCCAACACCTGTACATACCTGTATACACACGCTGCCAACGCCTGTACATACCTGTACACACGCTGCCAATGCCTGTACGTAACTGTATACACAATGCTAACACCTGTACGTACCTCTACACACACTGCCAACACCTGTATGTACCTGTACACACACTGCGAACACCTGTACGTACCTGTACACACGCTGCCAACACCTGTGCGTACCTGTATACACACACTACCAACACCTGTACATACCTCTACACATGCTGCCAACACCGTATGTACCTGTACACACGCTGCCAACGCCTGTGCGTACCTGTATACACACACTACCAACACCTGTACCTACCTCTACACACGCTGCCAACACCGTATGTACCTGTACACACGCTGCCAACGCCTGTGCGTACCTGTATACACACACTACCAACACCTGTACCTACCTCTACACACGCTGCCAACACCATATGTACCTGTACACACGCTGCCAACGCCTGTGCGTACCTGTATACACGCTGCTTACACCTGTACGTACCTGTATACACACGCTGCCAACACCTGTACATACCTGTACACACGCTGCCAACGCCTGTATGTACCTGTACACACACTGCCAACACCTGTACGTACCTCTACACACGCTGCCAACACCTGTACATACCTGTATACACACGCTGCCAACACCTGTACGTACCTGTACACACACTGCGAACACCTGTACGTACCTGTACACACACTGCCAACACCTGTACATACCTGTATACACACGCTGCCAACACCTGTACGTACCTGTACACACACTGCGAACACCTGTACGTACCTCTACACACACTGCCAACACCTGTACATACCTGTATACACACGCTGCCAACACCTGTACATACCTGTACACACGCTGCCAACGCCTGTATGTACCTGTACACACACTGCCAACACCTGTACGTACCTCTACACACGCTGCCAACACCTGTACATACCTGTATACACACGCTGCCAACACCTGTACGTACCTGTACACACACTGCGAACACCTGTACGTACCTGTACACACGCTGCCAACACCTGTGCGTACCTGTATACACACACTACCAACACCTGTACCTACCTCTACACACGCTGCCAACACCGTACGTACCTGTACACACGCTGCCAACGCCTGTGCGTACCTGTATACACGCTGCTTACACCTGTACGTACCTGTATACACACGCTGCCAACACCTGTACATACCTATACACACGCTGCCAACGCCTGTATGTACCTGTACACACACTGCCAACACCTGTACGTACACACGCTGCCAACACCTGTACATACCTGTACACACGCTGCCAACGCCTGTATGTACCTGTACACACACTGCCAACACCTGTACGTACCTCTACACACGCTGCCAACACCTGTACATACCTGTGTACACACGCTGCTAACACCTGTACGTACCTGTATACACGCTGCTAACACCTGTACGTACCTGTACATACGCTGCCAACACAGGGGCGTACCAGTATACACACGCTGCCAACACCTGTACGTACCTGTATACACTCTACCAACACCTGTACGTACCTGTATACACGCTACCAACACCTGTACGTACCTGTACACACGCTGCTAACATCTGTACGTACCTGCTACACACACTGCTAACATCTAGGAAAATAAATCTGGTTCTGTTCTTGTGTGTTTCTCAGGTGAAGCAGCAGAAATTGCAGCCAGTAAGTACTTTTCACCTGTTTACCTATTGGTTCACCTGTCTGTTCACCTGTTTGTTTAACTGTCTGTCAGTGTTGCATGGCGGGATATCATTTCACAATTGATGTTCATACGTTCACGTTTTATAAATCTAATAAATACATTTCATTTTTTAATAAATAATATCCAAAATTTTAGTTAACTTTAATTCATCCTGCTCTGATTGGTCACATGGTCACATAACTCAGTTGGATCAGAGCTAATTGTGCTAGGAAAGTCTGAAAGCTAATCATTGTCTTCTAGAACAAGGGTCACACCAACAGATGGTTATGTTCATAATAAAACACAGACACATAAAAAGCCATTATCTTATATTTAGGGTTTCAGGAAGTGACTCATTCTTTGAATAATTCACTTGAAAGTCATGTAGATATAAGAACTAGAGACTCCCTACAAAATGCAACAGTGACAGAAAATGATAACAGTCAATAGAACAAATAACTTAATAGATCATAGCTCAGTGTCATGTAGAAAAGGAGTCCGGAGTTGAAGGAGGATTTGTCTGCTGTTAAACGATAACATCCAGTAGAGGTCTCTGCAGAATACAAACTGGGCGTTTCGTCATCAGAAGCCCTAATGTGATTGGCTGCTGGACCTTCTGTGACTCCTAACTGATTTATTAAGACATCTTGTGTTGGTGAGACCAGGGGGCTGGCTGGTCTGGGCTGAATTACTGAACCTCACCTGAAACAGTTTGATGAGTTGTTGGAGTAAAACTTAAATATTTAAAGAGTGAGTGTTTACTGGAATCTACTGGAGTCTACTGTTAGCCCGCCTTGGTTTACACATTAAAGATGTCTCTCAACTAGAAAATAATTTGTTCCATTTCAATAATTAATTAAGTGAAGCTTCTAGTTTGTGTCCTGCAGAGTTCAGACGTTGTCTGTAGAGAACAGATTGACTAAAGAGACATAACTCTTCTTCTCTGACAGCGGCTGGTGACTCTGACTCAGCATCATCTGATAAACCCTCTGCCTCATCAGATGGAGTCACTGACACTTCTACTGTTTATGACTCTACTATATCTGACTCTACTTTATCTGACACTTCTACTCTATCTGACTCTACTCTATCTGATATTTCAACTGTAACTGATACTTCTACTGCACCTGATACTTCTACTGTATCTGACTCTACTCTGTTTGACACTACTGTATCTGACTCTACTCTATCCGATATTTCAACTGTAACTGACACTTCTACTGCACCTGATACTTCTACTGTATCTGACTCTACTGTATCTGACTCTACTCTGTCTGGCACATCTACTGTATCTGACTCTACTCTGTCTGACACTTCTACTTTATCTGACACTTCTACTGTATCTGACTCTACTCTGTCTGGCACATCTACTGTATCTGACTCTACTCTATCTGACACTTCTACTGTATCTGACTCTACTGTATCTGACTCTACTCTGTCTGGCACATCTACTGTATCTGACTCTACTCTATCTGACACTTCTACTGCACCTGATACTTCTACTGTATCTGACTCTACTGTATCTGACTCTACTCTGTCTGACACTTCTACTCTGTTTGACACTACTGTATCTGACTCTACTCTGTCTGACACTTCTACTTTATCTGACACTTCTACTGTATCTGACTCTACTCTGTCTGGCACATCTACTGTATCTGACTCTACTCTGTCTGATATTTCAACTGTAACTGACACGTCTACTGTATCTGACTCTACTCTGTCTGACACTTCTACTCTGTTTGACACTACTGTATCTGACTCTACTCTGTCTGACACTTCTACTTTATCTGACACTTCTACTGTATCTGACTCTACTCTGTCTGGCACTTCTACTTTATCTGACACTTCTACTGTATCTGACTCTACTCTATCTGACTCTACTGTAACTGATACTACTAGTGACAGTACCAAGACTGATACTAATGCTGCCTTTAGCGCCACCATGTCTTCCACAGGCAGTACTATGACTATGTTTTTGTACACATTGAATACTGATTCAAGAACAGGAAGTGCTCTTACAGTTTCAGATACTACCACAGACACACGGAGTACCATTTCTACTACTAATACTACCACTGTGTTTGACTCTGGTTCAGCTACCAGTGCATCCATGACTGACAGTGGTTCCACACAGTATTCCACTGGTACGAGTGATACTGACATTGACCCCACCACAACATCTGACGTGTTTTCTCTAGGTACTGCTGTTAAAACTAGTTCTGATGGGTTTCTGTGCAGTACAACAGGTACAGCTCCATCTAACTGTCCAGCTATGGAGACTGTAGACACTCTATCCACTCCTCCCAGTACCACTATTATTAACTCCAGTCCCACCAGTACTAGCCCCACTGCCCCAGGCCAAAGTTCTGACTCTGAGGTGTCTATTTCTGACCCAGTGACTCCGCCCTCTGACTTTGACTTCTCTGAGCCAGGTAATACCAACCTGCCAACCAGTACCGCTCCACCTTCTGCTGGTGCAGCACCATCAGTCCTGCCTACATCCACCATTCAAGATATAAGCCCACCATTTGGAGATGCTCAGCCCACCAGGTCCATCCAAACCAGTCAGGCTGGAGATGCTCCACCCACTGTGTCCACGCAAACCAGTCAGGCTGGAGATGCTCCGCCCACTGGTTCCTCTAAAACCAGTCAGGCTGGAGATGCTCCACCTACAGCAGAAGCGGACACAAATTCTGTTCCAGAAGATGTACCTTTTAATACGCCTACTCCAGAAATATCTCGTCCTGATCTACTTCTCCCTGATGTACCTTCTCCAGATGAAGCCCCTTCTGTTCCTCCACCCCCAGATGGACTTTTTCCTGAAGTGCCACAGGAAGTACCATCTCTGGACATACCTCCTCCTGATGGAGCCCCTCCTGTTGTACCTTCCCCTGATATACCTCCTCCCTATGGTCCACCTCCAGATACACGTACTCCTGATATTCTTTCACCTGATGAAGCTCCTCCCGATGCATTGTTCTTTGACATTCCACCACCTGAAGTACTTCCTAAAGAACCACTTCCTGATTTACCTTCTCCCGAACTTCCTCCAGACGAACCTCCTCCAGATGTATCAACCTTTGACATTCCTTCTCCAGATGCTGCTTCTCTTGATGTAACTCCTCCAGGCATATCTCCAGAAGTGCCTTCTTCTAGGAGTCCAGAAACTTCCATATATGGACCTCCTCCTGATAAGCTTCCTGAAGTACCTCCTCCAGAAGCTCCTGTAGACTCCATGTTGGCTCCGTCTTCCGAAGGAGAGGGTGGTCCTACATCAGATGATTCTGACCCTGTTGGTGATCTGACCCCTATTGACTTCACCTCCCCTTTGCCAGATGATTCTAGTTTAGCTGAACCTGGACAAGGTTCTGGACCTGATTCTGTACCTGCTGGTCAACCTGGAAACATTCCCAGTGATTCCCGGGGAACAGCTGATGCTCCAGGACAAAACAATCTTGGACAGACTGCTGTCTCACCACGGGAAACGGGGAATGGTGAAGCAGAATCACCAAGATCTGGTTATTCTGTGACAGAGAGTGATAGACCTGATGTAGATCCTAGACCAGATCCTTCTCCAGTGGCAGAAAACCCTGGATTAGATTCCTCAGTGGCCCGGGAAGAAGGAAAATCTTCTGGAGAATTGAAAGAGGAGGAGACAGGTACAGAAATGGAGAACTGTGATTAGTAATATAATATAATATAATATAATATAATATAATATAATATAATATAATATAATATATGAGAGGATCAAAACAGCTGGAAATTTAAACATTAAAAATGATTCACATCTTCCTTTATCCACTGAACCAACCAGCTGCTAAGACCAACAAGGAAACAAAGGACAGAAGGAAGAAGGAAGAGGAGAAGAAAGGTAGACCACATAGAGGTGTAGTCAGTAGTGGAGAGAACATGAGTGAAGTGAATCTAGATGTGATAGATGTGATAGATGTGATAGATGTAGATGTGATAGATGTGATAGATGTAGATGGATGTGATAGATGTAGATGTGATAGATGTGATAGATGTAGATGTGATAGATGTAGATGGATGTGATAGGTGTGATAGATGTAGATGTGATAGATGTGATGGATGTGATAGATGTAGATGTGATAGATGTGATAGATGTGATAGATGTAGATGTGATAGATGTGATAGATGAAGATGTGATAGATGTGATAGATATGTGATAGATGTGATAGATGTAGATGTGATAGATGTAGATGTGATAGATGTGATAGATGTAGATGTGATAGATGTAGATGGATGTGATAGGTGTGATAGATGTAGATGTGATAGATGTGATGGATGTGATAGATGTAGATGTGATAGATGTGATAGATGTAGATGTGATAGATGTAGATGTGATAGATGTGATAGATGAAGATGTGATAGATGTGATAGATGTAGATGTGATAGATGTGATAGATGTAGATGTGATGGATGTAGATGTGATAGATGTGATAGATGTAGATGTGATAGATGTGATAGATGTAGATGGATGTGATAGGTGTGATAGATGTAGATGTGATAGATGTGATGGATGTGATAGATGTAGATGTGATAGATGTGATAGATGTAGATGTGATAGATGTGATAGATGTAGATGTGATAGATGTGATAGATGTGATAGATGAAGATGTGATAGATGTGATAGATGTGATAGATGAAGATGTGATAGATGTGATAGATGAAGATGTGATAGATGTGATAGATGTAGATGTGATAGATGTAGATGTGATAGATGTGATAGATGTAGATGTGATAGATGTAGATGTGATAGATGTGATAGAGATAGATGTAGATGTGATAGATGTAGATGTGATAGATGTGAGAGATGTGAGAGATGTGATAGATGGGATAGATGTGATAGATGTAGATGTGATAGATGTAGATGGATGTGATAGGTGTGATAGATGTAGATGTGATAGATGTGATGGATGTGATAGATGTAGATGTGATAGATGTGATAGATGTGATAGATGTACATGTGATAGATGTGATAGAGATAGATGTAGATGTGATAGATGTGATAGATGTGAGAGATGTGATGGATGTAGATGTGATAGATGTGATAGATGTTATAGATGTGATAGATGTAGATGTGATAGATGTGATAGATGTAGATGCGATAGATGTGATAGATGTAGATGTGATAGATGTGATGGATGTGATAGATGTAGATGTGATAGATGTGATGGATGTGATGGATGTGATAGATGTAGATGTGATAGATGTGATGGATGTAGATGTGATAGATGTAGATGTGATAGATGTAGATGTGATAGAGGTGATAGATGAAGAGGGCATAGATGTGATAGATGTGATAGATGTAGATGTGATAGATGTGATAGATATGATAGATGTAGATGTGATAGATGTAGATGTGATAGATGTGATAGATATGATAGATGTAGATGTGATAGATGTGATAGATGTGATAGATGTAGATGTGATAGATGTGATAGATGTAGATGTGATAGATGTAGATGTGATAGATGTAGATGTGATAGAGGTGATAGATGAAGAGGGCATAGATGTGATAGATGTAGATGTAATATATGTGATAGATGTAGATGTGATAGAGGGGATAGATGTGATAGATGTAGATGTGATAGATCTGATAGATGTAGATGTGATAGAGGTGATAGATGTAGATGTGATAGAGGTAATAGATGTGATAGATGTGGTAGATGTAGATGTGATAGATGTGATAGATGTAGATGTGATAGATGTGATAGATGTAGATGTGATAGATGTAGAGATGATAGATGTGATAGAGGTGATAGATTTAGAGGTGATAGATGTGATAGATGTAGATGCGATAGATGTGATAGATGTAGATGTGATAGATGTAGAGATGATAGATGTGATAGAGGTGATAGATTTAGAGGTGATAGATGTGATAGATGTAGATGCGATAGATGTGATAGATGTGATAGATGTAGATGTGATAGATATGATAGATCTAGATGTGATAGAGGTGATAGATGTAGAGGTGATAGATGTGATAGATGTGATAGAGGTGATAGATGTAGATGTGATAGATGTAGATGTGATAGATGTGATAGGGGTGATAGATGTGATAGATGTGATAGATGTAGAGGTGATAGATGTGATAGATGTAGAGGTGATAGATGTGATAGATGTGATAGATGTAGAGGTGATAGATGTGATAGAGGTGATAGAGGTGATAGATGTAGATGTGATAGATGTGATAGATGTAGATGTGATAGATGTAGATGTGATAGATGTGATAGATGTAGATGTGATAGATGTAGATGTGATAGAGGTGATAGATGTAGAGATGATAGATGTGATAGATGTAGATGTGATAGATGTGATAGATGTAGATGTGATAGAGGTGATAGATGTAGATGTGATAGAGGTGATAGATGTAGAGATAATAGATGTGATAGATGTAGATGTGATAGATGTGATGAGCCTCAGGCAGCACTGCTGACTACTCATTTTATGTCTGAAGTTATCCAGAAGATTTTGATTCCAGGAGGACCAAAGTTCAGTCAGCTGTCCAAAATTGCCTACGTCACCTTCCAGGGTAAGACAGCTTCCTGCCCCACCTCTGACTCCTCCCTGGTGACTAAACCACAAAGACTGAAGGTGTTGTTCTCATCCTCCAGTAGATTTGCTCCAGACCTTAACCCTGCCACCACCAGATACAATCAGAGCTGTGTGATCATGTGACCGATTGCATGCTCATTGTCCTCATTGTTTCATGTGTTCATTATGAAGTTTTCTGTCCCTGTCAGACTGTGAGTGTAATGGTCACTCCAACCGCTGCAGCTACATCGACTTCATCAACGTGGTCACATGTGTGAGCTGCAAAGACAACACCAGAGGACAGAACTGTCAGTACTGTCGCCTGGGTTACTATAGAAACGCCTTGCTGCCACTGGACGATGAGAACATCTGTGTTGGTCAGTACAAGATGATGATGATGATGATGATGATGATGGTGATTCAATTCAATTCAATTGCTGGAGGGACAGCAGTAAACATTCTACATAGTAATAGCACAGAATGTCATGACTAGTAGCAGATAGGAATTTAGAGGACAGGAGCTCTGTGCCAGAGAAAAAGAAAGTGGAGGACACGAGAGAGGAGAGAGAAGAAAGAAGGAGAACATGTGTTTGTTGCATTGTCCCCCAGCAGCCTAGGCCTATAGCAGCATAACTAAGGGATGGTTTAGTCCAGCCCTAACTATAAGCTTGATCAAAAAGGAAAGTCTTAAGCCTGACCTTAAAAATAGAGAGAGTGTCTGCGTTTATATGGTCTTTATCCCGACTTTGAGACTTATCCTGGCTTTGATCATATCCAGGATATGGTGTTTATATGGCACACAGAGAAACCCGGTTATTCTTTCCCCGTATACATGATAAATAACAGTATCCCCTTTTCCAATCGCTGCATCCTATCTGCGCATGCGTGTTTTACGTCTTTTTGAATGTTTTCCAACGGGACCTAACTTGTTCAGTAGAGCGAGGTGGAAAACCAGCGTCACGTAGCTTTTCCGCAATTTTAATACATCAGCATTTCGGTGTTTTCTGCATCTAAACACATCGTTATGTTTAGTTCTTTCATTACTTTAAGGGAAAATTCAGTCTCTCCGTCGCTCCAAAAGTGAGAAGTTCTCGTTGCCGCCATGTCGAAGACAGTGCGCAGACAGTGGGCAGCCGTCAGAAATCGGGATAAGGTGTATACATGCTCCAGTATGCCGGCTTCTATCGGAGTACTCCAGGTAGCAAAGCCGGGTTTCTTGAAATCGGGATATGGGCACATCCCGATTTCTGAATTCGGGATATGGTGTTTACATGGACAAACACAAAGCCGGGATACTTCAATATCCCGATCAAAATCGGGATACTAAAGACCATGTAAACGCAGTCATTGTCTGCTTCCCGAACCCAAACTGGGAGCTGGTTCCACAGGAGAGGAGCCTGATAGCTGAAAGCTCTACCTCCCATTCTAATGCTCCCATGATGATGATGATGATGATGATGATGATGGTGATGATGATGATGATGATGATGATGATGATGATGGTGATGATGATGATGAAGGTGATGATGATGATGTCTTGGTCTCCTCAGAGTGTGATTGTGATGATGAAGGCAGTGCATCTCCCCACTGCTCTGAGTCGGGTCTCTGTCAGTGTAAAGATGGAGCCACAGGGAGGCGCTGTGACTCCTGTCTACCTGGATACACCTGGAGAGGAGGCGGGGCCAGCTGCACAGGTACTCAGTAATACTACAGTATACTACAGACAGTGTGTTTCAGGTGTGTTCACTAGTGTAGAACAGGTTCTCATGCCATCATTTATCAATCATTATTTTCCATCAGTTAACGTGTGCGATGAGGAGCGCTTGCTCTGTCAGAACGGAGGAACTTGTGTTGACTTCCGGCGGTGCGTCTGTCCAGATAACTTCACAGGTAAAGTCACACCTGCAGATTCAGGTGGTGTGGGCGGGCTTCTAGTCACAGCTAAGGTTGATGATGTCATGTGTGCAGGTACATTCTGCGAGCAGAGTGTCTGTCTGAAGAAAGGTGGTTGCCTTGACAACTCATCTTCATCCCCTCTGAGAGTTCACCTGTACCTGCTGATCCTTGGTTTGGTTACCTTCTACTGACCAACACAATAAACTCAATGAAACCAAGAAGTGTTTGTGTTGTTTACTCTCTAACAGGATGTGACATCGTGTGGGAGTTGTTTTCTCTTCTCATTGGTCCGCAGACATTTCTGATCTTCTTGACCTTGTTCAGAACCTCCTGATTCACCTGTGGACTCCCACCTAAACGTACCCCGAGGCTTCAAAGTGTGTGTCGAGTAATGGAGGGGGTGTTCCCGTGAAGCGTGTATTGAGGCGTGCTTCATTTAAGGGAGGGGCCAAATATAATGACGTCTGAAGCCTCGCTGCCCGGCTGTACCACGTGACAGTTTCAGGAAGTGGTTTCAGATTTTTCTGTGAGATTTGACAGCAATATAAACCCCAAATGCCATTTGCCTAAAGTGACAGAAAAATATTACACAACCTGCCATATCATATTAAACTACATTACACAAACAGAATATATTCAAAAAATATCTTATCATACACATGTGATAAATTATTTTTTTGTAATTCATAGTCATTCCCAAGAGCCATTACAGATAGTGATGGCCCTCTGACACCCAAGGCTCCGACACATGCCCCGTAGGTCATGAAGCAATTGTATTGACCCACTGTGCCGAAGCGTGGTTTGTTCGAAGCACCTGAGTGACGTTTGATGCAGTTCAAGTGCTTCGAATGCTTCAGCGGCAAACGAATCACCTGAGGGGTTCGGTTTGTCATGTGAATCACTTAGTGGGATTGAGTGTGTTCAGGGATATCCCGGATATCCTATCCCTATTTAGTGGTGCTCATTTGAATGTTTCTTTGCAGAGTAGGTTGGTGTGTTGCTGTAGTTGGAGTTTGTTGTGTATTTTGTGGAGATAAATAGATTAGTTACTTAGTTAGATAACACTATACTGAAAGATAGACATAGTTACATAGATAGTCCTAAAGAGTGTTATATATAGATAAGACAGAGAGACATACAGATAAGGTATAGATATATATATATCTATTATAAAACTATAGCCTAAAAATATACACGCACTTCTGACTGTAGATAGTTAGAAGTGCGTGTATAGTTGTGGTTAGGACAAATCACGTGTCACATATGAACCTTTTCACTGCTTCATTCAGAAACCTGGGCACTGGTTTAGTTGTCTCAGCTCTTCGGGAGACATGAGTCAAGAGAGATTTGGTTTGACACTGCTGCATTCAGTACAAATATTCTCTAACACTACATTGTATTGTCCACTAGATGTCCTAATAGAGCATGGTGTCTGAAGCTTTGAGTAATGAACCTTTATTGAATCAAGTGTCAAGGCTTCAACAAAGCCTCGATTGCCCATCACTAAACACACAAAAAACACACATTATGTGGTTAAGAGCTACAGTTAGTGATGGCCCTCTGACACCCGAGGCTCCGACACATGCGCGGTTGCTCATAAAGCAATTGTATTGAACCACTATGCCAAAGCGTGGTTCGGGCATGTGACTACTGACGTTAGAAGCAGTTCAAGTGCTTCGAACGCTTCAGTGGCAAACGAATCATCCCAGGGGTTCGGTTTGTCATGTGAATCATGTGGGATGACATTAACCCTCATACCTGATTTTAAAATAGTTACGTTGTTACCACTAAGGGACAAAAGTGTCCACTTTTTAAATGCCATAAAAATGGCATATGTTAATTTTTTTTACGCTTTTTTTTGCATAAATCTTTTCATCTACTTCAGTCCTAATCATAAATACCAAATGTTTGATTATTTTCAATATTTTAACCCTTTATATGCCAGTGTTTGTGATGGCATCACAAATTTATCATAAAAAAACACACAAAAAATGAAATATTTTCAATCATCTAAATGCAAAGTTGAGTTTTCTTGGGGGATTATTAGAGCCTTGGATATGTCAATGAACAGTAGCAAGATTGATTTGGATGGATTTTTAGTTTTTTTGTAGTGTCAGATTTACAAAAATAGTTACGTTGTTACCACTAAGGGACAAAAGTGTCCACTTTTTAAATGCCATAAAAATGGCATATGTTAATATTTTTTTACGCTTTTTTTTGCATAAATCTTTTCATCTACTTCAGTCCTAATCATAAATACCAAATGTTTGATTATTTTCAATATTTTAACCCTTTATATGCCAGTGTTTGTGGTGGCATCCAAAATTCATCATAAAAAAACACACAAAAAATGAAATATTTTCAATAATCTAAATGCAAAGTTGAGTTTTCTTGGGGGGATTATTAGAGCCTTGGATATGTCAATGAACAGTAGCAAGATTGATTTGGATGGATTTTTAGTTTTTTTGTAGTGTCAGATTTACAAAAATAGTTACGTTGTTACCACTAAGGGACAAAAGTGTCCACTTTTAAAATGCCATAAAAATGGCATATGTTAATATTTTTTTCTGCTTTTTTTTGCATAAATCTTTTCATCTACTTCAGTCCTAATCATAAATACCAAAAGTTTGATTATTTTCAATATTTTAACCCTTTATATGCCAGTGTTTGTGATGGCATCACAAATTTATCATAAAAAACACACACAAAAAATGAAATATTTTCAATAATCTAAATGCAAAGTTGAGTTTTCTTGGAGGGATTATTAGAGCCTTGGATATGTCAATAAATGAAAGCAAGATTGATTTTGATGGATTATTATTAGTAGTATTAGTATTGTTTTTTTGTGCTGTGTGCAAACAACTCCCATTCATTTCCAATGAACCTTCAGTTTTGAACCTTCAGTTTTGCACATGTTTGTCTTTGAAGTAAAAGGATAAATGTTATAGATCAAACACCTCAATTAGACACACACTGCATCACTGTGTGGTACGGCAGCACTATGGCCGGGACCCCAAACACCTGCAGAGAGGATCACCAGGACTCTACTGCCCTATCTGCAGAATATCTACAAGCATAGAGTCCGCAGGAGAGCTGCCTCCACAACTAAGGACCCCACCTGCTCCCAACACAGACTGTTCCCACTAATACCTTAAAGAAGGAGGTACAGGAGTGTGAAATATAGAACCTTGAGATTGTTCTTCTTCCCCACTGGTATCAGAGTCCTCAAGAGCTGACACGAGTCTACAATCACAGACTAAAATCATGCCATGTTCACTTTCCAGCTTTTGTTTACATTTTTTCAGTACGTTGTTTTCATGTCATTCGGATATCGATATTTGCACTTTGTCTTCTCGCGCTTATCCGGGTTGCGGGGGCAGCAGCTTCAGCAGGGAAGCCCAGAGAGCCCTCTCCCCAGCCACTTCAGCCAGCTCCTCCGGAGAAACCCCCAGGCGTTCCCAGGCCAGACGAGAGATATAATCCCTCCATCATGTCCTGGGTCTGACCCGAGGTCTCCTTCCGGTGGGACATACCCAAAACACCTCTCCCGGGAGGCGTCCAGGAGGCATCCTTACCAGATGCCCTAGCCACCTCAACTGACTCCTCTTGACATGGAGGACCATCAGTTCTACTCTGAGCTCCTCATGCATGTCCGAGCTCCGTACCCAAACTCTAAGGCTGAGCCCGGCCACCCTGCGAAGGAAACTCGTTTCGGCCGCTTGTATTTACGATCTTATTCTTTTGGTCATTACCCAAAGTTCATGACCATTGGTGAGGGTTGGAATGTAGATGGACTGGAAAATTGAGAACTTTGCCTTTCGGCTTAGCTCTCTCTTCACCATGACCGACCAGTCAAGTATCCACATCACTGCAGATACTGCTCCGATGCTCCTGGTGATTTCCTGCTCCCTCCTACCTTCATATTTGCACTAGTTATCTTATATTTTTGTATTATATGTATCTTTTTATATTCTAATTAAGGTTTTTTTGTATTTATAGGCATTTGGGTGGACGGCAAAAGAAGATTTTTTATTGTACAGGGAAACGTTTCTACACTGAGCATATGCAAACAAACTTTTTGAATCTTGAACATACCCGCACACACACCTGCACACGCACGCACACGCACATGGACACACACCCACACCCACACCCACACCCACACACAATCAATGAAAGGATCCCTTTCTCCTCATGACCAATAACATCATTTTTATACCATAAGAAACATGGGAGCTGCAAATCACAGCAACTATGGAAAATACATTTGCAAAGTTCATACATCCTTTTGCTGCAGTTCCTGTGTATGAGGGTGAACTACACAACACAAACACACAAACAGCATTCCTAATGCCATTGATGCACTTTTCTGTTCCACATTTTTAAATATTTATGTATTTATGTTTTATTTCTAGAGCAAACAACGTTCCTAATTGAATGCATTGTATGTAATGCATTGAGATGCCATCACAAACACTGGCATATGAAGGGTTAAAATATTGAAAATAATCAAACATTTGATATTTATGATTAGGACTGAAGTAGATGAAAAGATTTATGTAAAAAAAGCAGAAAAAAATATTAACATATGCCATTTTTATGGCATTTTAAAAGTGGACACTTTTGTCCCTTAGTGGTAACAACGTAACTATTTTTGTAAATCTGACACTACAAAAAAACTAAAAATCCATCCAAATCAATCTTACTACTGTTCATTGACATATCCAAGGCTCTAATAATCCCCCCAAGAAAACTCAACTTTGCATTCAGATTATTGAAAATATTTCATTTTTTGTGTGTTTTTTTATGATAAATTTGTGATGCCATCACAACCACTGGCATATAAAGGGTTAAAATATTGAAAATAATCAGACATTTGGTATTTATGATTAGGACTGAAGTAGATGAAAAGATTTATGTAAAAAAAAGCAGAAAAAAATATTAACATATGCCATTTTTATGGCATTTTAAAAGTGGACACTTTTGTCCCTTAGTGGTAACAACGTAACTATTTTTGTAAATCTGACACTACAAAAAAACTAAAAATCCATCCAAATCAATCTTACTACTGTTCATTGACATATCCAAGGCTCTAATAATCCCCCCAAGAAAAATCCACTTTGCATTCAGATTATTGAAAATATTTCATTTTTTGTGTGTTTTTTTATGATAAATTTGTGATGCCATCACAACCACTGGCATATAAAGGGTTAAAATATTGAGAATATTCAAACTTTTGGTATTTATGATTAGGACTGAAGTAGATGAAAAGATTTATGCAAAAAAAAGCAGAAAAAAATATTAACATATGCCATTTTTATGGCATTTAAAAAGTGGACACTTTTGTCCCTTAGTGGTAACAACGTAACTATTTAGGTTACACAGTGCAAAAATAGAGTATTATGGGATTTGTTTTTGAAATATCAAAATTTGTTCAAAAACACACACCTTGACCAAATTTCATAGCAGCAAGCATAACCAACACTGAGTAATCAAAAAAATAAAAACCAAAATGGACACTTTTGTCCATATCAGGCACAAGGGTTAAACATGGCAGGATCAAGTGTGTTCAGGGATATCCCGGATACCCTAACCCTATTTAGTGGTGCTCATCTTTGGTTTGTTGGAGTTAGTTGCGTATTTTGTGGAGATAGATCGTAAGATTAAGAGAGAAATAGATAAATTAGTTATAGTTAGACAACACTAGATTGATAGACATAGTTACATAGATAGTTCTAAATAGCGTTATATACAGTTAAGACATAGACAGAGAGGGACAGATAAGATATAGATATAAAGTCAGAAGTGCGTGTATAGTTTTGGTTTGGACAAATCACGTGTTTTGTGACGTATGAACCATTTCACTGCTTCATTCACAAACCCGATCACTGGTTTGGTTGTGTCGGCTCTTCAGGAGAGATGAGTCTCCGAAGCAAATAATGAGTCAAGAGAGATTAGGTTTGACACTGTTGCATTCAATACAAATATTCTCTAACACTATTAAACCATGATACCAAGAGCAAATGAAAATAGTTGATGTAAGCGCTGAAACAAACATTAGTGTAAATTAGCAAAGGTTCATAGTAGTAATCAAAACGGTCCAATGACAACGGCGTATTACTGATGAGTTTCGTGGTACACTGTGAACTCACGGGTGTTTCGTTAGCGACACAAGGGTTCTTGGTCCTTGTCTTTTATTTTATTGTTATTTATATAATTTTCTTATAATAAACTTTAAACCACATATCCATGTAATGTAGTCGCATAGGAATGTGCCTGGTAAATCAAGTCCCACACAAGCATGAACCCGTGAGACACGTCCCCATTGCACTACATTTTATTGTCCACTAGATGTCCTAATAGAGCACTGTGTCACTGAAGCTTCGAGTAATGAACCTTTTTTTGAATCACGTGTCGAAGCTTCAACAAAGCCTCAATTGCCCATCACTAGCTACAGCTGCCTGAGATTATATTATTATATTATATTGTCAAGAGATGAACTCTTTCTCGAATCAGTTGGTTCAATGAGGCTTCATCTCACCATCACAAGTTTCTAACCTGACTCCCTATCCAATAAACAGGAGTAAAAGAGATTAACAAAAAGAGCTGCTCACCGCTACAACTCCCTGGACCGCTAAATAGTGATGGCCCTCTGACACCCGAGGCTCCGACACATGCGCCGTAGCTCATGAAGCAATTGTATCGAACCACTGTGCCGAAGCGTGGTTCGGTCACGTGACTAGTGACGTTTGAAGCACTTGAGTGACGTTCGAAGCAGTTCAAGTGCTTCGAAAGCTACAGCGGCAAACGAATCATCCCACGGGTTCGGTTTGTCATGTGAATCACCTGGTGGGATCGAGTGTGTTCAGGGATATCGCGGATATCTTATTCCTATTTAGTGGTGCTCATTTGAAAGTTTCTTTGCATAGTAGGTTGGTCTCTTGCTGTAGTTGGAGCGTATTTTGTGGAGATCTCCACAAAATTGCCGGTTAGTTGCGTATTTTGTGGAGATCTCCACAAAATACGCAACTAACTCCAACTAAGATTGCCCATCACTACCGCTAAACTAAAGTCTCATCAAACAATACAGGTATAAATTCAACACAATATAACAGAGCCTGGTGCAGTCGGGAGCAGGGTGAAGAGAAGAGGGTGAATATCTCAAGCGGCGGCCATTTATAGCAGCTCCACCTGTCCATTCACCAATCAGCAGCCAGCACCTGAAGAGACACCAATGGTGGTAGCACCACCCTCAGGCAGGGAGGAACAACAGCACAGAAAACTCACATCACGACCAAAAGAAATACTCAATTATGGAGACGAGGGAGGTTCCAAGATGGGGACGTGAGTGGCAGCACCCTTGCAGGCTCCAGACAAAAGTTTGTTAGTCCTCGAATCGTGAACTTTTCGTGCAACAATTTAACAGTGTTCAACAATATTAAGAAAGAGTGTCTGCTAACATGTTTGACCATGAATATGCAGCTTCAGTCCTCTGTGGGGCAGATAATGTCAGTGATTTTGAAGATATCGACGTGGATAGAGCAACATCAAAGGAACAAAGACAACATTTGACCAACACAAAACACTTTAATGTATTCAAATGTTAGTCCTGTGTTGCCAAATCTAATGATAAAAAGTGTACTAACAAATACATTAGTGCTGCTCTGAAATCCATTACGTTTCATGATTACAATAAGGAGCTGCAAGAGTCCAGTTTGGCTAATGCACATCAGAATCAGAATCAGCTTTATTGGCCAAGTATGTGCACATACAAGGAATTTGACTTCGGTAACTTTACTCTCTAGTACAACTTAAATAGCGAAATAAGAATAGAATAAAAATAAAATAAAACACAATAAAATAAAATAAATCTCACTCTGTAATATAAAATATAAAATATAGGATAATATATACACTGGGGTTATTGTACAGTGAATATTTACAGTGAAGGGTGATTGTCTATTGTTCATGTGGATGGTCTCTCACTCTGTGACTGCTCAGAGTTCATCAGAGCCACAGCCCGGGGGAAGAAGCTGTCCTTGTGGTGGGTGGTTTTGGCGTACAGTGCTCTGTAACGCCGGCCTGAGGGGAGGAGTCTAAACAGTTTGTGACCAGGGTGTGAGGGGTCTGTGGAGATTTTACTGGCCCGCTTCCTGACCCGGGACCGGTACAAGTCCTGGATGGAGGGAAGATCGGTGCCAATGATCCTCTCTGCAGACCTGACTGTTCTCTGCAGTCTGTCCCTGTCATGTCTGGTGGAGGATCCAAACCAGACTGTGATGGACGTGGTCAGGACAGACTGGACTATTGTAGAGTAGAAGATGGTCAGCAGCTCCTGAGGCAGGTTGAACTTTCTGAGCTGGCGCAGAAAGTACAGCCTCTGCTGGGCCTTCTTCCTCACAGAGTCTATGTGGGAGGTCCACTTCAGGTCCCGTGAAATTGTGGACCCTAGGAACCTGAATGAGTTAACTGTTGGGACTGGCCTGTTGAGGATTGTGAGAGGAGAGGGTGATAGGGGACACTTCCTGAAGTCCACTGTCATCTCCACAGTTCTGAGCAGGTTCAGCTCCAGGTGGTTCTGACTGCACCAGAGGACCAGCTGTTCCACTTTCCTTCTGTAAACAGACTCGTCTCCGTCCCGGATGAGTCCAATGACGGTGGTGTCGTCTGCAAACTTCAGGAGTTTCACAGAAGGGTCCCTTGAGGTGCAGTCAGTGGTGTAAAGGGAGAAGAGCAGTGGGGAGAGAACGCATCCTTGGGGGGCGCCAGTGCTGAGGGACCGGATGCTGGATGTGAAGCTGCCCAGTTTCACCTGCTGCCTCCTGTCGGTCAGGAAACTGGTAATCCACTGACAGGTGGAGGGGGGCACGGTGAGCTGGGACAGTTTATGGTGGAGGAGCTCTGGGACGATGGTGTTGAACGCAGAGCTGAAGTCCACAAACAGGACCCGTGCGTAGGTCCCTGCAGAGTCCTACGCAGGACTCTGCAGGGACTCTGCAGGGACCTACACAGTCCCTGCAGAGGTGGTGCAGGATAGTGGGGAGCCATGTTGATTGCATCATCCACTGACCGGTTTGCCCTGTAGGCAAACTGCAGGGGGTCTAGCAGGGGGTCTGTGATGTCCTTCAGATGGGCCAGCACGTCGTTCAAAGGATTTCATGACTACAGATGTCAGGGCGACTGGTCTGTAGTCGTTTAATCCTGTGACAGGGGACTTCTTGGGAACCGGGATGATGGTGGAGCATTTGAGGCAGGAGGGGACCTCGCACAGCTCCAGGGAGTTGTTGAAGATCTGAGTGAAGATGGGAGCCAGCTGGTCAGCACAGACTTTCAGGCAGGACGGAGACACTCCATCGGGTCCCAGGGCCCCAGCGCAGGCAGGGGGTCGGGTGTGGTTTGTGGTGCTGCTAGACCTTTTGTGCACATTCTAAATTCATAAAATTGACTATTTCTCCAAAGGTCAAAGAGACTCACTTTTAAATAATCAATAAGGTTTACCCTGTTGCAGAATTTCTTAAATTAAGATTGAAGCTTGAGGTGGACCCTTGAACCTTTTATAGTGTTAATGATGATTTTCATCTCTGAAAAAAATGCACTGTGGAAAAGCAAGAAAGCTTTATGATGATATATCTTGTTTTTTGTTGTTTTAATCCATGTCTCCCCTTAAGTTTTTGTTCCTTGGCTGTTGGTTTTTGGTTTTTGATTTTACCTAACTGTTATACATGTAAAATAAGGAAGGACCATACCTTATGTACCCCCCTTTTTTCTCTTTGATTTATTTTATTGTTATTAAATTGTTGTTTGGTATCATCAACACTATTTTTGTTTCTTGTTGTATGAATATTTCCTCTGCTTGTGTTTTGTAAAAAAAAAGAAAAAAAAGAAAGAAATGCTCTATTATGACCCTGAGTCTCATTAGTTTAAGCTCTGCCGCCACCTAGTGACTGAAGGCTTGTTTAGCGGAGCTGTCGGCAGTGACGTCATCAGATTGCGACGCCGGCAACATGAGGCGACTGTGTCGAACCGGTGCGACCTTGTTGATCGGAGCGGGGTTCGGAGCTTCACTGAGCCGCCTGTTGAGTGACAGACCCCGGGAGGAGGAGGAGGAGGGGGGGTCCGGTCTGCTGAGTAAAGTCCCGGTGATCCCGGTACCGACGGTCCAGGCCTCAGAGCTGACAGTGAGTGTGTGTGTGTGTGAGTGTGTGTGTGTGTGTGTGTGTGTGTGTGTGTGTGTGTGTGTGTGTGTGTGTGTGTGTGTGTGTGCGTGCGTGCGTGTGCGTGCGCGTGTGTGTGTGCGCGTGTGCGTGCGTGTGTGTTTCAGTTATTTTCCTAAAGTTTATGTTAAAACATTTTTTTTCATATTCTCGATTAAAAGTTAAAAGCTTTTCTCTTGTCAAGCATTTGAGATTAATGATCAGTAACCTGTGATCAATGAACAACACACGTCTAGTAAATAGGACGTTGTCTCTTTAAATTATAAAACCTTATTCACATGTATGTTGGGCATTAGGAGGAGTCAAGGAAATGGGGAAATGTTCAAAGTAAAGCCATATGTCATTAGAGACTGTAAACACAACTGCCTTCAGGTAAAGGTGGTTTATCTTAAGAGAATGGCTGACTCACCAACTGACTAGTAGACTGGTAGTTTAACATGCAGGAAGAAGACAGGGTAGTGAACAGGTAGAGAAGTGAACAGGTAGAGAAGCGAACAGGTAGAGTCATGAGTTGTGAGTCGTGAACAGGTAGAGTCATGAGTTGTGAGTCATGAACAGGTAGGGTCGTGAGTTGTGAGTCATGAACAGGTAGAGTCATGAGTTGTGAGTCATGAACTGGTAGAGTCATGAGTTGTGAGTCATGAACAGGTAGAGTCGTGAGTTGTGAGTCATGAACAGGCAGAGTCATGAGTTGTGAGTCGTGAACAGGTAGAGTCATGAACAGGTAGAGTCGTGAGTTGTGAGTCATGAGTTGTGAGTCATGAACAGGTAGAGTCGTGAGTTGTAAGTCATGAACAGGTAGAGTCGTGAGTTGTGAGTCGTGAGTTGTGAGTCATGAACAGGTAGAATCATGAGTTGTGAGTCGTGAACAGGTAGAGTCATGAGTTGTGAGTCGTGAACAGGTAGAGTCATGAGTTGTGAGTCGTGAACAGGTAGAGTCGTGAACAGGTAGAGTCATGAACAGGTAGAGTTGTGAGTCATGAGTTGTGAGTCGTGAACAGGTAGAGTCGTGAACAGGTAGAGTTGTGAGTTGTGAGTCATGAGTTGTGAGTCGTGAACAGGTAGAGTCATGAGTTGTGAGTCATGAACAGGTAGAGTCGTGAGTTGTGAGTCATGAACAGGTAGAGTCATGAGTTGAGAGTCATGAACTGGTAGAGTCGTGAGTTGTGAGTCATGAACAGGTAGAGTCATGAGTTGTGAGTCGTGAACAGGTAGAGTCATGAACAGGTAGAGTCGTGAGTTGTGAGTCATGAGTTGTGAGTCGTGAACAGGTAGAGTCATGAGTTGTGAGTCATGAACAGGTAGACTCGTGAGTTGTGAGTCGTGAACAGGTAGAGTCACGAGTTGTGAGTCGTGAACAGGTAGAGTCGTGAACAGGTAGAGTCATGAGTTGTGAGTCATGAACAGGTAGAGTCGTGAGTTGTGAGTCATGAGTTGTGAGTCGTGAACAGGTAGAGTCGTGAGTTGTGAGTCGTGAACAGGTAGAGTCGTGAGTTGTGAGTCATGAACAGGTAGAGTCGTGAGTTGTGAGTCATGAACAGGTAGAGTCATGAGTTGTGAGTCGTGAACAGGTAGAGTCGTGAGTTGTGAGTCGTGAACAGGTAGAGTCATGAACAGGTAGAGTCGTGAGTTGTGAGTCATGAACAGGTAGAGTCATGAGTTGTGAGTCATGAGTTGTGAGTCATGAACAGGTAGAATCATGAGTTGTGAGTCGTGAACAGGTAGAGTCATGAGTTGTGAGTCGTGAACAGGTAGAGTCGTGAACAGGTAGAGTCATGAACAGGTAGAGTCGTGAGTTGTGAGTCATGAGTTGTGAGTCGTGAACAGGTAGAGTCATGAGTTGTGAGTCATGAACAGGTAGAGTCGTGAGTCGTGAGTTGTGAGTCGTGGATAGGTAGAGTCATGAGTTGTGAGTCGTGAACAGGTAGAGTCATGAGTTGTGAGTCGTGAACAGGTAGAGTCGTGAACAGGTAGAGTCATGAGTTGTGAGTCATGAACAGGTAGAGTCGTGAGTCGTGAGTTGTGAGTCGTGAACAGGTAGACAAGCACTGACTAATGGACTGACTGGTGTGTCTTTGTCGTCTCACTGACGAGTCGGTCCAGGTGAGTCCAGGTGGTTCGGGGGCTGTGATGAAGTACGGCTTCCCATCATTAGCCAACATTAAGACCAGAGAGTCCTACGTCACCTCCTACGACCCACGCACACGCACTGCATCCTGGGTAATAGAGAGGCTTAACCCCGCCTCCCTGAGCGGCCCATCAAACAGGAAGTATTGTGACTTCAAAGAGGATGACAGGTGAGACAGACAGATTGGAAGACAGTTGGATTAACATACAAGAAGACAGGTAGATAAGTGAACAGGTAGCATGTCCCCCTGAATGAAAAAGAAAACCTTTGTTTCGTCTGCAGCGTCCACGTCTTCCACAGGGCGACCAATGCTGACTACAGGGGGAGTGGCTTTGACAGAGGTCACCTGGCTGCTGCAGCCAATCACAAATGGAGTCAGAAGGCAATGGAGGACACCTTCTACCTGAGCAATGTTGCTCCACAGGTAAATTGTGTCCAGGTGATGAGCTCAGGTGAAGCCAGTAGGATGTCCTACATGTTTAACTGCACCTTGTGTCCAGAACCCTGACCTGAACCAGAACACCTGGAACAATCTGGAGAAGCTCTGCCGCTCTCTGACCAAACAGTACCTCAACGTCTATGTGTGCACCGGCCCACTCTACCTGCCCAGGTAAACTACATCTTCTGTTGTCTGGGTCGGGGTCAGCGACGCCATCTTCAGGTATGTTTGTGTTTCAGGTTGGAGGGCGATGGGAAACTTTACGTTCGATATCAGGTTATAGGAAAAACACATGTTGCCGTGCCAACCCACTTCTTCAAGGTCAGTGTCACCTGTCAGTGTGATGATGTCACCCATGAAACCTGTCCCCGGTGATGACATCATCTGTCCTGCGTCACCTTAGGTGCTGATCCTGGAGCAGAAAGATGGCAAGGGGGTGGAGCTTCGATCGTACGTTCTGCCAAACGAGCCAATCAGTGAGAAGGTTCCTCTGGAGCGTTTCCTGGTTCCCATAGAAACCATCGAGAGAGCATCTGGGCTCCTGTTTGTTCCAAACATCATGAGGAGGACCAGTAGTCTGCAGGCCATCACTGACAGATGAAATACATTACCCACAATCCCCTGCTGCCGCCCATGTTTGTGTGATTAGTTAGATAATCGTTTAACCTTCAGTGAAGTGGAATAAAGCTTGAATCACTTTAATCAGTCATCGTCTTATTTATTTTTTCACTGAAACAATAAATGAAGATCCAGAGAACATCTGGACGGATCAAGAACATCGATCACTGACCAAGGCAGAAAATCTTTTCATTATAAGAGAAAATAGAACATGTTTTCACAGAAACCCAAAACGAGAACATCTGCTTCCTGTTCATGTGTCTGTCACCTCAGGTAGGGGGTGGAGACAATCAGCAGGTAGGGGGCGGGGTCAGTAATTCTCAGTCTTTAAAGCAGCTGCCTGTCTGAGGGTCAGCTGTTGTCCACCTCCTCAAACTCTGAGCTGAAGATGTCAGACAGCTGATACCGCTCGTCCTCTTCCTCCTGCTGCCGCCTCTCTTTACTGCTGCACTTCATCAGTTTGTCCTGGAGGACGGGGACAACCTTCTGATGCAGGACATCAATGATCTCTGAGACGGACAGAAATAAAGAAATGCATCAGTGAAACATGTTCAGAAATGTTGGTTACTATGGTTACTGTGGTCACTGACCTCCGTATGTTAAACAGGTCCAGTTGGGAACTCTGGAAACTTTCAGTCTGCGGAACATCTTCTGGACGTAGACGGGACTCACATTACTGGAACACACAACCAGTCAGTACAGGAAATACGGGCAAATACAGGAAGTACAGGAAAAACAGGAAGTACAGGAAAAACAGGAAGTACAGGAAAAACAGGAAATACTGGACAAATACAGGAAGTACAGGAAATACTGGACAAATACAGGAAATACTGGACAAATACAGGAAGTACAGGAAATACTGGACAAATACAGGAAGTACAGGAAATACTGGACAAATACAGGAAATACTGGACAAATACAGGAAGTACAGGAAAAACTGGAAAAATACAGGAAGTACAGGGAATACTGGACAAATACAGGAAGTACAGGAAATACTGGGCAAATACAGGAAGTACAGGAAATACTGGACAAATACAGGAAGTACAGGAAAAACAGGAAATACTGGACAAATACGGGAAGTACAGGAAATACTGGACAAATACAGGAAAAACTGGACAAATACAGGGAGTACAGGAAAAACTGGACAAATACAAGAAGTACAGGAAAAACTGGAAAAATACAGGAAGTACAGGGAATACTGGACAAATACAGGAAGTACAGGAAATACTGGGCAAATACAGGAAGTACAGGAAAAACAGGAAATACTGGGCAAATACAGGAAGTACAGGAAATACTGGAGAAATACAGGAAGTACAGCAAATACTGGACAAATACAGGAAAAACAGGAAATACTGGGCAAATACAGGAAGTACAGGAAAAACAGGAAATACTGGACAAATACAGGAAGTACAGGAAATACTGGACAAATACAGGAAGTACAGGACAAATACAGGAAGTATAGGAAATACTGGACAAATACAGGAAGTACAGGAAATACTGGACAAATACAGGAAGTACGGGAAATACTGGACAAATACAGGAAGTACAGGAAATACTGGACAAACTGGACAAATACAGGAAGTACACTAAATACTGGACAAATACAGGAAGTATAGGAAATACTGGACAAATATAGGAAGTACAAGAAGTGATAATATTCAGAGTTTGACCTTACCCAACAGTCTCAGCGACCTCGTCCCAGTTGACATCTGCTGCGTCGTCCACACCCATCTGATACAACCTGAAACACAGTCACCTGATCAGAGACTAGTACTGATCACCAACCGGGGTCATGAAAACAGACCGAAGGTGTTCAGGTTCTGGTTCAGGTTCTGGTTCTGGTGTGTCACCATCTCTTACGTGTTAATAAGGAGGATTTTGGCCTGCAGTCCTTCAGCTCCTCGGTTGAAGACGCTTCCATTCGGAGACAGTTTAGATTTCAAGAGACTGAACCTGAAACACAGTAAAGTCCAGAAAGTTCTGTGGTACCACTCATCTGAACAAAATCTATCCTAACAGAACCGGCAGGGTACTGACCACTTAAGTCGACACTGGGTCCAGGACCTGGTTTCCACCTGATGACTGATCTCCTTCCAGGGAAGGTTGTTGCACAGCTGGTCTCTGCTCAGACCAGAACCTTCAGGGTTCTGTTGGACCAACGTCTCCAAGTGAGCCTTCAGAGCCTGCTTCAGCTTGGACTCTTCTTCTGGATCCCACGACCCACGACCTGAGGCTGGACATGAACACATACCCGGGTCGTATCCAGAACAGTTACGGTCCAAAGTCCAGAAGTAAAACATATAAATAACTGAACTGTGGCTTCTGTTCTAACAGAACTTGCTCAGGTTCTTTCAGCACCAGGAACACACTGGATGAAGAACATTTGATCAACTTTAACTGATCCGATGCTGCACAGAGAAACGCTACCTCACACCATGACATCACCTATGAAATCACTAGTAGAAACTCTGAACTGATCAGAAATACATGAGCCAGAAGTCAGGGGTCTGGGGTCAAAGGTCAGGTGAGTTCTCACCGAGGGTTACAAAGCGTTTCTGTAGCGAGTAGATGCTGCGACCCATGTTCTCTGAGATCATCTTCCAATTGTTCCCGTGGAGCTCATGAAACTTTATCAGCGAACACACCTCCTCCTCAGAGAACCTAAAAAACAGAACACGAAGAGACGAACATGAACAGAAGGAACCCTAACAAACAGAATATGAGAAACAGAAAGGATTCAGCTTCTCACCTTCCCATGTGGTTTGTGTCGTCAAACATCTTCTTGGCTCTGGTGTAAACCTGATGACACGACCGTGGAACCCCCTCAGCTGGAGAGAGAGAGAGAGATGATGAAGAAGGATCTAACTCCAGACCTGACTGACCTTAAATCACGTGATTACATACCGATCCGTTCCAAGAAACGATGCTGTACTTTCAGCCTCCTGATCTCTGCTTCCTGCTCTTTGAACCTCTGAGGAAACAAAAGCTGACTGGCTGAGCTGATCCCGGTCAGAGCCAGGAAGTCTGACACGTTCTCCAAGATCTGCTGATTCTCCTGCAGAGAGCACCGCCCCCGCCGCAGAGGCACACCTGCAGGGAAACACATGAGTCCCAAGTATTAGTATCTCTATGTTGCAGTGTTTGCAGTACTAGTATCTCTATGTTGCAGTACTAGTATCTCTATGTTGCTGTGTTTGCAGTACTAGTATCTCTATGTTGCAGTGTTTGCAGTATTAGTATCTCTATGTTGCTGTGTTTGCAGTACTAGTATCTCTATGTTGCAGTACTAGTATCTCTATGTTGCAGTGTTTGCAGTACTAGTATCTCTATGTTGCAGTGTTTGCAGTACTAGTATCTCTTTGTTGCAGTGTTTGCAGTACCAGTATCTCTATGTTGCTGTGTTTGCAGTATTAGTATCTCTATGTTGCTGTGTTTGCAGTACTAGTATCTCTATGTTGCTGTGTTTGCAGTACTAGTATCTCTATGTTGCTGTGTTTGCAGTATTAGTATCTCTATGTTGCAGTACTAGTATCTCTATGTTGCAGTGTTTGCAGTATTAGTATCTCTATGTTGCAGTGTTTGCAGTACTAGTATCTCTTTGTTGCTGTGTTTGCAGTACTAGTATCTCTATGTTGCAGTGTTTGCAGTACTAATATCTCTATGTTGCAGTGTTTGCAGTATTAGTGCCTCCTAGTTGCTGTGTTTGCAGTACTAGTATCTCTATGTTGCAGTACTAGTATCTCTATGTTGCAGTGTTTGCAGTACTAGTATCTCTATGTTGCTGTGTTTGCAGTACTAGTATCTCTATGTTGCAGTGTTTGCAGTACTAATATCTCTATGTTGCAGTGTTTGCAGTACTAGTATCTCTATGTTGCAGTGTTTGCAGTACTAATATCTCTATGTTGCTGTGTTTGCAGTACTAATATCTCTATGTTGCAGTGTTTGCAGTACTAGTATCTCTATGTTGCAGTGTTTGCAGTACTAGTATCTCTATGTTGCTGTGTTTGCAGTACTAGTATCTCTATGTTGCAGTGTTTGCAGTACTAATATCTCTATGTTGCAGTGTTTGCAGTACTAGTATCTCTATGTTGCAGTGTTTGCAGTATTAGTATCTCTATGTTGCTGTGTTTGCAGTACTAGTATCTCTATGTTGCAGTACTAGTATCTCTATGTTGCAGTGTTTGCAGTACTAGTATCTCTATGTTGCAGTGTTTGCAGTACTAGTATCTCTTTGTTGCAGTGTTTGCAGTACCAGTATCTCTATGTTGCAGTGTTTGCAGTACTAGTATCTCTATGTTGCTGTGTTTGCAGTATTAGTATCTCTATGTTGCTGTGTTTGCAGTACTAGTATCTCTTTGTTGCAGTGTTTGCAGTACCAGTATCTCTATGTTGCAGTGTTTGCAGTACTAGTATCTCTATGTTGCTGTGTTTGCAGTATTAGTATCTCTTTGTTGCAGTGTTTGCAGTACTAGTATCTCTATGTTGCTGTGTTTGCAGTATTAGTATCTCTATGTTGCTGTGTTTGCAGTATTAGTATCTCTTTGTTGCAGTGTTTGCAGTATTAGTATCTCTATGTTGCAGTGTTTGCAGTACTAGTATCTCTATGTTGCAGTGTTTGCAGTACTAGTATCTCTATGTTGCAGTGTTTGCAGTATTAGTATCTCTATGTTGCAGTGTTTGCAGTATTAGTATCTCTATGTTGCACTACTAGTATCTCTATGTTGCTGTGTTTGCAGTACTAGTATCTCTATGTTGCTGTGTTTGCAGTATTAGTATCTCTATGTTGCAGTACTAGTATCTCTATGTTGCAGTGTTTGCAGTATTAGTATCTCTATGTTGCAGTGTTTGCAGTACTAGTATCTCTTTGTTGCTGTGTTTGCAGTACTAGTATCTCTATGTTGCAGTGTTTGCAGTACTAATATCTCTATGTTGCAGTGTTTGCAGTATTAGTGCCTCCTAGTTGCTGTGTTTGCAGTACTAGTATCTCTATGTTGCAGTACTAGTATCTCTATGTTGCAGTGTTTGCAGTACTAGTATCTCTATGTTGCTGTGTTTGCAGTACTAGTATCTCTATGTTGCAGTGTTTGCAGTACTAATATCTCTATGTTGCAGTGTTTGCAGTATTAGTATCTCTATGTTGCAGTGTTTGCAGTACTAGTATCTCTATGTTGCAGTGTTTGCAGTACTAATATCTCTATGTTGCAGTGTTTGCAGTATTAGTATCTCTATGTTGCTGTGTTTGCAGTACTAGTATCTCTATGTTGCAGTGTTTGCAGTACTAGTATCTCTATGTTGCAGTGTTTGCAGTACTAGTATCTCTTTGTTGCAGTGTTTGCAGTACCAGTATCTCTATGTTGCAGTGTTTGCAGTACTA
>SRSE01001020.1:82500-90000 GCA_005024645.1 Planiliza haematocheilus
CTCTCTGGTTAATTCCAGTCAATGCTCTGGATGCAGCATTTTGAATCAGTTGGAGGCTTTTTAAAGAGTTATTTGGATCCAGACAGTAATGAATTACAATAATCCAGTCTGGAAGACACAAATGCATGAACTAGTTTCTCAGCGTCACTCTGAGACAGGATGTTCCTGATGTTGATGATATTACGTAGATGAAAGAAGACAGTCCTGGTTACTGTCTTAATGTGACATTTAAAGGACATATCCTCATCAAATATAACACCAAGGTTTTTCACAGTAGTACTGGAGGCCAAGGTAATGCCATCCAAAGAAACCACGTGATTAGATAATGAATCTCTGAGATGCTTAGGACCAAATACAATAACTTCTGTTTTGTCTGAGTTCAAGAGTAAGAAATTACAGGTCATCCAAGCCTTTATGTCTTTAAGGCATGCTTGGAGTTTAACCAGCTGATTAGTTTCATCTGGTTTCATAGATAAATATAGCTGGGTGTCATCTGCGTAACAATGGAAGTTTAAGCCATGTTTTCTAATAATCTTCCCTAATGGCAACATGTATAAAGTGAAGAGAATTGGTCCTAGCACAGAACCCTGAGGAACACCATAACTTACTTTAGTATAAGTAGAGGAATCATGGTTGATATGAACAAACTGGAATCTGTCAGACAGATAGGATTCAAACCAATCTAATGCAGTTCCTTTAATATGGATCTCACTTTCAAGTCTCTGTAGTAAAATATTATGATCAATAGTGTCAAATGCAGCACTAAGATCTAGCAGAACCAGTATAGAGACAAGTCCACTATCTGAAGCCATGAGGAGATCATTGGTAACTTTAACCAGAGCTGTTTCTGTACTATGATGAACTCCATTCCTGTTTCATGGTCACAGGCTGGATGTCCACACTACCACAGGTCCTTCATTCCAGCTCCACCAGGCTGAGTCAGCAATAAGCACAACCTCACCATCTTAGATTCTTTAAAGTCTTAGCAGTTATTTATTTGTAAAGGTTTTTCCACCACCATGCTGAATGTGTGTGTGTGCTACTGTGACGTGGTGCTGTTCCATAAATAGATCTTAATGTTTAATTACAGCAACCTGAAAGACTGAGGCACATATCCTGTTAATAACAATAAATGTATGTGGTTCAGTATGGAGCTGTTCATTAGTTGGGACTGGACCTAGAAGACAAGATGATGGTTTAGATGCTGTAATTGTTGAGAGAGCTCAGAGAGATCTACTGGAGAGAAGGACTCCAGATGTTGGTTAGGTCTTCCAGAAGTTTCTAATGTGTAGTTTCTAATGTAGACTTTATTTTTTTTTAGAAATACACAGGACAAGATGTTACAATCCCTTGTGCCGAAATCCCAGGCAAAACACGTTTAGAGGCCCTGTTCGACTAAGAGGCCCTACCAAGCCTACAGTCATGTAATATGACCAATAACCTATATTCTACCTAGGCTAACTAGAGGCTGCTGGCTTGTAAGCCCATTGAGCAGCAGAGGATACCTCAAACATTGTAAAACATACCTAACTAAACGCTGCTGGCTTGTATGGCCCGCTCAGCAGCAAACCATGGCTACCAAATACCATGAGAACATGATCTGAACAACAGCAGTATGCAGCATATCATTGGGGTTTTCAAGTGGGCACCTCCCTTCACCGATGTTTCGTTAAGTTAGGCCCACGACACCTCAAGAAGGCTTAACAGTGATTTCCAGCGTCCTGGAATCACCCCCTCCACACCGCCACTACACAACCCTCTCTTCCTCACCATTCGATGTCTATCAACAACTAGTATGGAAACTAATAACCACAAGCCAAATAAACAAATCTACCATGCTCCGCTCCGTTGATGCAAGCTGAAGCACGTAACCACCAAATCAGTGACAAGCAACAAACAAATCAACTGGGGCCTACATGCGGCCTACATGCAGCCTACCTGCGGCCTACATCCTTACCTTAGTTAGCTCCCCAGCTAGCATGCTTCCTGCGCACCCATAACCAGTCACTGGCTCTCTCTGCTGCCCGGGACATATTGCTAACCGCAGTCCTCTGGCTTCTTCCTCGTATGCCCGGCTCACTCAGCAGAGCAATGACCGACTTTACCACAAATCCTCAGCAGCCCACTTCTACCGGGCGGACATAAGCCTTCCATCCATTTTGCTCTGCATCTGCTGCTAACTCTGCATACTTAGCTCTTTTTCTCTCGTTAGCCTCCTCAATTCTATCCTCCCACGGGACAGTCAGCTCTATGAAATAGACTACTTTCTCTGGCTCAGACCACAACAGCAGATCTGGCCGTAGTCGAGTGCTAGCTATCTCACCTGGGACAACCAGTTGGCTATTTAAGTCCGCCCTCATCTCCCAGGCTCCTCCTACCCTTAGCTGTCCCGTGTTATGCCTGAAGCCTGCTCCTCTAGCCTTTTCTCCCTCCCGTACAAACTTAATACATCTGTTCTCTCTGTTAATGGCCACGGAATTTACATTCACCCGTTTTTCCGCTATTGCAGCTGCTAAACATTTCAATACCTGATTGTGACGCCAGGTATAACGTCCTTGGGAGAGACTAACCTTACAACCTGTCAGAATATGACTAAGCGTGCAGACACAAGTGCACAGTGGACAGGCAGCATCCTCACCTACCCACTGGTTCAGGTTCTGGGGAGTTGGCAGCACATCATAAGTAGCCCCTAACATGAATCTAATCCTGCTGGCCTCCATGCTCCAAAGCTCTCTCCACTTCACCTCTCCCAGTTCACCCATTGACCCTGCTTAGCCTGCGACACTGCCTTCGAGCATCTAACCATTTCCTCTTGCCTCTGTACCTCTTCCACTATCATCTTTCTCCTTTCTACTGCTGATGCCTTGCTCCACAGAGGTTTCCCTGCACATAGTCCTAGGCCTCCACGCCCTTGCTGTACATGTCCTATGATATCTCTATGCTTAAGAGCTGCCTGTGCTTGCTGCACTGCCTCTTTTGCCTTCCACTTCCTCCCTGTCTTAATAGTAGGTGCTACGCTCCTAACCACTGGATCCTTTGACTGAGTTAGAGTCATTTCCAGCCTAACTTTAGTGCACTTAAACTCCTCTGTTAGGCAGGTAACTGGGAGCTCCAGTATGCCTTTCCCATACAACGCTGTGCTACTTAAGCAGCGTGGGACACCAAGCCACTTTCTGATAAATGAATTACTCATTCTTTCTAGCTTTTCTACCTTTGAGAGGGCAACCTCATACACCGTCAGCGGCCACATTAGCCGGGGCAGTAAACCAAATTGCCAGCACCACAGTTTTAGCTTGCCTGGTAGCCCTGACCGGTCTATGCTTGAAATGCCTTGAATCATTTCCTGCCTCAACCCTTCAAACTGCGCCTTATCACTAAGACTTGCATCGTACCATCTTCCCAAACTCTTCACTGGCTTCTCCAGCACTGTGGGAATGACCTCATCATTTATAAAAAACTTCTTATCTGCCACTTTTCCTTTAATAATGGAAATACTCCTAGATTTAGTAGGCTTCACTTTCATCCTAGCCCACTGCAGATTGCTATTTAACTTATCCAGCAATCTTCTAGTACAAGGAGCGGTTGACGTTGTTGTCGTCATGTCGTCCATGTAGGCCCTAATTGGGGGGAGGCGAAGCCCTCCCTGCAGCCTTTCTCCACCTACCACCCATTTGGAAGCCCTAATAATGACCTCCATTGCCATTGTAAAGGCTAGCGGAGAGATTGTACACCCTGCCATGATGCCTACCTCCAGCTGCTGCCATGCTGTAGTGTACTCTGCTGTGGTAAAGCAGAGCTGAATGTCTAAGAAGTATGCTTTGACTAAGTTTTTAATACTACCTGGAACTCTAAAGAAATCAAATGCTTCCCATAACAAACTATGTGGCACTGATCCGAAAGCATTAGCCAGGTCTAAGAATACAACATGCAGGTCTCTCTTCTCTTGCTTTGCTGACTGAATTTGGTGCCAAATCATGCTGGTGTGCTCTAAGCACCCAGAGAAGCCGGGGATCCCAGCCTTTTGCATCGACGTATCAACTAGCCCGTTTTTCACTAAGTAACTAGACAACTTCTGTGCCACAACACTGAAGAAGATCTTCCCCTCAACATTCAGTAGACTAATTGGTCTAAACTGGCCTATTTCCAACGAGTCCCTCTCTTTGGGAATAAAAATCCCCCCTGCCCTGCGCCATGCCTTGGGAATAACCTGTTTCTTCCACACTACCTTCATTAATTTCCACAAGAACCTCAACACATCTGGTGCACTCTTGTACAGCCGGTAGGGAACCCCATTCGGTCCCAGGGCTGAAGAGGCTCTTGCGTGTCTTACCACCTCCTGAACCTCTTTCCACCTTGGTGGGCTGTCATCACACTGGCTAACAATTTCACCAATAGGTGGAATATCAGAGGGTAGAGACAACTTTCTAAACCTGTCCGCATCTTTATGCACCTCCTCCAAGTACTCCTCTAGCTTCTCTTTTGGTACCGTAAGGCTACCATTCTTTTCCTTACTAAACAGTGACTTCACAAACCTAAATGCTACTCTAGCCTGCTCTTTCCTTTTCCTATTTTTCCTAATGTTCTCTGCCCTTCTTAAAGCTGCCAACCGCTTCCTAACATCTGCCTGTAAACAATCAATACCTTCCTTCTCTTCAACTGTAGCTTTCCTCCACTGCCTCTTAAGGAGTCTCCTCTCCTGTATGAGTCTATCAATCTCTTGCTGACGCCTCGATCTAACCACCTGTCCCTTTTTCTTCTTCTGTTTTTCAGCCACACCAAATCTTTCCTTACCGTAATCATAAATGAGATCTCCCATTTTCTCCAACTTACTCTCCGCTGTCCCTTTAAGCCTACCTAGTACACAAACCAAATCGCTATTGATATCTTCCCACTGCCTAATATCTGCTGCACCTGGCCATTAACCCTAACCCTATATTCAGTCACGACTTAGTTTGATCCAGAACCATCAGTTGATGATGAAGTGGAGATGAAGCAGGAGGAGGTCAGGGTGGATGGACGGTCAGGCTGAAGCAGAGTATATGAAGGATTCGAGAACTGAAACGTTTCAATCATGAAACTAAAGATTTTAAATACAATGATAAGGAATATTGATCACGGCAACACAAAGAAAACATGTTGGGAGTCATTATGTTTATTTATTACCTACAACCTGCAGTTAGCATGCTAATGTTAGCACTGATATACTAGCAGTTTTGAGAGATGAGAGCATCCTTATAAAGAAGAAGATGGCTGCGGTACAGTTGTTTATACAGGAACAGTCCTTGTGCGAAGACATAAACACAACTGGAGGCAGCAGCTTCAGGTAAAACCAGAACAGGTTCAGCTGAGACCATGTTAGTGTGAAGTCTGGAACAAGGACAGTGAAAACGGTTAAAAAGAGGTTCCTGTGGAGAGGCAGCTAATTGCCAGGACCAGGACCGGGACCAGGACCAGTTCAATTCTGAATCAAGATCTCAACCTTGAACCAGGTCCAGTTCAAGATCTGTATCAAGACTCATATCAGACCCAGATCTTCCCAGATCAAAACCAGGTCCAGTTCTTGACAGTTACAGTCCTCCTGTCTCAGTTTCTGCAGGTTAACATGTGTAGTTTCTCCATATGCAGTCCTAGACTCAGAGAGTCCTTGTCCTGTCTGAGGAGCATCCAAGTTCTTTCTGGTTCATCAACACACTCTGGATCCTGGTTTTAGTCTGGATAATGTTCTCAGTCTGTATCCTGATCTCAGTCTGGATCCTGGTCTCAGTGCGAATCCTGGTCTCAGTCTGGATCCTGGTCTCTGTGCCAATCCTGGTCTCAGTCTGGATCCTCCAGACTGACAGAACATCCAGACTCAGACCAGATTTAAACAACGTGTCCTTGATGACCATGTTCAGACTCTGATCCAGATCAGTGATGATGAAGATGGTGGGGGTGTGAGACAATTCTGTCCTGGTCCTGGTCCTGGTCCTGGTCCTGGTCCTGGTTGTGTCGTAGCATTGAGGCTCTCTGCTCGTCCATCCTCCTTGACTGAACTCTTTGGACCAAACTGAAAAAATCCTCCTGACCTTCAGGAATGGAAAGGAGAACATCCTCGATACCTGGAAGAGACGACCTCTGGTCCTCCATTCTGTCAGACTGACATGGACAGACAGAGACATACAGAGACAGACAGAGAGAGACAGAGAGAGAGACAGGTTAGTGTCATTTTCATGGGTCTTTTTCTATTTTAACATTCAAAATGTTAATGTTTTCTGTCCTGGGCCCTGCCATGGACTGGTCCAGGGTGTACCCCCGCCTCTCACCCGATGAGAGCTGGGATAGGTTCCAGCAGAACTCTGCAACCCTTAACGGGACAAGAGGTTACAGAAGATGAATGAATGAAAGAATTTTCTGTCCTGAAGTCTGGAGTCCCTCTTTTGGGAACTGCTTCTGCTCCAGATTTATTCTCTAATGAAATCCAGACTGGCTCTGGTCATAGTTCTTGTTCTGGTTCTGGTTCTGGATGGAGGATTTTTACTACCGTGTAGAATAAAAGAACACAAACAGCGTCAGTATCTTCATCTTGAGCAGTGAATCATTAACATTAAGACGTCCAGAAAGATTCTTCTGTCTGAAGAGAAAAGAAAATCAATGAGATCAGGGTCCATCTCAGTGTCAACTGGTGAAGAAGAAGAAGAATTATTTAAGTCTTCTCTTCTTTTTCTTCTCTTCTCCCTCCATCTGTGCTGGTTCTGAGGGGTTCTTCTTCTTAGCGGAGGTTTCAAGTTCTGGTTTCTGTAAAAACTGAATTGGTTCATATCATATTTTTTCTTGCATTGTTTAAAAGGTAAAAATAAAATAAAATCTTTAATCTAGTTCTTTACTCCAGATCCCCTCTGATATCAGACTGGTTCTGACTGCCATCCTCTCTCAGCTAACAGTTAGCTCTGTGTTCTAGGGTTCTGGTTCCGTGCCGGTACCTGGTAGTGGATCAGCATGTAGTAGAAGTCCAGACTGGAGTTCTGATCCAGGCTGCAGGCCCCACATAGAGCAGTTGGTCCTGGGTCAGGTAGAAGACTGAGACTGGCTCTCTGGTCGTCCAGTCTCTGACCCTGAGACTCCAGAATCAGGTCCAGTAAGGCCTCAGGCTCCTTCTGCTGGTTGGTCCGGAGATCGTTAGTCCGGTGCTACAGCAACAAGACAGGGAAGAACTGTGGTTAAAGAACCATCCTAGCATGTCTGAGGACATGAAGGCAGCAGTAGAGTTACCATGGTCCTGGAGATCGTGGTTCGGGCTCTGGAGATTAGAGCAGAACCAAAACTCTGACCTCTGGGTCTGGTGGTGGCAAAGCCACCTTCAGAACCAGGACCTGTTGTCACGAAGCCTCCAAGATTCCTGAAGTTTCTTCTGCTGCCAGATGCAGGACTGGGATGTCCTGGTCCTGGTCCTGGGTCCAAACTGCCATTCTCGTGAGTTTTTGGAACCACCCCTCCAACCAACCCGTTGTGGTGAGCAGGTGA
>SRSE01001020.1:95000-141067 GCA_005024645.1 Planiliza haematocheilus
TGGAAGCACGGCTCCGCACCGTTGAAAAACAACCAGCAGCTAGCCAGGGCCCTGTAGCCGGTACGGACCGACCTAGAGTAGCTCCTGTTAGCGTAGCTCCAGTTAGCTGTCCCCCTACAGCTCCCGAGCAGCCGGGAAACCAGGGCGGCTGGGTGACGGTACGAAGGAGGCATAGTACCACTCGGCCCGTGGATCACCACCAAACCCTTCGCGTCTCCAACAGATTTTCCCCACTCAGCGACACACCCGCTGAGAAACCAACTCTGGTGATTGGCGACTCTATTTTACGGAACGTGAAGATAGAGAATCCAGCGGCCATTGTTAAATGCATTCCAGGGGCCAGAGCGGGCGACACTAAATCTTATCTCAAACTGCTGGCTAAGACTAAGGTTAAATACGGTAAAATTGTTATTCACGTCGGCAGTAACGACACCCGGTTACGCCAATCGGAGGTCACAAAGCTTAATGTTGAATCGGTGTGTAAGTTTGCTAAAACCATGTTGGACTCCGTAGTTTTCTCTGGTCCCCTGCCCAATCTGACCAATGATGACATGTTTAGTCGCACGTCATCATTCCATCGCTGGTTATCTAGGTGGTGTCCAGAAAACAACGTGGCCTTCATAGATAATTGGCACACTTTCTGGGGAAAACCTGGTCTGATTAGGCGAGATGGCATCCACCCCACTTTAGCGGGTGCTGCACTCATCTCTAGGAATATGGCTAATTTTATTAACCCCCCGAAACCATGACAATCCAGAGTTCAGACCAGGAGGCAGCGTTGTAGTCTTACACACTTCTCTGCCGCTTCTCTAGCACCGTCGCACAACCAAAATTCTATAAATTCTATAGATGTTCTGTCTGCTCCCAGATTATTTAAACCAAAAAACAACAACAGAGGAGTTACTCATTGGAACCTGATACAAATCAGAACAACTTCACTGACAGAACAGAAGAATAGGAAAATTAAATGTGGTCTTTTAAACATCAGATCTCTCTCATCCAAATCTCTTTTAGTGAATGATCTGATAACTGATCATCAGATTGATCTATTTAGTTTGACTGAAACGTGGCTGCAGGATGATGAATATGTTAGTTTAAATGAGTCTACGCCACCCAGTCATAGTAATTATCACATTCCTAGAAGCACAGGTAGAGGAGGAGGAGTGGCAGCAATCTTCCACTCTGATTTATCTATTAATCCTAGACCTAAGGAGAGCTTTAATTCATTTGAAAGTCTTACCCTTAGTCTTGCTCATCCAGACCAGGAGACACAAAAACCAATTCTTTTTGTTGTGGTATATCACCCACCTGCTCCTTATTCTGAGTTTTTAGCTGAATTCTCTGAGTTTCTATGTGATTTAGTTCTTAGAACAGATAAAGTCATTATAGTAGGTGACTTTAACATCCATGTTGATGTTGTCAGTGACAGCCTTAGCTCGTCATTTACATCATTACTAGATTCAATTGGCTTTTCTCAGAATGTAAACGGATCAACTCACAGTTTTAATCACACCTTAGATCTGGTATTAACATACGGCATAGAAACTGAAGGTCTAACTATATTTAACCATAACCCTCTTTTATCTGACCATTTCCTCATAACCTTTGAATTTACTATAATGAATTACGCAATAACTGAAGAGACATATCATTACAGTAGATGTCTATCTGATGATGCTGTAACTAGATATAAAGAATTAATTCCTTCTTTATTCATCCCAGTGCCATGTGTCAATAATGTGGACGACAGCAACCACAATTTAACTCCTGCACTATTAGATGATTTTGTTGATGGCACTGCAGCATCGCTTAGTTCAGCTCTAAACGTAGTTGCTCCTCTGAAAAAGAAGGTCATGAATCGGAGGAGGCTAGCTCCCTGGTATAATTCACAGTTACGCTGTTTAAAACAGGCAGCCCGAAAGCTAGAAAGAATCTGTCATTCCACTAATTCTGAAGAAGCTCACATAGCCTGGAAAGATAGTTTAACGACTTATAAAAAAGCTCTCCGTAGTATTAGAACAGCGTACTATTCATCATTAATAGAAGAAAACAAGAACAACCCTCGATTTCTTTTCAGCTCTGTAGCCAGGCTGACAAAGAGCCACAGCTCTGTTGATCCATCTATTCCTTCAGCCCTCAGTAGTAATGACTTCATCAGCTTCTTTACCAATAAAATTGTTGACATCAGGGAAAACATTCAAGGCATCGTTCCGACGACTGTCAAAGATGTAAGTACAGTGACTTTAGAAACTTCTGTTAGACCTTATCAACATCTGGAATCCTTCTCCCCAGTAGATCTTCTCGAGCTATCTTCAATAATTAAAGCATCTAAACCATCAACCTGTCTTCTAGATCCAATCCCAACTAAATTGCTCAAAGAAGTTCTTCCATTAATTAACACCTCCATATTGAACCAGATAAATGTATCTTTATTAACAGGATATGTGCCTCAGTCTTTTAAGATTGCTGTAATTAAGCCCCTACTTAAGAAAGCCACTCTAGATCCAGATGTTTTAGCCAACTATAGACCAATCTCCAACCTTCCTTTTATTTCCTTTTAATTCTAGTTAAAGTTGTTGCTAATCAGTTGTGTGACCACTTAAACAGGAATGGTCTGTTTGAAGAGTTTCAGTCAGGTTTTAGAGTTCATCATAGTACAGAAACAGCTCTGGTTAAAGTTACCAATGATCTCCTCATGGCTTCAGATAGTGGACTTGTCTCTATACTGGTTCTGCTAGATCTCAGTGCTGCATTTGACACTATTGATCATAATATTTTACTACAGAGACTTGAAAGTGAGATCCAGATTAAAGGAACTGCATTAGATTGGTTTGAATCCTATCTGTCTGACAGATTCCAGTTTGTTCATATCAACCATGATTCCTCTACTTATACTAAAGTAAGGTATGGAGTTCCTCAGGGTTCTGTGCTGGGACCAATACTCTTCACATTATACATGTTCCCATTAGGGAAGATTATTAGAAAACATGGCATAAACTTCCATTGTTACGCAGATGACACCCAGCTATATTTATCTATGAAACCAGATGAAACCAATCAGCTGGTTAAACTCCAAGCATGCCTTAAAGACATAAAGGCTTGGATGACCTGTAATTTCTTACTCTTGAACTCAGACAAAACAGAAGTTATTGTATTTGGTCCTAAGCATCTCAGAGATTCATTATCTAATCACATGGTTTCTTTGGATGGCATTACCTTGGCCTCCAGTACTACTGTGAAAAACCTTGGTGTTATATTTGACGAGGATATGTCCTTTAAATGTCACATTAAGCAAGTAACCAGGACTGCCTTCTTTCATCTACGTAATATCATCAACATCAGGAACATCCTGTCTCAGAGTGATGCTGAGAAACTAGTTCATGCATTTGTGTCTTCCAGACTGGATTATTGTAATTCATTACTGTCTGGATCCAAATAACTCTTTAAAAAGCCTCCAACTGATTCAAAATGCTGCAGCAAGAGCATTGACAGGAATTAGCAAGAGAGATCATATTACTCCAGTTTTAGCTTCTCTTCACTGGCTCCCCTTAAAGTCTAGAATAGAATTTAAAATCCTCCTCCTTACATACAAGGCCCTTAAAGGCCTAGCTCCATCATATCTTAAAGACCTCATTGTACCAGATCATCCCAACAGATCACTTCGGTCTGAAAGTGCAGGCCTACTTGTGGTTCCTAGAATTTTAAAAAGTAGAATGGGAGGTAGAGCTTTCAGCTATCAGGCTCCTCTCCTGTGGAACCAGCTCCCAGTTTGGGTTCAGGAAGCAGACACTCTCTCTATTTTTAAAGTCAGGCTTAAGACTTTCCTTTTTGATCAAGCTTATAGTTAGGGCTGGACTAAACCATCCCTTAGTTATGCTGCTATAGGCCTAGGCTGCTGGGAGACAATGCACCAAACACATGTTCTCCTTCTTTCTTCTCTCTCCTCTCTCGTGTCCTCCACTTTCTTTTTCTCTGGCTCAGAGCTCCTCCCTCTAAATTCCTATCTGCTACTAGTCATGACATTCTGTGCTATTACTATGTAGAATGTTTACTGCTGCTCTCCCTTCTTCCGAGTATCTCTGGCCTGGAGTTGAGTGTTTCCTGTGGAGCTCCATACTACATCTGTTGTCGTGGTCTCATCATTCTGCCCAGTCTCCATGGAATCCTGCTGTTATCCACTCCTACCTGAATGAACAATTCTCCAACCTGCTGATGATTCCCCTTACATTTTCTAACCGTCATTAACATCATTAGTTTGTACCATAGCATCCCACCTGTATGCTTTAGTCAGATATGTGTATTTATGACAGATGTATGTTTATCTTGCTGTTCTCTTTCTCTGTCTGTACCTGGCTGGCCTTAGGCAGATGGGTCCCTCCATATGAGCTGGGTTCTGCTCAAGGTTTCTTCCTGTTAAAAGGGAGTTTTTCCTTGCCACCGTCGCCTGCGGGCTTGCTCTGGGGGTTTCAGGCCAGGTCTTGTAAAGCGTCTTGAGACGATTTGTATTGTTATTGACGCTATATAAATAAAACTGAATTGAATTGAATTGAATTGATGCGTTCAATGACAGTTGTCTGATGCGTTCACTGACAGTTGTCTGAAGCGTTCAATGACAGTTTTGTCTGATGCGTTCACTGACAGTTGTCTGATGCGTTCACTGACAGTTGTCTGATGCGTTCACTGACAGTTGTCTGATGCGTTCACTGACAGTTGTCTGATGCGTTCACTGACAGTTGTCTGATGCGTTCACTGACAGTTGTCTGATGCGTTCACTGACAGTTTTGTCTGATGCGTTCAATGACAGTTTTGTCTGATGCGTTCACTGACAGTTGTCTGATGCGTTCACTGACAGTTGTCTGATGCGTTCACTGACAGTTGTCTGATGCGTTCACTGACAGTTTTGTCTGATGCGTTCAATGACAGTTTTGTCTGATGCGTTCAATGACAGTTGTCTGATGCGTTCACTGACAGTTGTCTGATGCGTTCAATGACAGTTGTCTGATGCGTTCACTGACAGTTGTCTGATGCGTTCAATGACAGTTGTCTGATGCGTTCAATGACAGTTGTCTGATGCGTTCACTGACAGTTGTCTGATGCGTTCAATGACAGTTGTCTGATGCGTTCAATGACAGTTGTCTGATGCGTTCACTGACAGTTGTCTGATGCGTTCACTGACAGTTGTCTGATGCGTTCACTGACAGTTGTCTGATGCGTTCACTGACAGTTTTGTCTGATGCGTTCACTGACAGTTGTCTGATGCGTTCAATGACAGTTGTCTGATGCGTTCAGTGACAGTTGTCTGATGCGTTCACTGACAGTTGTCTGATGCGTTCACTGACAGTTGTCTGATGCGTTCACTGACAGTTGTCTGATGCGTTCAATGACAGTTGTCTGATGCGTTCAATGACAGTTGTCTGATGCGTTCACTGACAGTTGTCTGATGCGTTCACTGACAGTTGTCTGATGCGTTCACTGACAGTTGTCTGATGCGTTCACTGACAGTTTTGTCTGATGCGTTCAATGACAGTTGTCTGATGCGTTCAATGACAGTTTTGTCTGATGCGTTCAGTGACAGTTGTCTGATGCGTTCACTGACAGTTGTCTGATGCGTTCACTGACAGTTGTCTGATGCGTTCAAAGACAGTTTTGTCTGATGCGTTCACTGACAGTTGTCTGATGCGTTCACTGACAGTTGTCTGATGCGTTCAATGACAGTTTTGTCTGATGCGTTCACTGACAGTTGTCTGATGCGTTCAATGACTCTGTTTGTCAGAGTCTGTTGACAGGTCTTCTTTATCATCGTCCTGAAGACCCCGTCATCTTCCTGCAGAGCTGCCTGATGAGGACCAGAAGGTTCGGAGGTCCTGAGGCTGTCTCCTGGGACACCTTCATCAACCTGGACAAAGACCAGCTGAGTCCTCCACCCTCCAAACCAGAGGCTGTTGACCTCCAGACAGGAGACCAGTCGTCCCCCATTACACCCCTCTCAGTGGTCCCAGCTATACCCCAGTTACCACCTCAACCCCCTCAAACACCCCCAACACCATCCACACCACCCTCACAGGCACTTCCTGGACCCCAATCCCTCTCCACTCAGCTCAGCTCATCTGCCTTACACCCCCTGACCCCCCGAGTTCCCACCACCTCCCCCTATAATATACCTTCAGGCCCCCCTGAAACAAGCCCTGAACACAGGCTCCTTCCATCACCTTCTCTAAGAACTCCACCCAGACCTGTAGGACCCCCACCTGGAAATGTAGGACTTGGACCTGGACCTGAAGGAGCCGTATCAGTCCATGCAGATACAAGGTCTCACAGCAGAGAGGGTAAGAGTCAAAGGAAGCTCTGTAGTACTGAGCTTTGTCTTCAGTCAGATTAACAACCAAGGAAGTGAGATGAAATAAAATCCAAGACAGATTATTCAGATATGACCCACTGTTCTGGATTATTTGATGGAGAGACCAGAAACTGGACTCGTCCATATGAAGCTGAGATAACAGGGTTTAAAGATGGAGGGTCTCAGACTCACCCGACCTACATCTACGTGATCATGAGACTTTCATCTCATCTTATCTCGTTCTGTCTAATTCTACTTTATCTCATATGTGACAGTATGTCTTACTTCCTGTCCTCCCTCAGCTCGTGTCCATGGTCGCCCCGTCCTCCACTCTCGGCTTTCCATAGATTCAGACTCTGACCTGACAGAGAGTTCTGGCCTCCTTCAGGAGATCAGCATCCTTCCTCCTCAGAGGCCACGGCCGCTCATCATCTTCATCGTTGGTGAGAGATTCTTCTAACGATGTTCACACATTTATGTAAAAGCCAAACAAACGGACACATGCTGTTCTATTTACTCCAGGTGGACCAGGAAGTGGGAAAGGAACCCAGGCAGCTAAGCTAACCCAGTACTTCGGCCTCCGAGGCGTCTCATTGGGCGGTTTGTACCGGCGGCAGCTGCAGAGTCACGCCTCCCCTGGAGCAAAGTGGAAGCTCATCACAGAAATGATGAGTCATGGGCAGCTCGGGCTACAGGTAAGAGCCAGAACCAGAACCTGAACCTGAGCCAGAACCTGAGCCAGAACCTGAGCCAGAGCCAGAACCAGAACCTGAACCAGAACCTGAGCCAGAACCTGAGCCAGAGCCAGAACCTGAGCCAGAACCAGAACCTGAGCCAGAACCTGAGCCAGAACCAGAACCAGAACCAGAACCTGAGCCAGAACCTGAGCCAGAACCTGAGCCAGAGCCAGAACCAGAACCTGAACCAGAACCTGAGCCAGAACCTGAGCCAGAGCCAGAACCTGAGCCAGAACCAGAACCTGAACCAGAACCTGAGCCAGAACCAGAACCAGAACCAGAACCAGAACCTGAGCCAGAACCTGAGCCAGAGCCTAAACCTGAGCCAGAACCAGAACCTGAGCCAGAACCTGAGCCAGAGCCAGAACCTGAGCCAGAACCAGAACCAGAACCAGAACCAGAACCAGAACCTGAGCCAGAACCTGAACCTGAGCCAGAACCTGAGCCAGAGCCAGAACCAGAGCCAGAACCTGAGCCAGAACCTGAGCCAGAGCCAGAACCTGAGCCAGAACCAGAACCAGAACCTGAACCAGAACCGGAACCAGAACCAGAACCTTAGCCAGAACCTGAGCCAAAAACCTGAGCCAGAGCCTAAACCTGAGCCAGAACCAGAACCTGAGCCAGAACCTGAACCTGAGCCAGAACCAAAACCTGAGCCAGAACCTGAACCTGAGCCAGAACCAGAACCAGATCCAGAACCTGAGCCAGAACCTGAGCCAGAACCTGAGCCAGAGCCAGAACCTGAGCCAGGACCAGAACCAGAACCAGAACCAGAACCAGAGCCAGAACCTGAGCCAGAGCCAGAGCCAGAACCTGAGCCAGAACCTGAGCCAGAGCCAGAACCAGAACTAAGACCTGAACCAGAACTAAGACCAGAACCAGAACTAAGACCAGAACCAGAACCAGAACCTGAACTAGGACCAGAACCAGAACCAGAACCTTAGCCAGAACCTGAGCCAGAACCTGAACCTGAGCCAGAAACCAGAACCTGGAGCTCCAGAAACCGGAACCTGAGCTCCAGAAACCAGAACCTGAGCCAGAACCAGAACCTGAGCCAGAACCAGAACCAGAACCTGAGCCAGAACCTGAACCAGAACCTGAGCCAGAACCAGAACCTGAGACCAGAACCAGAACCAGAACCTGAACTAGGACCTGAACCAGAACCAGAACCTTAGCCAGAACCTGAGCCAAAAACCTGAGCCAGAGCCTAAACCTGAGCCAGAACCAGAACCTGAGCCAGAACCTGAACCTGAGCCAGAACCAGAACCTGAGCCAGAACCTGAACCTGAGCCAGAACCAGAACCAGATCCAGAACCTGAGCCAGAACCTGAGCCAGAACCTGAGCCAGAGCCAGAACCTGAGCCAGAACCAGAACCAGAACCAGAACCAGAGCCAGAACCTGAGCCAGAGCCAGAGCCAGAACCTGAGCCAGAACCTGAGCCAGAGCCAGAACCTGAGCCAGAACCTGAACCAGAACTAAGACCAGAACCAGAACTAAGACCAGAACCAGAACCAGAACCTGAACTAGGACCTGAACCAGAACTAAGACCTGAACCAGAACTAAGACCAGAACCTGAACCTGAGCCAGAACCAGAACCTGAGCCTGAACCAGAACCAGAACCAGAACCAGAACCTGAGCCTGAGCCTGAACCAGATTTAGAACCAGAACCAGAACCAGAACCAGAACCTGAGCCTGAGCCTGAACCAGAATTAGAACCAGAACCAGAACCAGACCCAGAGCCTGAACCTGATTTAGAACCAGAACCAGAACCAGAACCTGAGCCTGAACCAGAACCTGAGCCAGAACCTGAGCCAGAACTTGAACCTGAGCCAGAACCAGAACCAGAACCAAAACCTGAGCCAGAACCTGAGCCAGAGCCAGAACCTGAGCCAGAACCAGAACCAGAACCAGAACCAGAACTAAGACCTGAACCAGAACCAGGACCTGAACCAGAACCAGAACCAGAACCAAGACCTGAACCAGAACTAAGACCAGAACCAGAACTAAGACCAGAACCAGAACCAGAACCTGAACTAGGACCTGAACCAGAACCTGAGCCAGAACCTGAGCCAGAGCCTAAACCTGAGCCAGAACCAGAACCTGAGCCAGAACCTGAACCTGAGCCAGAACCTGAGCCAGAACCTGAGCTCCAGAAGCCAGAACCTGAGCCAGAACCAGAACCTGAACCAGAACCTGAGCCAGAACCAGAACCAGAACCAGAACCTGAACTAGGACCTGAACCAGAACCAGAACCAGAACTAAGACCTGAACCAGAACCTGAGCCAGAGCCTAAACCTGAGCCAGAACCAGAACCTGAGCCAGAACCTGAACCTGAACCTGAGCCAGAACCAGAACCTGAGCCAGAACCTGAACCTGAGCCAGAACCAGAACCTGAGCCAGAACCTGAACCTGAGCCAGAACCTGAGCCAGAGCCAGAACCTGAGCCAGAACCTGAGCCAGAACCTGAGCCAGAGCCAGAACCTGAGCCAGAACCAGAACCAGAACCAGAACCAGAACCAGAACCAGAACCTTAGCCAGAACCTGAGCCAAAAACCTGAGCCAGAGCCTAAACCTGAGCCAGAACCAGAACCTGAGCCAGAACCTGAGCCAGAGCCAGAGCCAGAGCCAGGACCTGAGCCAGAACCTGAACCAGAGCCAGAGCCAGGACCAGGACCAGACCACTTGAACCAGTACCAGAGCCAGAACCTGAGCCAGAGCCAGAACCTGAGCCAGAACCAGAACCAGAACCAGAACCAGAGCCAGAACCTGAGCCAGAGCCAGAGCCAGAACCTGAGCCAGAACCTGAGCCAGAACCAGAACCTGAGCCAGAACCTAAACCTGAGCCAGAACCAGAACCTGAGCCAGAACCAGAACCAGAACCAGAACCTGAGCCAGAACCTGAGCTACAGAAACCAGAAACCAGAACCTAGAGCTACAGAAACCAGAACCTGGAGCTACAGAAACCAGAACCTGAGCTCCAGAAGCCAGAACCTGAGCTCCAGAAACCAGAACCTGAGCTGCAGAGACCAGAACCTGAGCTCCAGAAACCAGAACCTGAGCTACAGAAACCAGAACCTGAGCTCCAGAAACCAGAACCTAGAACCAGAACTAGGACCTGAACCAGAACCAGAACCAGAACCAGAACTAAGACCAGAACCAGAACCAGAACCTGAACTAGGACCTGAACCAGAACCAGAACCAGAACTAAGACCTGAACCAGAACCAGGACCTGAACCAGAACCAGAACCAGAGCCAGAACTTGAGCCAGAACCTGAGCCAGAACCAGAACCTGAGCCAGAACCTAAACCTGAGCCAGAACCTGAGCCAGAACCTGAGCCAGAACCAGAACCTGAGCCAGAACCTGAGCCAGAGCCAGAGCCAGAACCTGAGCCAGAGCCAGAACCAGAACCAGAACCTGAGCCAGAACCTGAGCCAGAGCCTAAACCTGAGCCAGAACCAGAACCTGAACCTGAGCCAGAACCTGAACCTGAGCCAGAACCAGAACCTGAGCCAGAGCCTAAACCTGAGCCAGAACCAGAACCAGAACCAGAGCCAGAACCTGAGCCAGAGCCAGAGCCAGAACCTGAGCCAGAACCTGAGCCAGAACCAGAACCTGAGCCAGAACCTGAGCCAGAACCTGAGCCAGAACCTGAGCCAGAACCTAAACCTGAGCCAGAACCAGAACCTGAGCCAGAACCTGAACCTGAGCCAGAACCAGAACCTGAGCCAGAACCTGAACCTGAGCCAGAACCAGAACCTGAGCCAGAACCAGAACCAGAACCAGAACCTGAGCCAGAACCTGAGCCAGAACCTAAACCTGAGCCAGGACCAGAACCAGAACCAGAACTAAGACCTGAACCAGAACTAGGACCTGAACCAGAACCAGAACCAGAACTAAGACCTGAACCAGAACTAAGACCAGAACCAGAACTAAGACCAGAACCAGAACCAGAACCTGAACTAGGACCTGAACCAGAACCAGAACCAGAACTAAGACCTGAACCAGAACTAGGACCTGAACCAGAACCAGAACCAGAACCAGAACCTGAACCAGAACCTGAGCCAGAACCAGAACCTGAGCCAGAACCTAAACCTGAGCCAGAACCTGAGCCAGAACCTGAGCCAGAACCAGAACCTGAGCCAGAACCTGAGCCAGAGCCAGAGCCAGAACCTGAGCCAGAGCCAGAACCAGAACCAGAACCTGAGCCAGAACCTGAGCCAGAGCCTAAACCTGAGCCAGAACCAGAACCTGAACCTGAGCCAGAACCTGAACCTGAGCCAGAACCAGAACCTGAGCCAGAACCTGAACCTGAGCCAGAACCTGAAGTCAGTATACAGATAAACAACAGCAACTATAGAGGGAGCAGGTCCTGTTAGTTGTGTTACGGTGGATTCAAACGATGGTACAGACACAGGTGAGACTATCACGAGACCTCCTCCTCCCAGACTCACATGATGACAGATGTACACAAATCCAGGAAATGTAGATTCACTTACTTGGGGAAAGTCATGAGACTGGTGCCAGGTTTCAGTCAAACACAAGAAGTCAAGGTTACAGTCCTTTAGACAATCCTGGGTAGAGTGAGACTTGTTCGTAGGTGAGCGGGCGTTGATGTTGGCGTTGTCGCGTTTTTCTCATTAGCCGACCCAGTTTGGCTGGCCAATACGCTGTGGTCAACATAATGAGCAGTCTTTCCTGAGGAGAGGCGAGTTGTGTGCCAGAAGGATTTTATTGGTTTGGAGTCGTCAGAGTGGAAGCTACGACGGGACGCACGGTGGACATAACAGGACATGACAGGAGTGGAGAGCGATGTCCAGGTGGACGTGTAGTGTTGGCAGAGGTTCAGATAGGTGGATACGTAGATGTAGGAGTGTTTGATTATTGCTGATTTACTGATCTAAATAATTGCAGAGGATAATCCAGACACACATACAGAAGAACTGATGTATAACCAGGACAGATTCAACCTATTGGTGAACAATAAAAAGAGGGTGAGACAGAAAGGCCTCTGGAGAGCAGCAGCTAGTCCCACCTGCCTTCACTCAATCTACTGGCTCTTAATAAATGGACGTCCCCAGACAGTCCAAACCCAGTGTTGTGCAAGTCCACACTAAAGAAGATCTTTTTAATGAGCAGTTTCAATCTATTCTGACCCGCCCATCCATCCCCAGACTTTTTTCAGGATCTGTTCTGCTTTTTGAGTAACCATTGACTGTATAAACTAGGAAATAACTCAAATGTTTGTGTGGATCAGCTGCTCTGTGGTTCCATGATGTTCCGTGAATCTGTCGTAACAGGGTGAACGTTGAGCCAAACTCACGACTACACTCACAGTTGGAAAAATGTTGCCTTCACAAAGATATTCACACGTTCAGTGAACACTGTTGCACACGACTCTCAAACCCGATCCTGATCCTTATCCTGATCCTGAATCTGAATCTGAACCCGAACCTGACTGGCACCAGGATTCTTCAGAGGGACAAATGTGTTTCTGTTTGTAGGAGGACACGGTTGCTGAGCTGAAGCAGCAGCTGATTGGTCAGCAGGAGGTCAGAGGGTTCATCTTGGATGGATTTCCTCAAGATGTCCATCAGGCTCTGAGCTTCCAGGAGCAGGTACTGACCAATCAGAGAGGCAGGTTCTTATTTCACTAAGGATCAAAGATGTCGTCATGCTACTCAGGTAGGAGGGATTCAACACAAACAATAAACCTGTCTCCACCTTGTGAACAGATTGGGTCACCTGACCTGGTGATGCTGCTGCTGTGCTCCAATGAGACACTCCGCTGTCGCCTGCAGCGGCGAGCCACTCAACTTGGTCTCCTAGGAGACAGTAGCCACACCCTCCAGAGACGCCTGGACACATTTCAGAGAGAAATAGACTCAATCAGCAAATACTACAGACAACTACACCTGCTCACACGGGTACTGACACAGTACACACCTGTAGACACACATGAAGACACACCTGTAGACACACCTGTAGACACACCTGTAGATACACCAGTAGACACACCTGTAGATACACCAGTAGACACACCAGTAGACACACCTGTAGACACACCTGTAGATACACATGTAAACACACCTGTAGACACACCTGTAGACACACATGTAGACACACCTGTAGATACACATGTAAACACACCTGTAGACACACCTGTAGACACACATGTAAACACACCTGTAGACACACCAGTAGACACACCAGTAAACACACCTGTAGACACACCTGTAGATACACATGTAAACACACCTGTAGACACACCAGTAGACACACCAGTAGACACACCTGTAGACACACCTGTAGATACACATGTAAACACACCTGTAGACACACCTGTAGACACACATGTAGACACACCTGTAGATACACATGTAAACACACCTGTAGACACACCTGTAAACACACCTGTAGACACACATGTAAACACACCTGTAAACACACCTGTAGACACACCTGTAGACACACATGTAAACACACCTGTAAACACACCTGTAGACACACCCGTAGACACACATGTAAACACACCTGTAGACACACCTGTAGACACACCAGTAGACACACCCGTAGACACACATGTAAACACACCTGTAAACACACCTGTAGACACACCAGTAGACACACCCGTAGAGACACATGTAAACACACCTGTAAACACACCTGTAGACACACCTGTAGACACACCAGTAGACACACCCGTAGACACACATGTAAACACACCTGTAAACACACCTGTAACACACCTGTAGAGACACAAGTAAACACACCTGTAACACACCTGTAGACACACCTGTAGACACACCTGTAGACACACCAGTAGACACACCCGTAGACACACATGTAAACACACCTGTAAACACACCTGTAGACACACCTGTAGACACACCAGTAGACACACCCGTAGACACACATGTAAACACACCTGTAAACACACCTGTAAACACACCTGTAGACACACCTGTAGACACACCAGTAGACACACCCGTAGACACACATGTAAACACACCTGTAAACACACCTGTAGACACACCAGTAGACACACCCGTAGAGACACATGTAAACACACCTGTAAACACACCTGTAGACACACCCGTAGACACACATGTAAACACACCTGTAAACACACCTGTAGACACACCTGTAGACACACATGTAAACACACCTGTAGACACACATGTAAACACACCTGTAGACACACCTGTAGACACACCAGTAGACACACCCGTAGACACACATGTAAACACACCTGTAAACACACCTGTAAACACACCTGTAGACACACATGTAAACACACCTGTAGACACACCTGTAGACACACCAGTAGACACACCCGTAGACACACATGTAAACACACCTGTAGACACACCTGTAGACACACCTGTAGACACACCTGTAGACACACCAGTAGACACACCCGTAGACACACATGTAAACACACCTGTAAACACACCTGTAGACACACCCGTAGACACACATGTAAACACACCTGTAGACACACCTGTAGACACACCTGTAGACACACCTGTAGACACACCAGTAGACACACCCGTAGACACACATGTAAACACACCTGTAAACACACCTGTAGACACACATGTAAACACACCTGTAGACAGACCTGTAGACACACCAGTAGACACACCCGTAGACACACATGTAAACACACCTGTAGACACACCTGTAGACACACCTGTAAACACACCTGTAGACACACATGTAAACACACCTGTAGACACACCTGTAGACACACCTGTAGACACACCCGTAGACACACATGTAAACACACCTGTAGACACACCTGTAGACACACCTGTAGACACACCTGTAGACACACCTACTCATTTCCATTGCTGTACTTTGTTCGGTGCAGGTCGATGCAGACAGAGATCAGGAGGCTGTTTTTGCTGAGTTGAGTTCAATCATCAGAGACAAACTGTTGGTGAGGGAGCGATCAGGTATTGAGGTTTATATCTTTTAATCTAATTAATTCAGACTACAAAGACACTGGAGTTGTTAATAGAAATACTAATCAGTTCATCTATGTGTCAACAGATGTTGCTGGTATCCCAGAATGCATCATTGCTGCTGCCCAGACAGCATCACCTCTTTGAACCTGTAGACTCAGGTGTTTGTGATCGTCTGTGTTCAGCAGGATCTTTGTTTCATGTGATGCTTCGTTTGTACCTGATGTTTTCTCCAACATGTGACTTCCTGGTTAGGTAAAGCGTTATTAGTTTGTGGGTCAAAATGTTGTGACAGTTACAGAAATGTGAAAATGTTGTATATGTGGTCACATGACTGAGTCCTAAAATGTCGTATCATTAGTGAAACTTTATGTGACGTCTGGTAAAACATGATGAAGGTGATGTAAGCTGAATGAGCTCATGTTTGATATGTGACTAGATAGATAGAGGGGCAGACGGACGGACGGACGGATGGACGGACGGACAGACAGACAGACGGACAGATACCAAACACCCAGAAAAGAATAAGAATAAGAATAATAAAAATAAAAATAAATAATGTGACTGTACATACGTGTTTGTTCCATAAATAGAGAAATACCAGGTACATTGTTATTGCACTACTGCAGGTTAATTAAAAAGTCCTTGGGTCCCTTTCTTTATTGTCCTCCTTGTCTAAGTTAGTGGTGGTTCTACGCGGCACAAGTGGTGCACTCAATAAAAATGTGACCAGACTGTTGTGTGCATTTCAGGCTGTTTTATATTCACTGGGATTAAACTAGATGTTTTATTAGTTTTTTAACGTTTGTAAAAGGTCTTGTGAACAAAGTGTTTCTGTGCAACATTAACTTGAATAAAGAAACCAGAGCTCATGGTTGTCGTGGTGTTATTTTCAGACTGAAGGACACACTGAGCATCATGGGTAATCAGCGTCCTTATCACAGCTGGAATGTTAATGAGACAGTTTCCACATGGGGCCATCGCTTTGGGAGATAAAGACTGAAATAGACTGAAGAGGCCTGAGGACAAAGGGAGTTTAAATCGCTGCATGTCGGTCTCTGGAGGTTTTGTCTCTAACGTTTCATGGGTTGAAGTTGTTTCTTCTTCAGCTGCATCAGAGACTTGACGCAGAGAAAAGGTTGTGACAGTGTTGGTGGTCAACCTCAACGTCTGCACAGATTAACTGAGGAGGCTGTTGCCGTGGTAACGGCTGTGACTATTAATGGATGGATGCCTGATGGCGTCGGGTGTGGCCTCCATGTGTGTCAGATGTTAATCGATGAAAGACATAAACGTCAGATTCTTTAATCTAGTCTGTGACTGAACAAAGAAGTAAAATCAAATTATAACTCATTTTCAAAAATATCTGGAGCCAGACTGGTCCCTTTATGGGACAATTAAAGGACATATCCTGGTTTCTCACAGGAGGACTGGAGGCCAAGGTGAAGACATCCAGAGAAACTAAGTCAACTAAACTAAGTAATGAATCTCTGAGATGTTTATGGTCAAATAAAGGTCATACGCATGTCAGCAGACACCTTGTTGAGACGGGATGTAAAGTAAATACAAAAACTCAATGTACCCAAACAATGAACAGGGAAAAAAAAGCACGGTTAGAGGTCAGTGGTTGTAACAAAAAAAAAAAAAACGTGGGTATGACTGATGTTATTAAGCCACGCTGTAATACAATTGTATCAGAACTAAGAGACGATTGAAGAGCACAACTGGCAAACTGATACAGCTGATGAGAATCAACTGATCCGCAATGGAGCTGTTAAACTGGTCCTTGAATGCAATTGACAGAGTGTTCTCAACACGGAAGGCGGGTTCTGGTGAACCTAAATGTTAGGTTCACCAGGCGATTAGAAGGGACTGTTGTTCACTCATGACTGAAGAATATGTATAATGTGCGAACACACATGTAATTCTGTATTTGACTGTCTCATGCTGAACTGCAGCTATGCTTTCATATTCTGTTGTAATAGGTCAAATGACAAAAAAAAAACCTAAAATTGTACTCTGGGTAATGGGGGCGGGACTAGATAAGCTTTGGCTTCTCCCGCTTTCCCTTTCGGCCAGGTCTCTTGTACTCATACTGATATTTGATGTGTGATGATGATTGAATTGACTTGCCGAAATGAATGAATAAATAAAAAAAATAAAAATAAATACAGTGACTGGTGTTTAGTTTAAGAGGAACCAGTTCCACGTCGTCCTTTATGTCTTTAACCAGATCTGCTTCAGTCTGGTTCTTCTTATCTCTGATGTTTCTATTCCAGGTCTCTTCCATGTTTGGTCCACATTCTCTCCTCTCTCTCCTCTCTGTCATTCATTCCTGCCTCGCTCGCTCCGCCTCAGGCCGTTATAAAACACCCAACAGGAAACCTCCTCCATCTCTGTCCATCTCTGCAGCAGCATGGCTCCTAAGAAGGTGGAGCCGAAGAAGACTGAAGTGAAGAAAGTGGAGGCCAAGAAGGAGGAGGCTCCTCCACCCAAGCCTGCTGAGCCGGAGGCAAAACCCCCGGAGGTGGACCTGAAGAGCGTGGTGGTGGAATTCAGTCCAGACCAGATCGAAGAGTTCAGGGATGCCTTCACGTTGTTTGACGAGACGCCCACTGGTGAGATGAAGATCAGCTTTGCTCAGTGCGGAGACGTCATGCGAGCGCTGGGACACAACCCCACCAACGAGGACGTGCTGAAGCTGCTGGGAAGGCCGAAGGCCGAGGAGATGAATGTCAAGCTGCTGGACTTCGACAGCTTCCTGCCCATGCTGCAGCACGTGGCTCGCTCCAAGGAGCAGGGCAACTTCGAAGACTTCGTGGAGGGTCTGAGAGTTTTCGACAAGGAAGGCAACGGCACCGTGATGGGGGCGGAGCTCCGTCACGTTCTCGCCACGCTGGGAGAGAAGATGACAGAGGACGAGGTGGATCGACTGATGGTGGGACAGGAGGACGCCAACGGGCACATCAACTACACCGAGTTTGTCAAACACATCCTGGCTGGGTAGAAACAGACTCAGACTCCTGCTTCATCTGTTCTAATGGGAATCAGACTAATAAATGATGATAAATAATCAGCTGTGAGCAGCGGGGACATGCCTTTGTCCTCACAGGCTGATAAATGTCTCTGTTGTCGTTTAATTGTCCAACTACAGATTAAAGCTCATGTGACTGAGGTGACTGGTGTCTCCTGTGTCCTTCCTCCAGTCTGCATTAAAGCTGAAGGTCACTGGTGCCACCTGGTGGCAGCTGGACCTCAGTGCAGTATGACTGAATAAAGAAGTCTACTGAAGGAGTTTAAACTAGAGGTGGCACTCCATTAAAAAAATAACCAAATTAATAAGAGGCTTTGTCATTACTTAATCTCAAATAATCACGTAGCCATATTTCCTCCAAAAAACAATATTTTCTTTAATTTAAATGGATTTTAGTAGTTGACTGAATCAAATAACAGAGACAGACATGATTATTGTAAACTCAAGCTCTTTGAACAAAATGAAATGTGTTTAAGTTCATTTCAGTTCAAAACAGTAGAAAAAGAAAGAACTGAACAGACCTAAAGTTAGAGTTTTTCATGACAGTATTTATTTTAAATGGTAAGTTTGTGCTGCTGGCTCGAACTACTCCCTGTAGTTCCAGAAAGGCTGCTGCAAAAAAAAAAAAAAAACAGAAGAAGACGCAGAGGGTCTGGAGCAGTCATCATTTATTATGAAACGGTTTCAGAGCGACATATGAGCAGAAAGGTAATGAATAAAAACAAGATGTGATCATTGTTAAAGGATCAAACCAACTGCTTAAAGGCTCTTTGTGAAGTTTACACTCTGCTTTATTGTTAGCACACTAACATTAGCAAAGTCCCAATAAACACGAGGAGCTTGAAGAGTTTGATGCTAACATGCTAACATGCTAAAGGTTCCAGGTTTCAGTCTGTGGCAGAATCGTCGACTCAGTTAAAGTTTTAACTAGAACAGGTCTGAGCGGCTGGAACTTTGTTTCCCATAAGTCACCTGGCTACAGAGTCTGTCATTGATGGCCAGCCAATCAGAGGCCTATCGACTATAGACTCCACCTTCTTGCTTCTCCTCTTCATTCAGGATTGGCCCATTCTGTGCCTGTCGGTGCTTTGTGATTGGCCAGCTGGTTGTAGAGGCGGGACTTGAGGAATCGTGGGTAACTGTCCGATTCCATCAGACCAAAAATCTGATCCTGGGCCAGCTGGAAGGAGGCGGGGCTAACACCAAGATGCAGGCTCTGATTGGTCAACTCTCTAACAGAGGAGTCCACATTGATCTGGAGACAGAAAGCAACTGTGTCACATGAGCACTGGACCAATCAGAGGACAGAGTGACAGACACCTACCTGTCTGGCTGCGTTGGTAGAAATAAACTCGTCATAGATTTTCTCAGCTCTGGAGGACATCTTACTGAACGGACGAGTTCTTTTAAATCTTTCCACAGCTAACCAGAAGTCCAGGTTCTCCTCGCTGAACTCTGACCTCAGGAAGTGACGGAACACTGCCAGGCCATCTGACCAATCAGAGAGAGAGAGAGAGAGCGAGCGAGCGCACAGTCAGGACCCGCCCCCTAGAGGCTACAGGATTAACACAGAGAGAACGTAGAGGATCTTACACTGATTGGCCAACAGAACCTTCAGACTCTCCGCCCACCGCAGAACCTCCACCACAGATGGACTGGAAAACAGATGGAACATTACTCGTTAAGCACACCCAGTGGAACACGATTCATACGGAACCAGTGGAACACGATTCATACGGAACCAGGGGAACACGATTCACATGGAACCAGGGGAACACGATTCATACGGAACCAGGGGAACACGATTCACACGGAACCAGTGGAACACAATTCATACGGAACCAGGGGAACACGATTCACACGGAACCAGGGGAACACGATTCACACGGAACCAGGGGAACACGATTCATACGGAACCAGGGGAACACGATTCATACGGAACCAGTGGAACATGAGTGATACCCAACAGAACCAAGGGAAACATGATTGATACCCAACAGAACCAGGGGAACATGATTGATACGGAATCATGTTCCCCTGGTTCTGATTATGATTGATACCCAACAGAACCAGGGGAACATGATTCATACCCAACAGAACCAGGGGAACATGATTGATACGGAACCAGGGGAACATGATTGATACGGAACCAGGGGAACATGATTGATACGGAACCAGGGGAACATGATTCATACAGTACCAGGGAAACATGATTGATATGGAACCAGGGGAACATGATTCATAAGGAACCAGGGGAACATGATTCATACGGAACCAGGGGAACATGATTCATACCCAACAGAACCAGGGGAACATGATTGATACGGAACCAGGGGAACATGATTGATACGGAACCAGGGGAACATGATTCATACGGAACCAGGGGAACATGATTCATACGGTACCAGGGGAACATGATTCATACGGAACCAGGGGAACATGATTGATACGGAACCAGGGGAACATGATTCATACGGAACCAGGGGAACATGATTCATACGGTACCAGGGGAACATGATTCATACCCAACAGAACCAGGGGAACATGATTGATATGGAACCAGGGGAACATGATTCATACGGTACCAGGGGAACATGATTCATACGGAACCAGGGGAACATGATTGATACGGAACCAGGGGAACATTATTGATACGGAACCAGGGGAACATGACTCATACGGAACCAGGGGAACATGATTCATACGGTACCAGGGGAACATGATTCATACGGAACCAGGGGAACATGATTCATACGGAACCAGGGGAACATGATTCATACGGAACCAGGGGAACATGATTCATACGGTACCAGGGGAACATGATTCATACCCAACAGAACCAGGGGAACATGATTGATATGGAACCAGGGGAACACAATTCATACGGAACCAGGGGAACACGATTCACACGGAACCAGGGGAACACGATTCACACGGAACCAGGGGAACACGATTCATACGGAACCAGGGGAACACGATTCATACGGAACCAGTGGAACATCATTGATACCCAACAGAACCAAGGGAAACATGATTGATACCCAACAGAACCAGGGGAACATGATTCATACCCAACAGAACCAGGGGAACATGATTGATACGGAACCAGGGGAACATGATTGATACGGAACCAGGGTAACATGATTGATACGGAACCAGGGGAACATGATTCATACAGTACCAGGGAAACATGATTGATATGGAACCAGGGGAACATGATTCATACGGAACCCGGGGAACATGATTCATACGGAACCAGGGGAACATGATTCATACCCAACAGAACCAGGGGAACATGATTGATACGGAACCAGGGGAACATGATTGATACGGAACCAGGGGAACATGATTGATACGGAACCAGGGAAACATGATTCATACAGTACCAGGGAAACATGATTGATATGGAACCAGGGGAACATGATTCATACGGAACCCGGGGAACATGATTCATACGGAACCAGGGGAACATGATTCATACCCAACAGAACCAGGGGAACATGATTGATACGGAACCAGGGGAACATGATTGATACGGAACCAGGGGAACATGATTCATACGGAACCAGGGGAACATGATTCATACGGTACCAGGGGAACATGATTCATACGGAACCAGGGGAACATGATTGATACGGAACCAGGGGAACATGATTCATACGGAACCAGGGGAACATGATTCATACGGTACCAGGGGAACATGATTCATACCCAACAGAACCAGGGGAACATGATTGATATGGAACCAGGGGAACATGATTCATACGGTACCAGGGGAACATGATTGATACGGAACCAGGGGAACATGATTGATACGGAACCAGGGGAACATGACTCATACGGAACCAGGGGAACATGATTCATACGGTACCAGGGGAACATGATTCATACGGAACCAGGGGAACATGATTCATACGGAACCAGGGGAACATGATTCATACGGAACCAGGGGAACATGATTCATACGGAACCAGGGGAACATGATTCATACGGTACCAGGGGAACATGATTCATACCCAACAGAAGCAGGGGAACATGATTGATATGGAACCAGGGGAACATGATTCATACGGTACCAGGGGAACATGATTCATACGGAACCAGGGGAACATGATTCATACGGAACCAGGGGAACATTATTGATACGGAACCAGGGGAACATGACTGATACGGAACCAGGGGAACATTATTGATACGGAACCAGGGGAACATGACTCATACGGAACCAGGGGAACATGATTCATACGGTACCAGGGGAACATGATTCATACGGAACCAGGGGAACATGATTCATACGGAACCAGGGGAACATGATTCATACGGAACCAGGGGAACATGATTCATACGGTACCAGGGGAACATGATTCATACCCAACAGAAGCAGGGGAACATGATTGATATGGAACCAGGGGAACATGATTCATACGGTACCAGGGGAACATGATTCATACGGAACCAGGGGAACATGATTCATACGGAACCAGGGGAACATGATTCATACGGAACCAGGGGAACATGATTCATACGGAACCAGGGGAACATTATTGATACGGAACCAGGGGAACATGACTCATACGGAACCAGGGGAACATGATTCATACGGTACCAGGGGAACATGATTCATACGTACCAGGGGAACATGATTCATACGGAACCAGGGGAACATGATTGATACAGAACCAGGGGAACATGATTCATACGGAACCAGGGGAACATTATTGATACAGAACCAGGGGAACATGATTCATACGGAACCAGGGGAACATTATTGATACGGAACCAGGGGAACATGACTGATACGGAACCAGGGGAACATTATTGATACGGAACCAGGGGAACATGACTCATACGGAACCAGGGGAACATGATTCATACGGTACCAGGGGAACATGATTCATACGGAACCAGGGGAACATGATTCATACGGAACCAGGGGAACATGATTCATACGGAACCAGGGGAACATGATTCATACGGTACCAGGGGAACATGATTCATACCCAACAGAAGCAGGGGAACATGATTGATATGGAACCAGGGGAACATGATTCATACGGTACCAGGGGAACATGATTCATACGTACCAGGGGAACATGATTCATACGGAACCAGGGGAACATGATTGATACAGAACCAGGGGAACATGATTCATACGGAACCAGGGGAACATGATTCATACGTACCAGGGGAACATGATTCATACGGAACCAGGGGAACATTATTGATACGGAACCAGGGGAACATGACTCATACGGAACCAGGGGAACATGATTCATACGGTACCAGGGGAACATGATTGATATGGAACCAGGGGAACATGATTCATACAGAACCAAGGGAACATTATTCATACCCAACAGAACCATGTCGGACTCCGTAGTTTTCTCTGGTCCCCTGCCCAATCTGACCAATGATGACATGTTTAGTCTCACGTCATCATTCCATCGCTGGTTATCTAGGTGGTGTCCAGAAAACAACGTGGCCTTCATAGATAATTGGCACACTTTCTGGGGAAAACCTGGTCTGATTAGGCGAGATGGCATCCACCCCACTTTAGCGGGTGCTGCACTCATCTCTAGGAATATGGCTAATTTTATTAACTCCCCGAAACCATGACAATCCAGAGTTCAGACCAGGAGGCAGCGTTGTAGTCTTACACACTTCTCTGCCGCTTCTCTAGCACCGTCGCACAACCAAAATTCTATAAACTCTATAGATGTTCTGTCTGCTCCTAGATTATTTAAACCAAAAAACAACAACAGAGGAGTTACTCATTGGAACCTGATACAAATCAGAACAACGTCATTGACAGAACAGAAGAATAGGAAAATTAAATGTGGTCTCTTAAATATCAGATCTCTCTCATCCAAATCTCTTTTAGTGAATGATCTGATAACTGATCATCAGATTGATCTATTTAGTTTGACTGAAACGTGGCTGCAGGATGATGAATATGTTAGTTTAAATGAGTCTACGCCACCCAGTCATAGTAATTATCACATTCCTAGAAGCACAGGTAGAGGAGGAGGAGTGGCAGCAATCTTCCACTCTGATTTATCTATTAATCCTAGACCTAAGGAGAGCTTTAATTCATTTGAAAGTCTTACCCTTAGTCTTGCTCATCCAGACCAGGAGACACAAAAACCAATTCTTTTTGTTGTGGTATATCGCCCACCTGCTCCTTATTCTGAGTTTTTAGCTGAATTCTCTGAGTTTCTATGTGATTTAGTTCTTAGAACAGATAAAGTCATTATAGTAGGTGACTTTAACATCCATGTTGATGTTGTCAGTGACAGCCTTAGCTCGTCATTTACATCATTACTAGATTCAATTGGCTTTTCTCAGAATGTAAACGGATCAACTCACAGTTTTAATCACACCTTAGATCTGGTATTAACATACGGCATAGAAACTGAAGGTCTAACTATATTTAGCCATAACCCTCTTTTATCTGATCATTTCCTCATAACCTTTGAATTTACTATAATGGATTACGCAAGAACTGAAAAGACATATCATTACAGTAGATGTCTATCTGATGATGCTGTAACTAGATATAAAGAATTAATTCCTTCTTTATTCATCCCAGTGCCATGTGTCAATAATGTGGACGACAGCAACCACAATTTAACTCCTGCACTATTAGATGATTTTGTTGATGGCTCTGCAGCATCGCTTAGTTCAGCTCTAAACTTAGTTGCTCCTCTGATAAAGAAGGTCATGAATCGGAGGAGGCTAGCTCCCTGGTATAATTCACAGTTACGCTGTTTAAAACAGGCAGCCCGAAAGCTAGAAAGAATCTGTCATTCCACTATTTCTGAAGAAGCTCACATAGCCTGGAAAGATAGTTTAACGACTTATAAAAAAGCTCTCCGTAGTATTAGAACAGCGTACTATTCATCATTAATAGAAGAAAACAAGAACAACCCTCGATTTCTTTTCAGCACTGTAGCCAGGCTGACAAAGAGCCACAGCTCTGTTGAGCCATCTATTCCTTCAGCCCTCAGTAGTAATGACTTCATCAGCTTCTTTACCAATAAAATTGTTGATATCAGGGAAAACATTCAAGGCATCCTTCCTCCAGCTGTCAAAGATGGAAGTACAGTGACTTTAGAAACTTCTGTTAGACCTTATCAACATCTGGAATCCTTCTCCCCAGTAGATCATCTCGAGCTATCTTCAACAATTAAAGCATCTAAACCATCAACCTGTCTTCTAGATCCAATCCCAATTAAATTGCTCAAAGAAGTTCTTCCATTAATTAACACCTCCATATTGAACCAGATAAATTTATCTTTATTAACAGGATATGTGCCTCAGTCTTTTAAGATTGCTGTAATTAAGCCCCTACTTAAGAAAGCCACTCTAGATCCAAATGTTTTAGCCAACTATAGACCAATCTCCAACCTTCCTTTTATTTCCTTTTAATTCTAGTTAAAGTTGTTGCTAATCAGTTGTGTGACCACTTAAACAGGAATGGTCTGTTTGAAGAGTTTCAGTCAGGTTTTAGAGTTCATCATAGTACAGAAACAGCTCTGGTTAAAGTTACCAATGATCTCCTCATGGCTTCAGATAGTGGACTTGTCTCTATACTGGTTCTGCTAGATCTTAGTGCTGCATTTGACACTATTGATCATAATATTTTACTACAGAGACTTGAAAGTGAGATCCAGATTAAAGGAACTGCATTAGATTGGTTTGAATCCTATCTGTCTGACAGATTCCAGTTTGTTCATATCAACCATGATTCCTCTACTTATACAAAAGTAAGTTATGGCGTTCCTCAGGGTTCTGTGCTAGGACCAATTCTCTTCACATTATACATGTTGCCATTAGGGAAGATTATTAGAAAACATGGCATAAACTTCCATTGTTACGCAGATGACACCCAGCTATATTTATCTATGAAACCAGATGAAACTAATCAGCTGGTTAAACTCCAAGCATGCCTTAAAGACATAAAGGCTTGGATGACCTGTAATTTCTTACTCTTGAACTCAGACAAAACAGAAGTTATTGTATTTGGTCCTAAGCATCTCAGAGATTCATTATCTAATCACGTGGTTTCTTTGGATGGCATTACCTTGGCCTCCAGTACTACTGTGAAAAACCTTGGTGTTATATTTGATGCGGATATGTCCTTTAAATGTCACATTAAGCAAGTAACCAGGACTGTCTTCTTTCATCTACGTAATATCATCAACATCAGGAACATCCTGTCTCAGAGTGACGCTGAGAAACTAGTTCATGCATTTGTGTCTTCCAGACTGGATTATTGTAATTCATTACTGTCTGGATCCAAATAACTCTTTAAAAAGCCTCCAACTGATTCAAAATGCTGCAGCAAGAGCATTGACAGGAATTAACCAGAGAGATCATATTACTCCAGTTTTAGCTTCCCTTCACTGGCTCCCCTTAAAGTCTAGAATAGAATTTAAAATCCTCCTCCTTACATACAAGGCCCTCAAAGGCCTAGCTCCATCATATCTTAAAGACCTCATTGTACCATATCATCCCAACAGATCACTTCGGTCTGAAAGTGCAGGCCTACTTGTGGTTCCTAGAATTTCAAAGAGTAGAATGGGAGGTAGAGCTTTCAGCTATCAGGCTCCTCTCCTGTGGAACCAGCTCCCAGTTTGGGTTCAGGAAGCAGACACTCTCTCTATTTTTAAGGTCAGGCTAAAGACTTTCCTTTTTGATCAAGCTTATAGTTAGGGCTGGACTAAACCATCCCTTAGTTATGCTGCTATAGGCCTAGGCTGCTGGGGGACAATGCACCAAACACATGTCCTCCTTCTTTCTCCTCTCTCCTCTCTCGTGTCCTCCACTTTCTTTTTCTCTGGCACAGAGCTCCTCCCTCTAAATTCCTATCTGCTACTAGTCATGACATTCTGTGCTATTACTATGTAGAATGTTTACTGCTGCTCTCCCTTCTTCCGAGTATCTCTGGCCTGGAGTTGAGTGTTTCCTGTGGAGCTCCATACTACATCTGTTGTCGTGGTCTCATCATTCTGCCCAGTCTCCATGAATCCTGCTGTTATCCACTCCTACCTGAATGAACAATTCTCCAAACTGCCTATGATTCCTCTTACATTTTCTAACTGTCATGTAACATCATTAGTTTGAATCATAGCATCCAACTTGTATGCTTTAGTCAGATGTGTGTATCTATGACAGATGTATGTTTATCTTGCTGTTCTCTTTCTCTGTCTGTACCCGGCTGGCCTTAGGCAGATGGGTCCCTCCATATGAGCTGGTTCTGGTTCTGCTCCAGGTTTCTTCCTGTTAAAGGGAGTTTTTCCTGCCACCGTCTCCTTCAGGCTGCTCTGGGGATTTCAGGCCGGGTCTTGTAAAGCGTCTTGAGACGATTTGTATTGTTATTGACGCTATATAAATAAAACTGAACTGAATTGAATTGAATTGAACCAAGGGAACATGATTCATACGGAACCAGGGGAACATGATTGATACCCAACAGAACCAGGGGAACATGATTCATACAGAACCAGGGGAACATGATTCATACGGAACCAAGGGAACATGATTCATACGGAACCAGAGGAACATGATTGATACCCAACAGAACCAGGGGAACATGATTGATACGGAACCAGGGGAACATGATTGATACGGAACCAGGGGAACATGATTGATACCCAACAGAACCAGGGGAACATGATTCATACAGAACCAGGGGAACATGATTCATACGGAACCAGGGGAACATGATTGATACGGAACCAGGGGAACATGATTCATACCCAACAGAACCAGGGGAACATGATTGATACGGAACTAGGGGAACATGATTGATACGGAACCAGGGGGACATGATTGATACGGAACCAGGGGAACATGATTGATACCCAACAGAACCAGGGGAACATGATTGATACCCAACAGAACCAGGGGAACATGATTCATACCCAACAGAACCAGGGGAACATGATTCATACCCAACAGAACCAGGGGAACATGATTCATACCCAACAGAACCAAGGGAACATGATTGATACAGAACCAGGGGAACATGATTCATACCCAACAGAACCAAGGGAACATGATTGATACAGAACCAGGGGAACATGATTGATACAGAACCTTGGGAACATGATTCATACGGAACCAGGGGAACATGATTGATACCCAACAGAACCAGGGGAACATGATTTTCCTACCGGTTGTTTCTCAGAGCTTTCTCCAGACTGTTGCCATGGTTACTGGTAGTGTTCCTCCATCGGCGGATGAAAGCCAGGTGACTCTGAACATCAGCAGCTCTGAGGAGACAAAGACTCAGAACCAACCAACAAACAAACAAACAAACGTGTTTGTTTACGTACAAGTTCTTGGTCTTCTTCTTCCTCTGACGGTTTCTGGACTGTCCACCCTGAACACACAAGACAATCAGGATGGTCTAAACTGGTCTAAACTGGTCTAAACTGGTCTAAACTGGTACATCAGTGTTTCCACCATCAAACCAGAGGCAGCAGGACATTGTAGTAAATCGTTTGACTCTCTACCTTGGTGCCATTGAGCAATAACATCATGTGGTGCAGAGACCCCCCCGCTCTGGTCAGCTGTTTCTTCAGGGTCTCAGGGGAGGGGGGACAGTCAAAGGACGTTTGGCGGGTTAGGCGGTGGATGGTGCTGTCAGACAGGAAGCGGGGCGATCGTGGTTCTTGAAGTAAAGAACCTTCAGAGAGTGAGCGACGCAGAACTGAAACAAATCAGAAGCAACCAACCAGCCCATCAGAACCAGTCGTTCTACCAGAACCAACCAGCCCATCAGAACCAGTCATTCTACCAGAACCAACCAGAACCAGTCAGAACCAGTCGTTCTACCAGAACCAACCAGCCCATCAGAACCAGTCATTCTACCAGAACCAACCAGCCCATCAGAACCAGTCATTCTACCAGAACCAACCAGCCCATCAGAACCAGTCATTCTACCAGAACCAACCAGAACCCATCATCCAGTCATTCTACCAGAACCAACCAGAACCAGTCAGAACCAGTCATTCTACCAGAACCAACCAGAACCCATCATCCAGTCATTCTACCAGAACCAACCAGAACCAGTCAAAACCAGTCATTCTACCAGAACCAACCAGAACCCATCATCCAGTCATTCCATCAGAACCAATCAGAACCCATCATCCAGTCTAACTGACCCGCAGGTCTGTAGGTGGACGTCAAACCCTCGTCTTCGTCGTCATCGTCACTCTCCTCCTCTTCCTCTTCCTTCATCTTGAAGTGGGCGGGGCTGACCACGAGGCCCCGGCTACAGACACCTCGTACGTTCTCCGATGTCTCTGAGGCGCTCTCCCCCTCCCCCTGCTGCCGCTCCTCCATCTCCTCCTCCATCTGCTTCCTCCTCTCCTCCTCCTCCTCCGCTCCACCCCTCTCCTTCCAAACAGGACTCCTGTGGGTGGAGGAGGAGGAGGAAGGAGGGGCGAGGAACTGAGGAGGGGGGGCAACAATCCTGGAAGGAGGTGAGGAGAAGGAATAAGGCATAGAGGAGAAATGAGGAGGTGGAGCAGTGGAGGAGGAGCAAGGAGAGGAGGGATGGTAGAGGAGGTCCGACTGACGAAGAGAGAGGAGGCTGAAGTCTGAGGGGACGTCTGAGAGCTGGGGGGGACAGAGGGAGGGAGGTAATAAAGACTTAATGATGGTCCCCTGGTGGACAAATCTGAGTTAAGTGATCCGGTGTGGGTCTAGGTCTCGGTTGGTACCTGGCTGCGGTGTCTCGTCTCCTTGGTGACCAGCTGTAGCTGTATGTTGTCATGGAGACAGAGGCTGACCCGGACCTTCTGCTCGATGCTGAACGCCTCTAAACTGAAGACGCAGCGCCAGCGGCTCTGAACGCTCTGCAGCACGTAGATGTGGAGCGGCTCCGACGACCCTGAACGCAACACGATACCCTCAGACTGACAACACCACAACAACAGCAACACCTAGAACCCAAACCATGAGGAGAACTACCCTCTCTGAGCTGCAATGTGTTCAGGTACAGTGGACTCTGTAGGACATTGCAGCATCCAGCTTCGTCCTCTCTGGTCAGCAGAAGCAGGTCGTTGTAGATTAACACCGTCACCTGGAACACACACAGTTAGAATCTGTCTCATCGTCATCGACTGAAAACATGAAACTAAAACGCAGCAGTTTCCAAGAAACATCAGAAAATCAATCAGTGTGAAACTGATCCTGGTTCAGATCTAAAAGGTCGACGTGTCCTTCAGGTTCAGGTTCCACCTGCAGATGCTGAACATTCCTCTGATAGAAACAGAGAACAGTTTGACTCATCAATAATTCAGCAAGCGAGTCTCAGCAAGAAGAAAACCGGATCCATGAGCACAGAGGCATGAAACCAACCATAAAACTAAAAGCTCAGAACCTAAATGAGATGATGATCTCTGGATTTGACTCCACTGAAGGTTCTGTGGAGCTGGTACCTTGGCCGGCAGCAGGTGGTCCTGGTGGAGAACCATCCCCTCAGACATCAGCAGCGTTCTGTCTGGACTGCAGAGATCTAGAGGCTGAAACACAAACATGAGGAGGAACCAATGAACCAGAACAACATGTACTGGTTCTTACATTCATATTTAAGTCTCGGCAGGGTTCTCGTGGGGTTCTGTTGTTGAAAGCTTTGTCTAGGAACTCTTGACACGGTTAATGAGGTTCCAGTGAAAGTGAAAGGTTCCAGGTACAAATTTGAGTTCTGGTGTCAGATGAGATGTTCATCATGTGTTTAGCTCTATCGTTCCATTGTTATCCAACATGTGACTCATGACGGAGAACATACTTTAGATCCCGTCTGTCTGCACACGTTGCTGATACATCTCTGATGCATCTCTGATCACTGATCAGTGGCTTACGGCTGAAGAGGGCACTCGTTTCATCAAACACCTTTTAGCTTCCTCTTATGATTTTATTGTGGATAGTTTTAAAAAGGAGTTGGGGAAAGATTAAACTGGAGGTCAATGTTTAATAAAACAAACAAACAATCAGACAGGCTGCTAATCACAGACGACCAGAACAATCCAACACACGTTACGAACAATCAGTTCTGTTAATCAGGCTAGCATCATGTCAGCCAGAACCTTTGGTTCTACCTGAGGAGATACTGGAGTAGTGTGTCCTGGTTGATGCTGATGCTTTTTAGATCCCATGCCCACATCTATTTTAAATCAATGTGAATCTTTTTAGAGGAAAATGTTCTTAATGTTGTAAACATGGTTAAAGCTCCTCTGCAGAGAAGCACTTAGATTCCACACGTCCTAATAACACAGACCAAATCCATCCACCTGCCTTCTTTAGTACAACGTCAGAGAAACTGGTTTTGTTATGAGTCAAATGATTTTATGAATAACCACAATACGCGTGAATGATTTCAGTCAAACCACAGAGACGGCATTGGTCAGAGATGATACACAGCTTAATGTCTCTGTGTCCCCTGATGACTCTCAGCCACTTTCATTTTACTTTAGATATAAAGTCATGTTGCCATCAAACCTTGCAGCTGGTATTTTTCTATTTATGCAATAAGTCACATTATTAATGATTATTGTTATAGTTATCCTCTGGGTATTCAGGCTTTATTTACTGCTTTTCTGTATCTGACAGTGCTGTATGCCATCCAGATGTCAATTACCAAGCAGGAACCTCCCAAAGGGATCAGTAAAGATGTCCGCCCCCCATCGCCCCCCATCGCCCCCCATCACCCGCCTCCTGCTTATCTATTTACAGCTCAGAAACTGAATCTTAATTGTTGGTCCTGAAGCCCAGAGAGAGAAACTTCAAACCGTGGCACTAAGATCTTGTCAGCATGTGAAAAACTTTAAAAGGCCTTAAAAGCTTTGAGCCACATATTAGAAACATGACTGAAACTCTATTTTATCATCTTAAATACAGAGTACGACCGTTTCTCTGTCAAGCCAACACAGAAACCCGGATGCTTTTATTACAGGACTGACTTCACATCACAGCCATTCTCTGCACGCTTCAGTTTGTAAACCAACAGAAGGATCTTAAAATCAATTCTGAAGCAAAGCTCTTAATAGTCTTAGTCCAAACTATTTATCAGAGTTGCTCTTATCATATAAACCTGGTAACAGTCTTTAAATAGAACCCAGAGTTAGAACAGAAATTTACGTTGAGGCAGCTACGTTCTCCTCTGCAGAGAGAAGCAACCTTTAACCTTTATAGTCTGTGGTTAAATGAACCCTAACTCTTTATTTATTTATTGACTATTTCATAGTTTTTGTAGTTGGCATTTTTATTCTGTTATTAATGTAACTTTATCACTTTCTCTCTTGTTTGCATTTTAGCATTTTTTTTGTATTTCTAGTTTGATGTCTTTCTATGTTTTCTTTCATTTCTACTGTGGAGTTGATCAATCAGGATCTGTCAGGGTGGGATCCCTGTGTAAAGCACTTTGTGTGTTATACAATTAAAGTCTGACTGACTGACTGATGTCTTTTTAATGGTTCAGGTTTATGGGCAAATGCACGCAGTTGAAGACAAGGTTGTGGTTCTAACACCAGGGGATCCGGGACCAGGTCCAGGTCCATGTTTCTAATATTTAGACTGAGGCCTAATTCAACCTTTAGATCTTCTTCCTGGTCAGGTTTCTAGGCTCTGGCCTGAGCTATGAGGTTCTGAGACAGGTTTTGGACCTTGGACCGGTTGAAAGTTCTCACCTGGACGAAGACGGGGAAGATGAGTGTCTTTGGTGCCATCATGCTGTGGGTTCCGTATCCAGAGCATGGGAGATGTGACTGGATGATGGTGCAGTTCTGGTAGTTGCCGTAGTTACCAGGCGGTGATGACGGTAATGTTGTGGAGGTGTGGTTGGAGAACGTTTGCTGTGATGATCTGGTTCTAGGGTCATGGAGGAGGTTCTGCCCTCTACTGGGATGAGTCTGGTACAGACGACCTGGAGAACCGACACATTCAATCAATGTATGATCAGTTAATTCATCAACACTGAGGAAGGTCTCTGATCAGAACCAACATACCGATGGTTCCATTCCCGTCACGGTAAACCGGCTGCAGCAGCTGAAACAGAACAGACAAAGAACGCTTTACTCAGCCAGCCCTGAAACATCAGGCTTCTAATTTCCATCCTGTGTGTGTTGCACATGTCAGAACTGACTGACTTGACTTTACACCAGAGTCTCAGCGCCGACCAACGTCCCACTAGGAAGGTTCTGTCTGCAAGAACCCAAAGGCTTCGGACTCACCTGCTCCCCAGGACTGACAGCTGATAGGATGATGTAATTGTCTCCATTTGATGATGTCACACGGGTTCCTTTGATCGTGGTGGCGTGAGGTGAGAACACCTCCTTCCCTTCCTCCTCCTCTTCTTCTTCCTCCTCCTCCTCCTCCTCCTCGTCCTCCTTCCGGTTCCTCCACAGAGAACCCAGGTGCCCCAAACTGGACCGGGCCCTGCATCCACGCTTGGTTTGAGAAGGGCGAGACAGGAACTTCCTGCTGGTCAGCTAGGAGACAAATGGACACGTTGTAGGCCAGACCCAGGATCATGACAGACGTTAGTTTCAGTTAAACTCACTGTGGTTTGTGCTGGTGGGCGGAGCAAAGCGTCACATCCTGACCTGAGCTCAGGTGAACCTCTCCACACCACCAAGACGATCTGAGACGGACAGCTCCTATACAGAGACGTAGTTCATGGATTCAAAGCTTTCATCTTCTCAAAAACCCAAAGATGAACCGAGAGTAAACCAGGGGGGGGGGGACTACCTGATGGCGTGGGCTAGGTCGACACACTTCCAGGTTTCTACAGGAAGTCCATTCAGTTGCAGGACAGAGTCGCCCTGATGGAGTCCAGACTGGTGAGCTGGACCCCCTATGGACAGAAACAACCAATGAATTCAGGCTGTGGAGTCACATGTGTTAGTCATGTGACCATTCAAACAGCAATGGTCTGTTTGAAGAGTTCATCATAGAACAGAAACAGCTCCTCATGACTTCAGACAGGCTTCAGCTGGATAAACTCCTACTCTCACAGTCACGTGTTGAATGTGAACAGGAAGTCATGTGATGTCATGCATGTGCGGTTCTTACTGGGATCCACGGCCTGGACTCGGACCGGACAGTCAGAGCAGATGGTGAATCCAAAACCGTCTCTTCCTCGATCGATGCTCACCTGCACAAACAAAGACGACATCAGCATGGATAAACTCAATCAGCTGATCACGACCACGCCCCCCCCCCCCGACGTCCGCTCATCGCAGGAGCAAGGGGACACAGTGTCTGGTCCTCCATCATCTAGGTCATGGTCTTTGATGGTGGAGTCAGTGTCCCCAGTGCCTGGGGGGGGGGGCTCGTCTCTCAGCTGTTTCCATGACTCTGTAAACAGACGAAGGAAAGGTCGACTCCCTGACTTCAGACTGACAGGCCGATATTAAACCTCCTGCAGGGACAAACCCAGGGAGACCCACTGTTTGACTTTCTCAGACAGCTGCACCCTCCTGCTTCTGGTTCTTCATCAGGCTGGAAAAGGTTAGAAAACCTTTGGAAGCCACAAATAATCCACAGTCAGACAGATTGAAGACGACAGGAGTGGTCCACCAACAAAGATCACTCCATGATAGTCTGAGAGGAACCAGAGGAACCCAGGGGAACTTCTAAGCAGCTAAAGGCCTCTCTCTCATTGGCTGATGGTAATGTTGATGAATCCACCATCAGGAGAACACTGAATAATGTCTTCTATTCCCTGAGTCCAGTCTGCAGGAAACATGCTGCCTTAAGTCCAAACTCAGGGTGCAGTTAAATGTTTTGACTCAGATAAAAGTCGTGAGCTTGGTTCAGTTTAAATGTTGAGATGAGAACACGTTAAACAGAACCAGAACCAGTCTGACCAATCAGCTCAGAGATACAACGACCAGAACCAGAACCAGTCTGACCAATCAGCTCAGAGATACAACGACCAGAACCAGAACCAGTCTGACCAATCAGCTCAGAGATACAACGACCAGAACCAGAACCAGTCTGACCAATCAGCTCAGAGATACAACGACCAGAACCAGAACCAGTCTGACCAATCAGCTCAGAGACACCTTCACTGTGGAATCAATCAATCATAAATCAGTTTAACTGATAAACACTCAGACCTGAGGCAGGTTCTCTCCGATGCAGACTCGACACAGTCGGTGGATGGTGTGCATGATAGGACCGGACCAGGACCAGAACCAGAACCAGGACCAGGACCAGGACCAGGACCAGGGCCCAGCTCCATAAACCAGATGTACAGATCCAGATGTGAAAAGTCTCAAGGGTCCATCGCAGGGAACCAGATCTTATGCAGATTAACACTTAACTGGACCAGAACCTAATAAAACCACGGTCCAGACTTTAGAACCAGAACCAGGTCAAACCTTCAAGACTTCACAGAATAAGTCCAACAGCAGAACCAGAAGAACCCGGACCAGGACAAAGACTGACCGTGAGACCAGAGAGTCCTACGGCTTCAGGTCGACTGGATGTGTGTGTGTGTGTGTGTGTGTGTGTGTGTGTGTGTGTGTGTGTGTGTGTGTGTGTGTGAGGTGTGTGTGTGTGAGGTGTGTGAGTGTGTGTGTGTGTGTGTGTGTGTGTGTGTGTGTGTGGGAACCAACAGACAGAATAATAGCAGGAAACTGTCCGACACACAAAGACACACACCATGTGTTCCTGTGATAAGACACACACTTCCTGAACAAACACACGTTTGTAGTTGTGTCTTTGTGAGGACCATCAGTGTGACTGAACCACTAAACCAGGAGACACTCGTCTCAGCGTCTCAGCGTCTCCGTGTCTCCGTGTCTCCGTGTCTCTGGACATGTTGAGGCTGTGGGTGGGGGATGAAGCAGCTTCACTCTATAATTCATCACATGTGAATGTTTGATGAGTCTTTACAGGAAAACAAACCTAAAGCCTCAGAGCTCAGATCAGTAAATCTGTCCTCAGCTAAGTCCCAACACGTCTCCTCTGTCCCAGTTTGACATCTATCAACCCGACCCGGGGATCGACCAGAACCAGAGTCTGGATGTGTGTCTGATCCAGAGAATAAATCCCTTTATATCAGCTGGATCGTCCTCCAGCCAATCACAGATGTGGAAACTAATCACATGACGTGTATGACTAATGTTGCTGTCCATCAGCACATTAAGCCCCGCCCACATGACCTGATTAGGGGACAGGTCTTTGCTGGAGCAGAATCAGTTCCCAACAGAGAGAGTTCAGACGACGTTTGATGGATTTAACTGAAACGTTTCAGGTTTTAGAAACATGTACACAACATGTCCTTTAGTCTATCAAGACGGAGCAGGGACTTGTCTCCTGACGTCTCATGTCCTGTGAGCATTTACAGAACTCACCCTCAGTTGTTGGGTCCCGTCTCTGGTGGCGTGCTGCTGGATGGCGTTGCTCGACAAGGTGGAGTTGCTATAGTTGCTATAGTTGCCCTTGCCAGGGTCAGGACCGATGGATGCGTTGGTCACGTCTTTGAGTCTCAGATCTTTTGGTTCTGATGTGGACTTGGTTCTGACCTTGGAGCTGGACGAGGTGGATCTGGCCTGGTTCTGGGTTCTGGGTTCAGGGTCTGGAGTCCAGTCTGGAGTCCTCCTGAAGTCAGCTGCAAGGAGACAACCACCGTCATCAGCATCATCATCATTAGCCCAGGACCAGGCCACGTTCTTCCAGAACATCTGGAGTCCTTCAGAGCAGACCTGTCCAAACCAAACAGAACCGAGCAGACACACCGGTCGGTCAGAGCTGCACCGGTCAAAGTTCTGTGTGTGTCCCCCAGAAGACAGAATCACGTCTCTAACTGTCCATCATAGAACAAAACATCTGAAAATGTCAGAACAACGTCCTGGATAAGACGGATCAACACCCCGTCCCTGTCCTCCTGGTCCCCCTCTCTCTCTATCTGTTCGCTCAGGTCGAACGAGTGTCAGATCTCAGAGAGAGAGAGAGAGAGAGAGAGAGAGAGAGAGAGAGAGAGAGAGAGAGAGAGAGAGAGAGAGAGAGAGAGGCTCTGAGGTATTGTGAGGGTCACATGGTTACCGGCTGCTTCCCATCACCTAGGTAACCATGCGGACTCATGGTGGGAGGCAAAGAGAGAGAGAGAGAGAGAGAGCATCTATTAATGCTCACAACATGCTCCATCTTATGTTACATGCTACATGGGACACGCAACACGCCACATGCTAAACACAACATGCTACACGCTACATGCTAAACACAACACGCTACATGCTAAACACAATACGCTATATGCTAAACACAACAGGATACATGCTAAACACACCATGCGACAGGATACATGCTAAACACACCATGCGACAGGATACATGCTAAACACACCATGCGACAGGATACATGCTAAACACACCATGCGACAGGATACATGCTAAACACAATACGCTACATGCTAAACACAATACGCTACATGCTAAACACAATACGCTACATGCTAAACACAATACGCTACATGCTAAACACAACATGCTACATGCTAAACACAACACGCTACACGCTACATGCGAAACACAACATGCTACATGCGAAACACAACATGCTATATGCTAAACACACCACGCTACATGCTAAACACAACACGCTACATGCTAAACACAACACGCTACATGCTAAACACAACACGCTATATGCTAAACACAACACGCTATATGCTAAACACAACACGCTATATGCTAAACACAATACGCTACATGCTAAACACAACATGCTACATGATACATGCGAAACACAACACGCTACATGCTAAACACAACACGCTACACGCTACATGCTACATGCTAAACACAACACGCTACATGCTAAACACAATACGCTATATGCTAAACACAACAGGATACATGCTAAACACACCATGCGACAGGATACATGCTAAACACACCACGCGACAGGATACATGCTAAACACACCACGCTACATGCTAAACACAATACGCTACATGCTAAACACAATACGCTACATGCTAAACACAACATGCTACATGCTAAACACAACATGCTACATGCTAAACACAACACGCTACATGCTAAACACAACACGCTACATGCTAAACACAATACGCTATATGCTAAACACAACAGGATATATGCTAAACACACCATGCGACAGGATACATGCTAAACACACCACGCTACATGCTAAACACACCACGCTACATGCTAAACACACCACGCTACATGCTAAACACACCACGCTACATGCTAAACACACCACGCTACATGCTAAACACAACACGCTACATGCTAAACACAACATGCTACATGCTAAACACACCACGCTACATGCTAAACACACCACGCTACATGCTAAACACAATACGCTATATGCTAAACACAATACGCTATATGCTAAACACAACACGCTATATGCTAAACACAACACGCTACATGCTAAACACAATACGCTACATGCTAAACACAATACGCTACATGCTAAACACACCACGCTACATGCTAAACACACCACGCTACATGCTAAACACACCACGCTACATGCTAAACACAACACGCTACATGCTAAACACAACACGCTACATGCTAAACACAATACGCTACATGCTAAACACAACACGCTACATGCTAAACACAACACGCTATATGCTAAACACAACACGCTACATGCTAAACACAACACGCTTCATGCTAAACACAATACGCTACATGCTAAACACACCACACTACATGCTAAACACACCACACTACATGCTAAACACACCACACTACATGCTAAACACAACACGCTACATGCTAAACACAACATGCTACATGCTAGTTCTTAATTAAACAGCTTATGGCATCAGAACCAGTTTAGCGTTAAAGTGAACAGGGAGCTCTGCAAGGGGATTCACATCACAATCGGACCAATCAGAGAGCTGCTTGTGACTGATGTTTGTGGCGTAACACACGTACAGTCCTTATAAAACCCATTTTACTTTGGTCATTTGAATGAGGACGAGCTAATGACAACCTAGCGTCATCAACCCACCTCCCATCGCTGCCACGCCCTCTACTGCCTCCTCATTGGTCTTCACTGGTCCTCTGGGGGATGACATCACTCTCAGGTGTTTGCTCCGTCCATATTCCTCGCCCAGCAGGTAGAACCAACCAGAGAGCAGCTAACAACACAAGAGACAGCTGAAACACAAGCAAGGACGTCCATACAGCCAATCAGTGCCAGTTACTGCTCATTGGTTATTACTGACCTTGGAGGACGACAACAGAGAGCCAATCCCAAAGCTCATACAACCAATGAGCTGCCTGCGCCTGAGGAGACAGACAGGTGGACAAGTGTGAAGCCCCGCCCATCTCAGATGTTTTATCAGGAAGTAGTGTTTGGCCATGTTGTCCTAACCTGTGATCAGCTGGTCTTCTGAACACTGAGACCAACAACCTGTCCAAGAGGACGCCATCTCTGAGACACCTAAGACAAAGAGGACAGAGTGAACTCTTCTGCCCCCAGAGGCAAAGAACTGTAACTACACGCATGTGTTCATGGTCTCACAGGATGAAGGTTTGCTCGTATTCTGGGTTCTTGTTGTTCAAAACTGTCTTTGTCTTCATGTGGACGATGTGGTGGAGGTCAGAGGTTACAGCCACCTGTCAACAAACACAGTCCAACAGGTGAAGGGTACATGCACACAAAAACGTCTCCACTCCAGTGGAGGACAGCTGTCAAAGAGGACATGTCTGTCTCCACACCAGTCAGTAGCGTCTCCAGGTCTCTTTCTCATCTTACATTCTATGTTTTCATTTTCTGATGGTGCAGAGAGGGGGACCTCAGGTGGAGGGTCAAGTTAAAAGGGGCGTGGCTGTAGAACCAAGATGGCCGCCATGTCTCCTATTCCTCCCATTAGTCAAACTGAGTCTAAACTGCATCTGAGCTCTGGATGATCCATTAACTCTGCTCTCTGCTGGAGGGGGCGGAGCTTATGACTGCAGCCAGCCACCAGGGGGAGCTGTCATGGTCTCCACTGGTTCTACAGACTATGGTCTAGACGTGTCCATGTCCTCACATTCACATAGGAGTCACATGGTCTGGTCGACGTTCCCATCAACTCTCTGGCCTCATGGACTGCAGACACAAAAAGACACAAGTCTGTGAGGACAGGACGTCCAGCTCTGGACCAACACCATTCTCAATATTATTGGTCAACAATTGCTGGCATCTGATTGGCTGCTGCTGCATCACTTGCCGTGAACGATGAGCTGTCCTTCTTCTGGAGTGATTGACAACCGTAACTGACCTAGGGGACAAAGACAGAGACAGTGGTTGATGGATGGACGGCTGGACGGACGGATGGACGTATAGATGGATGATGGACGGACGGATGGACGGATGGATGAATGAATGGATGGATGATGGACGGATGGATGGATGGACGGACGGACGGATGGACGGATGGATTGATGAATGGATGATGGACGGACAGATGGACGGATGGATGGATGGATGGATTGATGAATGGATGATGGACGGACGGATGGACGGATGGACGGACGGACGGACGGACGGACGGACGGATGAATGGATGGATGAATGAATGAATGAATGAACGGACGGATGGACGGATGAACAAATGAACGGATTGATGGATGGATGGACGGACGGACGTATAGATGGATGATGGACGGACGGATGGACGGATGGATGAATGGATGAATGAATGAATGGACGGACGGACGGACGGATGGACGGATGAATGGATGGATGATGGACGGATGGATGGACGGATGGATGAATGGATGGATGGACGGACGGATGGACGGATGGACGGATGGACGGACGGACGGACGGATATATGGATGGATGAATGAATGAATGGACGGACGGACGGACGGACGGATGGACGGATGGACTGATGAATGGATGATGGACGGACGGAAGGACGGATGGATGAATGGACGGATGGATGGACGGATGGATGGACGGATGGACGGACGGACGGACGGATGGATGAATGAATGAATGAATGAATGAACAGACGGACGGACGGATGAATGGATGGATGAATGGATGAATGAATGAATGGACGGACGGATGAATGGATGGATGGATGAATGATGGATGAATGATGGACGGATGAATGATGGATGAATGATGGACGGACGGACGGATGGATGGATGAATGGATGAATGAATGAATGGACGGACGGACGGATGAATGGATGGATGGATGAATGATGGATGAATGAATGAACAGACGGACGGACGGATGAATGGATGGATGAATGAATGATGGATGAATGAATGAACAGACGGACGGACGGATGAATGGATGGATGAATGGATGAATGAATGAATGGACGGACGGACGGACGGACGGATGGATGAATGAATGAATGAATGAACGGACGGACGGATGAATGGATGGATGGATGAATGATGGATGAATGATGGACAGATGAATGATGGATGAATGATGGACGGACGGACGGATGGATGGATGAATGGATGAATGAATGAATGGACGGACGGACGGACGGACGGACGGATGGATGAATGGATGAATGGATGAATGAATGAATGGACGGACGGACGGATGGATGAATGAATGAATGAACGGACGGACGGATGAATGGATGGATGGATGAATGATGGACGGATGAATGATGGATGAATGATGGACGGACGGACGGATGGATGGATGGATGAATGGATGAATGGACGGACGGACGGACGGATGGATGGATGGATGAATGGATGAATGAATGAATGGACGGACGGACGGACGGACGGACGGATGATGGATGGATGAATGAATGAACGGACGGACGGACGGACGGATGGACGGATGGATGAATGGATGAATGAATGAATGGACGGACGGACGGACGGACGGACGGATGGATGAATGATGGACGGATGGACAGATGATGGACGGATGGACGGATGAATGGATGAATGATGGATGGATGATGGACAGATGAATGATGGATGGATGGACGATACCTCTCCCCCTAAAAGCAGACGGGTGGATTTTCCTCCTGGTCCTGGTCTTGGTCCTGGTCCTGGTCCTCCTTCTAACAATATACCCATCTTGATCCATGGCTCTGTCAGACCTGGTTCCAGTCTTGATCTCTGAGACCAGACCTGCAGGTCTCTTTGGTTCTGATGTGGACTTGGTTCTGACCTTGGAGCATAAAGGACAGATCAGTAGAAGTATCAGGTCCAGGATCAGAGATTAGATCAGACAGACAGATCTTAATCAGACCTTGGGTCCTGGATCAGACGGGTCCTGACTCACTTCAGAATCTTCGGAGTAGGCCGAGGTCTGGATCCTGGTCTTCCTGATCAGAGCCATTCTGATCTCTGGTCTGTTGGACTGGATCTCAGCTCTGGTCCTGGTCCCCTCTCCAAACCCAGTCCTGGTCCTGGTCTTGGTCTGTGAACACCTGCAGAGAGTTGGTCAGACCTCAGAGTCCAGGCTGCAGTTACTGATCAGTGACTGATGGACAGACAAGATGTCCTCACAGTCTCTGGGTCCTCTTGGTCCTCTTGACATCTGGACATCGGTTCTCCTTAGACCTTCGTCCTCCACCCCCTTCTGTTCTCCCCTTCTTTACCTTCTCTTCCTCTTCGTGACTCTTCTTACAGCATAGACCACTGAGGACATGTCCATCACAGGACCTGGTAGATACAGAAACACATATAAACTGAGACATTTCCCAGAATGCACTGGGTGACGTTGGGTGACAATGTCTGGACAGGACACATCAGTTCCAGGGATCACGGTTTCTCCAAGACCAACCACTGGAAAACTGCCTTGTTTTAGGAGGAGGACATGAGGACATGAGGACATGATTGATGATTAATAATAAACAGTGTGATAGACAGTGTCCTCCTTTGGAAGACATGTAGTTGATTCAATGCCTGAGTCCAATCTGAAGCTAACGAGCAGAGACAGAGGTGGAGCTCGTCACTGTGATTAACACTAACGAGGGATTAGCAGTGTCCACCCTCATGGACAAACTGGACCACTGTCCCCTGATCCTTGATCCCGTCCCAGCAGGCATTGCAGTGAGGACACGTTCACGGCCTCTGGCTTCAAACTGTTTAACGTTTTCTTTCCTTCCAGATAAAAGTCAGAGTAAAAGTTTCAGTCTCACCTCTTCCTGCCACAGAGAGACGCTGCTGCCATCCCGTCCTGATCAGCCAATCAACAGTCTAGCTGGCCAATTAACTGTCACACTAATTATCACACTAACTAATTATCTCATTAACAGACAAATCTAACGTAACTGGATGTCCAGCAGCCTGGGGAACCGTCCAACCGTCCAGCCGTCCAACCGTCCAACATCTCCTCTGCTTCTCTGTTTCTTCAAATTTGAAGAAAATTCAAACCAGCTGCAGAGCCCCTCCCCCCACACCTCTGCTTCCTGTCTGCGCTGTCACAATAAAAGCCTCTTTTAAAAAGCTGCCCCGTCTCCTGGAGCTCTCAATCACCACCGGTGGGGGGATGGGGTGGATCATCGTCTTCAGACCACAGGAAAACGTACGGAGGACTGATGTTGTGGTCCCATGGATGACTTAAGGTGGACTGATGGACTTCATGAGGCTTTTATTTTTATAGGGGCCTCCTATTGCTGATGTCACTTCCTGCTGCCCACATGTTAGTCATTAACAGTGTGTGTGTGTGTGTGTGTGTGTGTGTGTGTGTGTGTGGGTGTGTGTGTGTGCTTGTGTTGGTGGTGGTGGTGGGGGGGGCACTGATGTCTCCACATGTCCTGAAGTTAGTGGATCTGTCCACATGTTGGACATGTTGGACACTGACCAGATGTTTCCTTTTGAATCCTGATGTCCTCTGAACGGATCAGGTGTCTCTCAGGGACATATGTCCACAGACTGAAGCTGATTATCTCTCTCTCTCTCCCTTTCTCGCCCAACAGCAGATGGTCTCTCTCTCTCTCTCTCAGGTTTCCATGACGATCTGTCCTCAACCGTCTCCTGCAGCCGAAAGATTATTAGTTTGGTTTGAACCCTGAAGACGAGCACGTAAGTTACTGATTCACTTCATTAGTTTAATAGATTAGTTGATTAATAGTTTAACAGTTTAATAGATTAATAGTTTATTGTTTTTGTTGTTTATTAGATTATTATCTTTAACAGTTAATAATTTATAGGTTTATGGTTCAGCAGGTTCTCAGGAGGTTCTGGAGGTCACTGAGGAAGTTCTAGTCTTTTAGGGCTGATATTCTAGGGTTCTAGAGAGATTCCAGGGTTCTGGAGCCACTATAGAAGTTCTAACAAGGATCCTTAAAGAGGTTCTAGAGGTTCTACCGGTGATGAGGAGCAGTAACATATTTGTTTTTCAGGATGATGCTGAACGATCAGTGGACCGTCATGAACAACAGCAGCTCAGAGCTGGACAGCAAACGACCAAACACTAACAAGGTAACCTCTGTTAGCCGTTAGCTTCTGTTAGCCATTAGCCCCCATTAGCATCACACACCCTCTGTTAGCTTCTGTACTGTTTGGGCTCCATGACCGGGTCAGAACAGAACTGGTGAACCAGAGACAGGCTCATTGGTGCAGGTGGGGCTGACCCGTGTGGACTAATGAAGAAGTTAATGATGGTTCTAATAGAAAGGTGACAGTGTCTCTCAGACCAGTCAGGGGGCCATGCTGACCCCTGTCCACATGATCTGGACCACGATGGTCTGATACTGGGGAACACATGGCACCAGCATGCATTAATGCGAGCCGGCGGAGACGGTGTGATGCGTTGGTCCACGTCCTGCTGGGAGACTCATGGCTCTGACCTTGTCCACCCACCCCAAGAGACAGGACTCCTCCAGCAGGAACACAACAACATGGTCCAGCATCTGTGGATGAGTCTGATCTATGGAGTCCAGGAGGAGTCCAGGAGGAGTCAGGGACCGACACAATATTAAGAAGGTGGTCATAATGTTATGCCTGATCGATGCATACTGTAATTCTAAATATATATATTCTATAGTTTTATATAGGTTGTATAAGTGTCTCTGTCTCTTGCCAGAGTCAGGCTGAGGGATCAGACCTCGTTAGCTGTTAGCTATTAGCTTGACACACGCTATGCTAGCATGAAACCTGGTGAGTTAACGACGTTAATCTGATTAAAACTGTCACATCAACGAAGATCTAATCTGCAGCAGCTGTCACCTCTAGACCGGATCAAGACTTAGCGCTTATTTATACCCACCACCACACAGACGCCTGAACACAACACGTCCACACAGACGCCTGAACACAACACGTCCACCCAGTGAAGAGTGTTGTCAGTCTGAAGGACAACATCAGTAATTAGACGATGAGTTTTAATAATGATTTTAACATTTAATCTAATCCTGTGTGTGTGTGTGTGTGTGTGTGTGTGTGTGTGTGTGTGTGTGTGGTGTGTGCGTGTGTGTGTGTGTGTGGTGTGTGTTGTGGTGTTTAGAGATGCTGCAACTTCCTGTTATGGTCTGTTGTCATGCTGGTCGTCATTGCAGCTGTCATCACAGTCACAGTCGCCATCTTGTACCTGAACCAGTATCCTCTGCCCTTCATCAGCAGGTGAGACACCTTCCTGTCTTGTCTGTCTGTCTGTCCATCTGTGGACATAAATCTGAGGTTGTCATGGTAACAGGGACGGCATCTCCTCTCCCGTGATTTCAACCAATCCCAAAGAGTCCGGGCCCCTGGTGTCCGTGTCACGCGCCGCAGATGGAGAACCAATCAGCATCTTCCTGGACCCCAACTGTCCGGATCTCAGCGACCACTTCCTGCGTTGGGAGGCACTGCAGAGCTCGCTGCTTAGAGCAATGACCATCACAATGTAGACGACTGGCAGGAGGCGGGATTAGTCCACAAGCTGGCCCAAGACCTCAAGGTGATATCAGACCATGCCCACAACTTGAAGCTGGAAGCTGATTCGCTAAAGAGAGGTCAAAGTGTTCTAGAGAAACGTCTGGACGAAGTTCAGAGTGAACAGAGGCG
>SRSE01001021.1:0-80288 GCA_005024645.1 Planiliza haematocheilus
TCCTCGGCATTTGTGAGGTAATGTTGTACGTGTGGAAATAAGTGTGTGTGTGTGGTACATCATTCTGAAACGGACATTTATGGGCTGTTATGTGTGAAAAGTATTATTATTATTGTGTATAGTGTTGAAGCTAATGCTAATGGGCAGGTTAAGACCAGCTACGGCTGCAGCCCTGGTTAAAGGTGCGCACTTGAAATGTAAACAATGATATGGTTTGAGAGTTTATGGGTTAAAACAGTAAGTTATGGGCCAGCCATGTTTATTATTTAGGTTTGTGTCCATAGTGTAAATGTGAAATAGTTTAACTGCAAGGGAGATTATTCTGTTATATTAAGTGAACACTTACTTTTATGTACTTAATGTACAATTATTACTCTGGTGGTGAGAGAATAGAAAATGTGTGTTTGAATGAGAAGTGATTACATGATTGGTAATAGAAGACATGATTAATGATAAATAGACAACATGATTAAGGGAAAATGTAATGTTTATCTTTGGTTTAAATACAAGTTTATTTCATAAGGAATATGTGGAAAATAGACATTTATGTGAATGTTATCCAAATATGGTTTATATACCAGTGCTTTAATGCAAACAAAATAACAGAAATGATTCATGGTTGCAGTTAAAAGTTTAATATGAATGTGAGAATAAATATAATCCGATGGACTTGGAGAATGAGCAGTAGCTGTCCTGTTTCTCTTATTGCTGTCCTGTGTTTCCAGTTTCCAGCACTCCAGTCAGGATTATCAATATATCTGTCGGCGGCCTGGCTGGGACCCGCTACAACATTTCATTTTGTTCCCAACGGACACAGGCGGGCAGTCCCCGATCTTGACCTCTGGTAAACAGATCCTTTTTCAACACTTTGACAACATTCACATTGTCTGGTACCTTTATTATCAGGAGCTGTTCCTAGTTTTTGACTTGAGAATAAACAGTTTCCTCCATGACTGCAGGAGATGGACTTCCTGTGAATGGAGAAACGATAAGGTGGAAATGTTCCAGATTATATTTATTACATTTCAGTTAAGATTATTGAAATACATTATTATCTATGAATAACAGATAACCCTCTATAAGACAAAAAAGTTGATCCCCTGGTATAATCCCAGCTTGTGTTTACAGCTGAGGACCAGCAGAGGGCGCCATTAAGTCATTCATTTATCTTCCTGGTCATGTGTTGCAACCAAAGATGATAATATCAGAGCTTCACTCCAACCTGTCTGCTGGATTGTGCAGTATCACAGTGAACTGCTCCATTCATTACAGAAAATGAATGAATGAATTAGATTAGATTACTTTAGATACTTGATACATTAGCTCCATAACATTACCAGTGAAACTGGTCACATTACTTATTAAGATCAACCTGTTACAACAATCACTGCTGCAGGTGGACGGAGACTTGACTCACCTTTGTCTCTCTTGGCTTTACCTTTATTGTGGAAGAGAACCTGTTCATACATCAGACCGTCATCTGAAACAAAAGCCACACTTCAGGTTTCAACTGTACAACACAGAAGAAGGATCATTGTCTAGTCAGGACTGTTGGAATGAATCATACCTGCAGATGAACCAATCTTCACAGCAGAGTAAACACAGCTCTCCTCTGGTTTCTGTTTCTTCTCTGTTCAAAGGATCAGATGATGTTATCTGTTATTTAGATGCTACTGCTCTAGAAAAGTGTCTCAGCTACTGTTTGTTCTATATCTTGGATGTGGTTGTTTCTACATAAAACACTCACCCTTCTTAGTGATGTTTTTGAGCTCAATCAAAGAATATGTGGCATCCCTGGATTCATCTGAAATACAGTGACATGTTTGAACTTCAGTCATTTACAGAAAATCATCTCATTCTAGTATTTAAAACTGATTCATGTTAAATATCAATCACTATCTAGAAAGTGTTTAAATTCAGTTTGTTGTAAAATGTTATCTGATCTTTAAGTTTAAAGACATACAGAGCGTGAACTAATAATAATTGTCATTTTCACACACAAAACATGGAATGTAGTGGTGAAAAAGCTTTTAGATTCTCATGTGAGACAGAGGAGTGTTGGACCAACCTGATAAAGCAGGAATCTATTCACTGTCAAATACACCGATCATTCATAACATTATGACATTAATAATATTGTCTAGGTCTCCCTTGTGCCTCCAAAACAGTTGTGACTCATCAGAGAATGAGTCTTCATCAGTTTGGGATCTAGTGAATTTGGAGGCCAGGTCAACACCTTGTGCTGTTCTTCATGTTTTTTTAGTTGTTCCTAAACTGTTTTTCTGTGTCTGTATCAGGCTGCATCCTGCTGGGGATGGCTGCTGCCATCAAGGAGTGTCAATACTATGGGGTGGGGGTACCTGGTCTGGTCTACTTCAATCTATGTTATTCAATTCTCCTTTCGGTGGTCATAATGTTGTGGCTGATTGGTGTACGTAGCCATACAGAAAGCCACAGAGGTTAGACTCATAAAAGACAACCTTAATAAGAAAGCTGATCACACCGGAAACCGATTAAAGAGGATTTTATTTTTAATACAAAGCAGAAATACTTTTTAAAAATTGTGATATTTCCATTTTTTCATTGAGAACAACAGGATTAAATGTTTAAACAAAATTAAAGAAAAAGTAGCGACACCAAAGCGCTGTGCATCTGTAATATCTGGAAAGCAGAGCAAAGCTGTATCAGCTGTATCAATGCTGCCTAACTCTAAATAAAGCAGAATGTGGTTTAACTGGCCGTCATTGTTGCATCTTGTTTGTCTCTTTTTATAAACGTTAAACATAATCACAACATAGCACAAGTGTGTGTTGTCTGTAACACATTTGAGTATAAAAAAAATAGCAGATGATTAACAAACATCCTTCAGGTCAAAGTTAAACCTATACACATACTGACAGTTCATTAGGAACACCATACAAATCCTAGGTAGGACCTTCCTTTTGTCTCAGTACAGCCTCAATCCTTGGATTCCTCAAAAGGTGGAAACATTGATATGAGATTGTGGTTGATGCTGACATGACTTCATTCCATCGTTTCTTTAGATTTGTTGGCTGCGTATTCTGCTGTGTTCTGTTGAATTCAGATCTAATATAGGTAAGGCTGCTGAAGTCCAAACAACTCATTGTCCAGTTTGGTAAAGAGTGGTAATATCTTTGTGACCACAGTGCTTCTGTAAACTCCAACCAGTCTGACCATTCTCTTCTGACCTCTAGAGGGCGGTCCAGTCCACAGAAGTGCCCCTGACTAAAAGGTTCGTTCACCACTTTGAGTAACATCCAGAGCTTGTTGTGGTGAAAATCCCAGGTGAAGTCTGTCTGGCATCAACAATCACACCACTATCAAAGTCACTGAGAACATATCTTGGCCTCATTCTGTTGTTTGACCCAGACGTTAACTGAAGCTCTTTAACTGTATCAGCAGGATTTAATGAGCTGCACTGTTGACACATGACTTACTGTTTGGATAACTGCATGTGATAGTTGGGTCTTTATCTAGTTTGGCTATCAAGTAAATATATACTGAACACATAAAATGGTCTAAAAGACAATGCAATAAAACCATTAAAAATAAACAGCAGTAAATAAAATACAACATCCATCATATTATACATTTTTAAAATAGAATATGTAGAAGATCATTGGCTATATAGTGAGATAATAATTGGAGTTTACTCTTGTAACAGTTCAAAAGATGCCTACCTTAAAGCTAACAGAGACTCAAGATCCTATATTTCAAACTATTCAAAAAGAAGCAAACAAACTAAAGAGACTGTGAAATAAATGTAAATAATGTCTATACTGAGTCTATATGAAGCTTCTCTTTGGTGCTGTTCATTCAACTCTCTTCAGAGACCTGGAGGACAAAGACAACAACAAAAACAGAGCCAGAGTTATCCAAGAAACAAGAATGCTTAGATGTAATACATCTAAAGCAACAGATCATTAGTAGAATAGAAACACTTACAGCTTGTATCCTACATGGTAGCATCACTACCAAGAGCTCATCCTAGTTTGACTTCAGAGTAAACCGCTTCATTGGTTGATGCAGGAGTTGATTTTCCTGTAAATGGAGAGATGATATATTTAGCACAACTGTCTGATATCCTGATTAAAAGGCAGTATAACAGAGTTAATGTATTCACTAATACAATGAATGATACTCTATGTATGCACTGCCAGTTTATATCAATCACTGAGTAAAAGCTATGATACACTATACTTCAATAAAAACAGCTGTAGAATTTTACGTACCTTTATTTTTCTTGGCTTTTCCTTTATTACCGTGCTTCATCTGGGCATAAACCAAATTAGGATCTGAAACAGAATCCAGATCTCAACATGTATTTGTTTGTCAGGCATAAAATATACAGCAGCTGGATGAATGGAAGGACTCATAGAATTAGGATGTCACAACTACTGTGACAGATATTGAAATAATTAAACTGAAAACAATAATTACATTACAAATTACACTGACTCTTAGTGTATTATACTGTGCAAAGGAAATAAACAAACTGACTATAATCAGTGTAAAACACTGGGTCTCCTCTTCCAGCTCTACACACATATCCTGCTGTGTGTGTCTGTCCATCAATGATGTAGGAATCTTGTTCAGTTCCATTGATGCTACCAGGAAGCAGCTCATAGTTGTAGGTTGTTGATAGATCAGGAACAGCTTTATACCAGTAAAACCTCCATCCTGCAGATGGATGTTCAAGCTCACAGCTCAGAGTTACTGAGGCTCCAGGACTCAGCCATGATGGAGACACAGAGAGGACAGGTTGGGGTTTACCTGTTGAAAGAGATTTTATCAGAATGAAAACATGTTAGCCTTTCTTTCCTTTCCATGTAAATGAACCTAAGACAGCATAAAGTGTATTTATTTCAATCACTCATTCATGTGTGTAAATAATAGAAAAACACATCATGTGACTTACTGTCTGATGTTGTCAGTTCATAGTAATCACTCCACTCTGTTTCAGGCTCCACAACAGCCATGTGTGTCACTGTATGAAAAGGATATATGAATGATAAGAGTTTCAGCTTTTTAGTGTTCTTTGCAACTATATCAAATATTAATCATCACATCTGAAATATTTCTGGGAGATTATTGTATCCAGCAAACCTATAGATTACACCACTTTATAACTGTTCAGGTGTAAAATAAGTGTAGCTGACATTTTACAATGTGTGATATAAAAATAATACTTTAAAAGTAATTTCAGTGAATAAACAAACCTTGTGTGTGTCCATAGAAGAAGACTATATTCAGCACCAAAACAGAGATTGAGGCCGATATGAAAATATTATTGAGTACAAACAATTCACATCTTTGTGTGATCATTTCACAAATCCCTCATCAACTCTAATTTGAGTCAAAGACTATTGAGAGAAAAGGTCAGCGGAAAAAAATCACCCCAGAAAAGCTGAAACAATTTCTACAACTGAACTTGAGTCCTGTTAACCTTACAAATCTTACAATTGTAATCACGTAACTCATAAAGTTATTGATGTACTCACAGAATATCCCCAGCACAGAGCACAAAGTGTGTCTCATCCTGATCCAGCCCTAAAACGCTGAAACTGCATCAAACCAAGAGAACTGTCCATTACAGAGACGTTTCATTTGTGCATAGTGGAAGCTTTTAGTCTACAACACAGCAATATGTCAAAGTATACTAGAAAAGGACTAATGGGTTCAAAGTTTGGAGGCACAGCCCTCTCACCTGTGAGTTGACAGCTTGATATTCCTCCAGCAGGGACTATCACATAGAAGTGTTGCACCCACTGATAAATGTTCAGATTATGATCCAGAGCAGAAAGAGGAGGGTGGAAAGTGGAGAGGAGGTCACATGGTTCGTCATGCTGTAGAAGTCGTTCTAATTTCCTTCCTGAGGCAGATATTTATCATCCCTCAGCTACTGCTGGGCCTTAAAAGAGTCAACAGTTGCACCTCCTGCAATGTTTCTTTGTTACCTCAAAGTCTGAAAACTGGAGTTTTAAGGCACGTAACATATTTACAGATCGTTCACATGCATACATGTGTCGGGGTAATTAGAGTCAGTCACAAGGCACCCAGTGATGAATAACATGCATGTGAGAATTCAATGTCTGGGTCATCAACATATATGATAAATATGAATGTTAAAGCAATTCTTTGTACAAAAACTGAGGAGAAAGCCATTAAAGCAGTCAAATGTTCATTCAGAGCATCTCTGGTGGAGGTGGGTTAGGTGGAAAGTAGACTGCCAGTATCTATTTCACAATCCTGTATAGGAAGCAAGAAACACGCTTGCTTGTTCAGAGCTGCAAGATGTTCCGGAAATATTGCATCAGCTTGACACATATGTTCAGGCGTTGCCACACAACATAAAATAAATAAAAACAAACATGATCAAAAACATTTAAACCAGTTTCAACCAGTTTATGACTGAGCTAAGGTTACTGGTAAAATACTGCAACTGTCCTAACAGCGACGAGATGGTTTGAGACCGTATTTAGTGATGGAAAGTTCAGCTCTTTTCTGAGAGACGGCTCTTTTGCTGGCTTGTGTTGTTTATAGCCTAATATTTTAGCCCAACAAAGTAAATACATGTGGCTTGTCAAGGTTATACCATTAAATGCATGTGGCTTGTCAAGTTTATACCGTTTGTTTGTCAGTAAACAAACAGTCTAAATGTCCTCAGTTGACAGTGAGAAAAATCAGATGCCTCAGCTCTGATGGGCTGATGCGATTTCTTCTCTCCGTGAGTATCTTCCCTGTTCACCTCTGTTTGCTGTCTGATAGGCGGTATAGGCTTCTGCGTCAGTTTAACGTTGTAGCTATGGCAACAGCACAGAGCATACACAGACCCTATGCAGATCCTAATGCTGTGCCTTATGTGCACGTCCCCAGAAATGTAACTATGCACTAAGTGCTGTGATTGGTCCAACACATCACTATTTTCTTGCTGATAACAGATCACGCTATTAAAACATTATCAAAATCAACTAACCATGAAATTAAACAGAGATTTTACATTTTTAGCATTTGCTTAATCTTCAGATCATACATCGTTTGACTATTACTCTCTGCTCTGCAGTGTTCAAGCTACATATTTGACTTCGCCTTTTAACTCATCATACAGATATGTTTAAGCTGTCACATATTAATTAATGTTTTATTGGGTTCAAAACAGGTTTACATTTCTGCAGTATTGTTACAGTTAATGTGCAAAGGTGATTGAGAAAGCAGAGAAACACTGGCCATCCAATATGAAAGAAAAGAGTCTTTATCAGTATAGTTCTGGCATTTTCTTCATTAAATTAAATCATTTAGCTAGCTGGGGAACTACCTAAAGGTAAGGATGGCTGCATGGCTTTAGTGTGTTTGCAAATCATGCCAGATGTGGTCATTTGGTAGAGTTGTTTGTTTGGGTTGTGATTGATGAGAAAAACTGGTTTTGCAGTGGCAGCGTGGAGCGGGGTGACTCCAGGATGCTGGAATTCACTGTTAAGCCTTCTCAAGGTTTTGTGGTCCTAACTTAATGAAACATCAGTGAAGGGAGGTGTCCACTTGAAAACCACATAGCAGTGACATTTGGCACAGTTTCGGCAGATGTGGAAGCCGGCACAGGTGGCGTTCACTCAGCACTGGCATACGACATGAGAACCAGACATGGCCCAGATGCAGCAAAGGCGGCACTGTCTTGACTCTGGCAGACAGATGTGGGCCACATGTGGAGTGTAGTATTTGGCCCACATATGAAATTACACCTCTGGGGCACATAATGTGAGGCCGGACTCATCCCACCGTTAAAGTTAAATTTTTGATATTTTTAAGTGAGTTGTTGTTTAACACAGATTTGATCAAAACAATGTATTGACAGAGCTCTGTAGAAAATACCACAAAACAATTTCCATCATTATTGCTGTTTTTGTCTACACAGTAGTGGACAGTTTTGCTACCCTGGGGTGCAGTAGATGCAAACTTTGTGTATCAAACCAAAAAGATCAAAAGAACTGTGGTATAATAATTATTTGCCTTGTTCTGTCAGATTTGCACATGGCCTGCGTCTACGTCAAGTGGACCTGATCAATGATGACATTTCTCGAAGCTCAGCAGCCCTGTCTAAGATGGCTCAAAAGCTGCGAGATGTGTGCACTACTGCGATGGACAGATATCAGCTAGCAAGAGGCCAGTACTTTGGGGGGTAGCAGCAGTTTGTCACCGTTGATGAGAGCCACTTCAGACACAAAAGAAAGGCAAGCAGCAAGATCGTCAAGATAGTAATGCAAATTAACATTGAATGACAGATTATTATTTTGTTTAAAGAAGAATAATTCCTAATATTTTGTGCTTTCAACAGTACGGACAGGGACGAATGGCTGGTGGCTGGAAGAGGAAGAAGTGGGTGTTTGGGTTGATAGGTGTGGACCAGAGAGGGAGAAGACATGCAAAGCCTGTTCTTCACTTAGTCGAGAGAAGAAGAAGGAGAGATCTGGTGCCACTTATAGCTCACCATGATAAAGTGGGATCTACAATAATAAGTGATGAGCTAATGGCAATGCTTTACCTCAGCTAGGTTACACCCATTTCACGGTTAATCACAGTGTGTCATATGTCGATGCCCAAACAGGTGCACAGACTCAGCACATAGAGAGGGCCTGGACTTACTGGTAGACCATCTCAGAGTTATTGAATGGCATAAGTGGCTTGCCCGTAAGCATCGCAAAGGGCCGTTAGGACAGATAGTCCATGACATTGCTGTGATGTATGGACTTTAAATGTCCCTCTGAAATTAAGTTGATCCAGTGTATAGCACAAAAAGTGCCCAAACCTCATGGCTTTGTATACTGTTGTATACTGCTGTTCTGCCATGTGATGGCTCAGTATGTTTCTGTACATTAAACACAATGTTCAAAATAAAAGTACAGTACACAGAAAAGCCAATGGGTGGAACAAGGTTGAGGTACGAAAATTTGATATTTTAAATATCACATCAAATTTCTGTACCTTGAACTTGTTCCACCCATTTGCTGTTCTACAACATTTCACTGGTATTAGTAGATGGTTAACAAACTGTTAACAACTGATCTGTAAAGTGTGAGTTCATATAATAGTTAAGTATTAGTTATTAGCTAATGTGTGTTAGAGACGTTATTCTAAAGTTGCAACTATTCCTAATTTACTAACAGTTAATAAGTGAGGAATAGTTGCAACTTTGACCAAGCTCAAGCAAAACACTAGTGAACAGCAGACATTTAGTTTGAAGCACAGGCTGCATTTCCTCTTTTCAAGGTGGCTCAGTTAGAAATGATGAGGTCATTGATTGTCAGTAGATAGAAATAAGCCTGTAGCAGAATGGACAGTTAGTAACTCCATTCTTTCTACTCATGGAGACACCTACAGGTCAGAAAACAATGTGCTCTGACTAAAGTAGAAAGGACAGGAAGAATGCAGTGAGAAGGCCTAGCTCACAATCTCTGTTCCAGTTCATCCCAAAGGTGCTCTGTGGGGTTGGGTTCAGGGCTCTGTGTGGACCAGTCAAGTTCTTCCACATGGAACCATGTCTTTATAGTCCTTGCTTTGTGAACTGGGACACACTCATGTTGAAATGGAAAAGGGCCTTCCCCAAACTGCTGCCACATAGTTGGAAGTATAGCGTTGTCTGAAATGTCTTGATATGCTGAAACATTAAGATTGTCTTTCACTGGAGATAGGGGTCTAGCCCAAACCCTAACAAACAGCCCCATACCATTATCCCTCCTCCACCAAACTTCACAGTTGGCACAATGCAGTCAGACAGGTAACATTTTCCAAACCTAGACTCCTCCATCTGACTGACACACAGAGAAGCTGTGGAGAAGATTCATCCCTCCACAGAACATGTTTCCACACAGTCTAGTGTCAGTGTGCTTTACACCACTCCATCTGATGCTTGGCATTGGACTTGGTGATGCGAGGCTTGAATGCAGCTGCTAGGCCATGGAAACCCATTCATGAAGGTAGCACTGGACAGTTTATGGCTCTGCCTTCAGCTATGGAATCAGCAGAGTGTTGGTAACTTTTACACTCCATGCACCTTATCAGTCGTTGACCAGCTCTGTGATCAAACTGAACACTCTCTACATGTCTTCTCCTTCTACTGAAACTCTGGAGTCAAATGTGGCCATGACTTCATTCACAGGAAGTGATCAAAACAGAAATAGTGTTGAGAAAAAGGAGTGAACATGATGATGAAGTCCTTCCCCCTCTCCCAGCTCTGATGCATTAGAAGGAGCTGTAGCTCTAATCAAATGTGGTTATCATTAAGATGAGAAGTGCAGAAGAACCTGCAGAAGCTAGACTGATTAAACTGATGAACCCCTCTATGAGAAAGTACACCAGAAACAATGACACCATTTACACCACAAACAACCTGGGAGACTTCTTCTCTTCTTGTTTTCATGCAAATCTTGACAAATGTTTCCAGAATCACTGTTTTCACTGATTAAATCTGATTTCTTCTTCTTCAGAGAAACATTTACTGTTTGCATTTGAGACAACAACTCATCTGCAGCATAAGAAGACAAAGATAGAACTGAGAAATGTCTCACTTCCTGTCCAGCTACTGTAAACTTACCTCTTGATTTTTTTGCACTCATTGCATCAAATCCTATTCCCTGTTGTGTATTTAACGTTAATAATAATAATAATAATACATTTTATTTAGAAGCGCTTTTCAAAATACTCAAAGACACTTTACATAAAAAGAACATCAAATTAACAAAACAGTGTGAAATGTAACATCAAGAAAAACAACACAATAAACTGAGCTATACATGAAAAGCAATTTACAAATTTACAATTTACAAATTAACAAAACAATGTGAAATGTAACATTAAGAAAAACAACACAATAAACTGAGCTATACATTAAAAGAAATTTTAAAAAGGTGTGTTTTTGTCAAGGATTTGAAGGTGGTAAGGTCGGTACAGTCGCGGATGTGTTTGGGGAGAGAGTTCCAGAGGGAGGGGGCAGCTGCAGAGAAGGCTCTGTCACCCCAGGTTCGATGCTTGGTCTTGAGTGGCGGAGTAAGGAGGTTAGCATCACATGAACGGAGGCTGCGGGAAGGATTGTGGCAATGGAGGAGGTCAGTGAGGTAAAAGGGGGCCTGGTTATGGAGGGCTTTGTGTGTGAGGAGGAGGATTTTGAACTGGATGCGTTGTGGAACCGGGAGCCAGTGGAGTTTCTGGAGGACAGGAGTGATGTGATCACGGGAGCGGGTGTGGGTGAGCAGACGTGCAGCAGAATTTTGGATGTACTGAAGTTTATTTAAAGTTTTGGATGGTGTGCCATAGAGGATGCTGTTGCAGTAGTCAATTCTGGAAGTGATGAAGGCGTGAATGAGGGTTTCAGCAGCAGAGAATGAGAGTGATGGACGGAGTCGGGCAATGTTCTTGAGGTGGAAGAAAGCCGTTCTGGTGATTTGATTGATGTGACGATCAAATGAGAGGTTACTGTCAAAGATGACTCCAAGGTTGCGACTGTAGGGGGAAGGAGACAGGGTGGAGTTGTCGATGGTGAGGCGGAAACTGTCTGTGGAGTTGTTGAGGGATTTGGGGCCGATAATGATTATGTCTGATTTGTCACAATTTAGTTTGAGGAAGTTGATCTGCATCCAGGATTTGATGTCGGCGAGGCAATTGGAGAGAGTGGAAAGAGTGTCAGGAGTGATGGAGTTGGTGGAGATATAAAGCTGGACGTCGTCAGCATAACAGTGGAAATGGAGACCGTGGTGGCGAATGATGTTGCCAAGAGGGAGCAGGTAAAGTATGAAGAGGAGAGGACCAAGCACCGAACCCTGGGGGACACCTTGGGACAGAGGAACAGTGGAGGAGGTGCAGTTGTTGATGTGGATGAATTGTTGTCGGTCTGAGAGGTATGATTTGAGCCAGGAGAGTGCAGTGCCAGTGACACCGATGGAGGACTCAAGGCGGGAGAGGAGAATGGTGTGATTTATGGTGTCGAAGGCTGCAGTGAGGTCCAGGAGGATGAGGATGGTGAGGTGGCCAGAGTCTGCGGAGAGGAGGATGTCATTGGTGACTTTCAGGAGGGCTGTTTCTGTGCTGTGCTGGGAACGGAATCCAGATTGAAATGGTTCGAACAGGTCATTTGAGCAGAGGTGGGCTTTGAGTTGTGTGGCGACAATACGCTCCAGTATTTTGGACAGAAAGGGGAGATTGGAGATGGGCCGGAAGTTCGACAAGATGTCAGGGTTGAGTCCAGGTTTTTTGAGGATGGGGGTGACAGCAGCCAGTTTGAGTGAAGGGGGGACTGAACCAGACCTGAAGGAGGAGTTGATGATTTCTGTGATGAGTGTGGAGATGGCTGGTAAAGAGTCCTTAATCAGGTGAGATGGGATGGGATCCAGGACACACATAGAGGTTTTCATGCCTATCATTATTCTGGGCAGGTCCCCTGGTGACACAGGGGAGAACTGAGACAGAGGCTGAGAGGTGAGGAGGGGAGGAGCAGGTGAGGGAGTGGGAGTGCAGGCCGTGGGGGCAGGAGAGGAGGACAGGTTGTTGTAAATGGTGTCAATTTTTGTTTGGATGAATGAGAGAAAGGAGTTGCATTTGTCGGTGGTGAATGAGTTGGAGGTATTGTCGCTGGGCTTGAGGAGTTTATTTACTGTAGAAAACAGAGTCTTGGGGTTGGTGGAGCCAGAGTGAATGAGGTGAGAGTAGTAGGTGGACCGGGCAGAACTAAGAGCATCCTTGTACTGCTGAAGGTAATCCGTGTAGGCTTGTAGATGGACAGTTAAACCGGTTTTCTTGTGGAGTCTTTCAAGCTGTCGTTTTCGTGATTTCATTTTGTGTAGTTCAGGAGTGTACCAGGGGGCGGAGTGGGTGAAGGAGACAGTTCTAGTTTTGATGGGGGCTAGCTGGTTGAGACAGGACGAGAGTGTTTTGTTGTAGAATTTAGTGAGGACACTCCACCTGCACCCATACTGCTAGTTATCTAAAGGGAGGTGTGTGCAGATACAATATGTGTATGCATGCAAACTGAAACAGTAGACAGAGTAGTTTTCTAAAATGTCTTGGATGAATTGTTGGCCTTCCTGGCCATGTGTTGGCTCCTGAGAACAATAGTTTCAACACAACTCTATCACAGTGGTTGATCTGAGCACACGTCACTTTCACACATCAGTTAGGAAGTGCTGCTCTGTATAAATAATATCAGTGAGAACAAAGAACATGTGAACCATGGGGGAGCACTTTGAATGTGTTTAGAGATATGTGAGGAGGATCTTTAAATCTGAGGCCTTTAGAGACTTTGAATGAACAAATATCTCTCCAAGAGATTTAGTGATGCTGTCATGTTGTCTGCTTGACAAACTGAATTAATGAATGTTAAGAAATAAATGTTACTGAATATATATATTCTAGTTTAAAGGCAGATTAAATGATGTGCTCTTTGTCTGCATTCCTCATTCCTCTCTGCTGTGAGCTGAAAGCTGATAGTCAGCTACTGAACAGCAGACATTTAGTTTGAAGCACAGGCTGCATTTCCTCTTTTCAAGGTGGCTCAGTTAGAAATGATGAGGTCATTGATTGTCAGTAGATAGAAATAAGCCTGTAGCAGAATGGACAGTTAGTAACTCCATTCTTTCTACTCATGGAGACACCTACAGGTCAGAAAACAATGTGCTCTAACTAAAGTCTTCCAGTCTTCAGCTGAGCTTGTTGCTGCTGACTGTGACCATAGACTGTTCATTGTGACACATGGTGGCAGTGCTGCACACAACAAAAGCACTACAAGTAGAAAGGACAGGAAGACACACACTGATGGATACCAAAAACACTTCCAGGAAACTCAACAATGATTCAGTCATTTTAACATTGAATTCACTTTAATGAACTGAGTTATTGATGAGACTAAACAGAACTAAAGTAGAATATACATTATGTTACAGTATATAGATAGATGGTGTATTTAACCTGCAGATTGACTACATCAATGCAACAACAATAGATCTAATAATCAGACAGTATCATCAGTGCTGACATTGATACAGACATTAAATCCAGATGATGTCATTCTTTCATATGATCTTCATCAATGACTGTGTGTCTGATGTCATGACATGCTTCCAGATGAATGTTGTTTTTCAGGTTGTTGTCCAGACTTCTCTTGTTTCATTGATGATGCTCCTCTCTTTATGGACCTGAGATGAACATTGAACATGACATTGTTTTTACATGTGACATATTGTAGTCAGAGCTCTCCTCTGACTCATCATGTTGACCTGTTGAGGTGGTCGTATTTAAAATCACACACAGTCTCTTTTTCTCTCCAGTTACAGGTTATTGATAATAATCATCAGTGTATATTTGAGTCACTTTAACATTTGATATCTTGTGTACTCACTCCTCTTGTGAAGACCTTTGAGCTGAATCAGAGATGAGACATTAATGTAGTCACCTTCTGATCCACCTGAAACAATAATGACGTTAAAGTTAAGGACAGTTCTTGTATAATTCTACATTCAAGCAGCTCTGAGTTAGTCAAAGTTTATACTCTACCATCTCCAGTGTTTTCACAACTCCTGACTGTTTCATAGATACAAAGGTCACCTACAGTGAAAATAGCAGCAGAGTTCAGTCAGTCCCTTCATGTCTGTGATACTGATTGAAAGTCAACATTTTATTAAATGCTCTTAATGTCCTGGCTTGGTTTAATTCAACAGTGTTAAAGCTGCAGATGAGGGAATAAGAACAGTCTGAGAGAACTGGATATGAATACATGAAACTAGTTCTTGATCACTCATTAATAGAATAGTTGTGTTAAAAACATCTGAGCCAACATTCAGAAGGAGATGAAAGACTGACCGTGGAGAAGAGAGGAGTAAACTTGATGTTGATGTTCATCCTGGTTGACCGTCTGGTCTGTAGCAGAGCCTTGTTACAAAAGGAGAAATAAAGACACATGACATTGGACGTATGCTGTGAATCTGTGGATTGAATCGATGAAAGAGTCAAACATGTGATATAACAAGGTCTCACCCTTGGACCGTCTGTATCGATACAACAAGAGCAGGAGAATGATGAGTATGATTCCACAAAGAAGTCCAGTAATCAAAGGCACTGGAGAAGAAGAACTTTGAGCTCCTGGCACAGAAACATTAAGTATTAATACTGGACTGTTCATGATATAATTCATCAGATGACTGATGAGTTTAGGCTTTAGCACAGAAAATATCTACATCAATACAATGTTTATTTTCAAACTGACATAAAGTTTACAAAAACTAAAATGCATTAAATGTTTTCATCCTGCTCACGTTTAACTGCCATCCAACTCTGTGGTGATTGTTCTCCTGAATGTTCACACTTGTAGAAGCCTTCATGTGTCTTTGACACTGCAGAGATACTCAGCTCCCCTCTGGTATCATTCTGGATGAGTTTGTCATTGTGGTAGAAAAACACATTGGAAAGTATTTGTTGTCGTCTGAACCTGCAGCTCATAGTAACAGGTTCTCCCTCAGTTACAGGATGGACAGGACTCACCAGGATGATACCAGAAGAACCTGGAAAACAGTCAAACAATGATTTAGTCAGACTTTTCAAACAGCTGACATCCAATGAGGAGAATGCTTTCTATATGCATACATATTATATCAGACATTTGGTTTCTGAATAATTACAAACTGCAGTATGAATCTTACAACTATCCCTTCCCACCAAATAACCAACAGCTTATTACAATGTCCTTTAGATCACGTTGGACCTGTTGAGCCTCAGAAACTTGTGAACACTCCAAACCTCCACTAAAACAAACCCTCATGGTGGTAAGTACCAATATGTGCTTGGAAAGTATGAATGTGATGATGAGGATGTTTTGTTGCAGCCACATATGAGAAGTCAAATACGGGCCCATTAGCTACAGAACAAATATGGACATACAGTATTTAATAGGCTACAGTGGTTTGAGTTCAAAACTCAATCAATGCCTCCATTTGGAAAACAGTCAAAGCATTTGAAGTTCTAGTTTCACAGAGAGCTCTGTGTGTGTGTGACCATGAAGAACTGTTTGTTTTGTCTCAATGATGTAACATGTCACATAACTGGGTCATCATGATGTGATGTTTTAATCATCAAAAACAAACAAAAGAAAAGAACTATTAGAACATACCATGTCCAGTGATGTTGACTGCGTTGCTGAACTCTCCTGATCCAGACTCACACCAGTACACTACATTACTGTCCCATAACCTATTAACATTACATGTTGATCCAGTCATTGTCCCCCAGATAGAACAGTGTAACAGGAAGCCATGATCAGTAAACCTCCTCACTCTCCACTCAGTAGAGTTTCCCTCACAGCTCAGAGAGACAGAGTCAGAGGTGAAGTGCTGCACTCTGTCAGGATTCACTGAGAGAGACGCTGCTGAATGGAAATCTGAAAAAGAGTCAAAGCAAGAAGAGTGATATTAATCTGAAAAAGGCCACAATGCAAATATTTATTTGCTTTCATTCTTTAATTGCTGTAAATTAGTACAAGCATGACAAGGTGCAGTGTTTTGGTCAAACTATGAATAATACCATTGAAGTATATTTGAATTGATATGCAACAAGCAGCAGTCTATAAAATTAGAAACTGCATACTTTTACCTGACATCTGTACTCTGACAATCTGATAAGTAAGAGCAGTAACATGAGCTGATGAAGTATCCAAAGATGAAGAGGAAACATTCAAACACATGCCATTCCTTACCTACTGATACCAGAATATTCAGATTCTATTCTTAGTATTATTGGACTTTCTTTTTTCCTCTGTCATTTATTTCTTTATTTTCTTCTCCTTTTTCCTCCTGTGCATACATATACTTTCTTCCAGACTCAACATATACCCACACAACACAGCACACCCTGAGACACCACATATAACCTCCTATGTTTTAGAGACGTCCTGGACCAATTGATTTTGTCTCTGTCATGTAAGGATTTGTCTTGTAACTCTTTTTGTGCTTTTCATAATATCTGATACATTGAAAAGAAAATGTAATGGTAATAAGATAATTAGTTTGATGGTAGCATAAAAGAAAGATCCTGCTGCATTAGGAGAACATAAATGTGAACAGTCAATGAATTGTAAGCATGTGTTTTAGTTTTCAAGATACTGCATGTAGGTCACAGAGAAAAAATGAAAGGTGACATATAATCTACTTATTGAGAGAACAGATGGAAACAAACTGACCTCCAGACCAGACAAACTGAGGTTGACTGGAATCAGTGTAAAACACTGGGTCTCCTCTTCCAGCTCTACACACATATCCTGCTGTGTGTGTCTGTCCATCAATGATGTAGGAATCTTGTTCAGTTCCACTGATGCTACCAGGAAGCAGCTCATAGTTGTAAGATTGATACTTGTGTGATAGATCAGGAACAGCTTTATACCAGTAAAACCTCCATCCTGCAGATGGATGTTCAAGCTCACAGCTCAGAGTTACTGAGGCTCCTGGACTCAGCCATGATGGAGACACAGAGAGGATAGGTTGGGGTTTAACTGTTGAAAGACATTTTATCAGAATGAAAACATGTTACTATGTACTGATGGTAGATCACATTCACATCTGAGTCTTACAACGTTAACATTACTGATCTAAACATGGTCGTCTGCTATCTCTGAATATATGTAGTTACACAGTTAAATAACAGTCATGAGTGGTGAACTATGATGTGACTTACTGATGAATACAGTCAATGTGAAGGAATCACTCCACTCTGTTGAAGACTGTCGTCCACTTTTCATTCTGCCTTTACACTTGTAGTCTCCAGTGTGGAGTGAAGAATCAGATTTAATCCTGAATTCCTTTAGATTTGGAGGTTTGTATGAACTGGTAGATCTCCATTCATACTCCCACTCAGTGTCTCCTCCATGGATCTCACATCTCAGAGTAATCTCCTCTCCACTGTAGATCTGTGGCCAGTTGGGTTGGAGAGTCACAGTCACCTTGTTTGGAACTGTCCATGTTCAAGAATCATAAATAAAGACACAAACATCAACATCAAGACACTTTCATAAATCCACACTGGGTGTTTCAACATTTATTATTAATATAAAACTCTCCAACTCAACCACCAACTCACCATGTCTACTGATCCTGATTGAATGACTGTACTCTGTGTAGTAAACTGGGTCTCCTCTTCCTCCTCTGCACCAGTAGAGTCCTTCCTGTGAGACTCTGTTTTGTCTGTTTGGATAGAAACCAGCAGGTTCAGAGGACTTCTCATCTCTGTACCAGTAGTATTTCCATCCAGATGATGGCTTCACTGAGCAGGTCAGGGTCACACTGCCTCCTACTGGAATATCTCTGGTGTCAGCTCTCAGCTGGGCCTTTGGTTTAGTTGCTGTTGAGTTTAGAATAAAGGCAGAAAAATGTAATTATTGGCACTGTCTCTAACTTGTATCAATCACAATTAATCATAGTGTAGCATTAATGTGAGTCCAGTTGCTACCTCTCACACTGTTATCAGTTATGATTTTATTTTCAGGTAGTGGAACACAGCACCCCTGTGGACTAGGGTCGTGCACCCTGGGAGACAGTAACAGTTTTCCTGTGCTGTGTCCCTGGTGAGTGCACATGTTGCTAGCTGCATAAATATTCTACAATATTCATTTTAATTTCACATTTAGGTGGGTGTTTTATGTTATTGTTTGTGGTGTTTTAGCTCCACAGTGTGAGAGCAGGTTTGAGAAGTTTTACAAAGAAACTGATTTTGTACTCTCCTGCCAGGTACGCTGAATAAACAGCCTGTTGGTTCTTAACACAACACATGAATTCATTCATTCATTCATTCATTCATTCATTCATTCATTCATTCATTCTCTGCACCAGCTTATTAACGTTAAGGGTCACAGGGGTCTGCTAGAGTCTGTCCCAGTTGTCATGGGGCGAGAGGCAGGGTACACCCTGGACAGGTCTCCAGTCTATCTCAGGGCTAACACAGAGAGACAGACAACCGTTCATACTCACACCTATGGCCAATTTAGAATCACCAATGAACCTAACCAGCATGTCTTTGGATGGTGGGAGGAAGCTGGAGTACCTGGAGAGAACCCACATAGACACAGGGAGAACATGCAAACTCCACACAGAAAGGACCAGTCAGCCCATGGTTTCGAACCCGGGACCTTCTGAAGACACTGAACTCCCAGTTGGTCCCAGTGTGTGGCACTGGTGTGTGAATGTGTGTGAGCGAATGGGTAGATGTGTCTGTGCCTGTGCTCAGAGTACCAATAGGTAGAAAAGTACTATATAAAAGCAAGGCCATTTTCCATTTACCATGGAAAAATATAAAAATCATAATCCCTACTTTTAATGTATTTTTGTTTTGTCAGCTCCTTCATCTGTCTTACTATCTCCACTATCATACTGTGAATGGACATTTGCTGCATCAAAATACTGGATAGATTTTAGACCTTCCCTAGAGCTTGTGTCTGATCTTTACACAACTCATTCTCTGATATCTGGTCATCACAGAGTCAACACTGGTTTAACAGTTAAATGTGTGTTTTGTCTAATAAAACTGTAATTGTAATAATTCTTACATTTATTTTAACTGAAGTGATGTTGTCATCCCTATGCTGACTGATCATTCATTGTACAGACTGGCTGCCTTCAGGACAAACTATTTATCAGCTACTGACGATCAGGTGCAACTCATGGTTAGACTGAAGACATGACACACTTCTGACACTTTGTAATGTGTTCTATGCAAGGAACAAAACAGACAACAACAAACATGACTTACCAGATACTGACAATGTGATGGCTTTACTCCACTCTGTTGAAGAATATGAGTCATCTCTGTGTCTACTCTTACACATGTAGTCTCCACTGCTGGACTCAGAAGCAGTGAAAGTCCAGTATTTATTATATGTCCAGTCTATAGATGACCTGGGTCTTCTCCATTCATACTTCCACTCAGTGTCTTCTCCTCCCTGGACCTCACATGTCAGAGTGATCTTCTCTCCTCTGAATATCTGAGGCCAGTTGGGTTGTCGTGTTACAACAGCCTTGTTGGAAACTGTTTCCACCAGATATGAACAGTTGGGACACAAACAGAAACATGAACTCAGAGAAACTGAACATTGTAGGTTTCATCACTAATTCTGATGATAATCATGAAATCATGAATATTTCAAACTAAATAACTGAACTCACAGGTTATCTCAGTGGTGACTGGATCACTGTGATCAGTGTAGTAAACTGGTTCTCCTCTTCCTCCTCTGCACCGGTAGATTCCTCCTTGTGATACACTGATAACTCTGTTTTCTCCATCATTTGTTCTGACTTGAACTTCAGAGGTGTCTGTGGTACGTCTGAACCACTCATATTTCCATCCAGCAGAGGTCTCCACAGAGCAGGTCAGTGTCACTCTGCCTCCTACTGGTATGGTTGTTGGTCCTGCTGTCAGTGTGGCCCTGGGTCTCTCTGATGTTATGAAAAAAAATACATTAAATGTAATATTTATGGAATTTGTTTCATATTTTAAAACTTTAAAATATGTAACTGCTCGCCACCCTCAGAATCCCTCAAGTCCAGTTCAGTCACATCTTTTTTCAGTTTATTTTTCACATGTTTATCTACAATACCTTTTATTTTATATCAAAGATCATACGTGTGGTCATTCTAGATAACAGTATCAGGAACTGAGAAAAGTAGCTCAGGTCCTGGTCAAAGGTTCAAGTTTTACAGTATTCTAATAAATGTTTAGAGTGTAGAAGTAATTAAATGTTCAAAGTATTACATCATTAATATGCATATTTCAACAGGAATCATTCATTAGTGTTGTTGATAAAATATCCAGGTCTTACCAGATACAGTTATAGTGACAGTATCACTACACTTTGTCTGATTTGATCTCTTGTAGTAACCACAGCACTGATATCCACCACTGAGACCTGTAGACAGAGGTTTTAATGTGTATCGTTGATGTGTGCTGTAGGAAATAAATTCTCGTCCATCCTTGTTGATTTTATAAACCCAGTCAGTGTCTCCTCCTTCCTTCATGTCACATATGAAGGTAACAGACTCTCCAGTGAACAAAGGTGGCCAGTAGGGGTCAGTAGACAGCACAGCATCTAGAAGCAACATGAACATACAGTTAGGAATGAAAAACACTTTTAGGAAATATGGTAGACACAATCTGTGTCAGTACATACAGTAAAAAGAAACATGATGCAGTAGGTTGAGATTAGTTTTAGAGAATAATTAAAAACAAAGACAAGAAAGTTCAAACTGTTTAATCACCTTGAGCATGTCCTTTGTAGAGGAGTGTATAGAGCACTACAATAAAGGAGGAAATGTCAGACATTAAGAGACTAAAACAAACTCTAATATTTAATAAGAAATATTTAATGTGTAACATGAGCATGAAGGATGCATTAAAGGATCACTACTACAAACATAACCAAGTGTTCCTGAGATATGAGAGGAAAACTCTCTGAGGAATCTGAGCCAATGTGATGGCAGTATCTACAGCTCCACATTTGAAATAAAATATAGAGACATGCATCCACCCTCACAACATTCAATAGAGGAAGATATGTTTATGGCTGCAGTACCTCCCACACACTGCAGTGGACCAGGAAATGGACCAGACCATCACCTGTGACGTCATGGGGGGTATGTCAGTAACATACTCACAGAATAAGCCCAGCTCACAGAGCAAAGTGTGTCCCATCCTCACATCAAGATTTCATCTGATGGAACTGCAGAAACCACAAATAAATAAATAACATTCATCTTGTTCTGTCTCAGCTTCCTTCTTTTGGCACAAAGTTCAAAACTAACCATAGTCTGACCACAGCCAACCCTCTCATGGCACTGCAGAAATATATAAATATATCAGACTGCATCTCACACAAAGGTCTGTGCATCACTTTAAATAAACTCAAACAGCAACAGACAAGACAGTAACAAAACAACTTGAGCATAGCAACATCAAGAGGTCAAGAACAGCCAAGAGGTTTCTGACACCAGAACATCCACATGAAAGAAACACCAAGGAAAAAAATTAGAAATGTCAATTTATACACACAGTATACAGCAGGGGTCACCAAACTTTTTTCTCTGGGGGCCACATTATCGTTCCTGACTGTGGTGGGGGGCCGGGGCCTGGTCAGCTATATAACATGACTCAGACCAAAATGACCACCAGCATTGTGTTGTAGAGATTACTAGCCTGGCACAGCCGTCCCCACTGCTATGTCCACACAACTATATCAACACTTGAGCAACAAACTTTATTGCTAGCCATTTTGCTGTCCTGAACACTGGCAGTTCTCCTCGCATATGTATGTGTAATATTGTTTTGTGCTCTGAATTATCTTCGAATTAAAAGTTCCTGTGGGTTTTCGATTGAGAACTGATCTCATGTCTTGGGTTTCACGATTTTCTCTTTATTTCTAATAATTCGATTAACAGTGTGTATACTACACGTAAGGATACACTGGATGACTTCGTGAATAAATAACGCAGTTCACTATGTGTCACCGCTGCATGTTTCTGCGGCTATGATCGCGAGCATGTGATGAAAGTTCAGCAAATATAGTTAATTTTTTTAACTAAACAAATCAACAATACCAGATGCAGACATGCTATTATTTTCTAAAAAGCAATTTAAAAAATTAGGCCATGACGACTTTTGGGGATTGCCTCATAGTTCACGTGGTGGGGGCAGAGGGGCTGGGGGGCCGGTCAAAGGTGGCTTTCTACATTTATATCTTTGTCTTGACTGTTCAGACAAGTTCAACTGCTGCTGACATGCACGGAGTACTTGATTACTCACAGAAAGTGGTGGAAGTGTTAGAGAGGTCACATACAATAAGCTACAGAGAAATAGATTGGAATTTTCTTCCTGCCACAGATATGATCATCCTGTAGACTACTGCTGTCTTACAAAGAGACAGTGATTCTTGATGCTGCTGGAAAGGCTGCTGCATAAAGTCATTACAATCACATGTTTGAAAGATACAATAAATACTTTTCCATGTAGAATGAATAGAGGACCTACTGATAACAAGAGGTGTCATACTCACTAAGTTCAGCACAGCAGCTGGAGGGAATCCATGCAGGTTTTAAACTACAATCTGAAAATAGGATTATTCTTCATCTTAGATCCCAAAGCTGAGCTTCACCAGTGTAAAGTCTGTCAAACTGAACACTCTCTACATGTCTTCTCCTTCTACTGAAACTCTGGAGTCAAATGTGGCCATGACTTCATTCACAGGAAGTGATCAAAACAGAAATAGTGTTGAGAAAAAGGAGTGAACATGATGATGAAGTCCTTCCCCCTCTCCCAGCTCTGATGCATTAGAAGGAGCTGTAGCTCTAATCAAATGTGGTTATCATTAAGATGAGAAGTGCAGAAGAACCTGCAGAAGCTAGACTGATTAAACTGATGAACCCCTCTATGAGAAAGTACACCAGAAACAATGACACCATTTACACCACAAACAACCTGGGAGACTTCTTCTCTTCTTGTTTTCATGCAAATCTTACCAAATGTTTCCAGAATCACTGTTTTCACTGATTAAATCTAATTTCTCCTGCTTCAGAGAAACATTTACTGTTTGCATTTGAGACAACAACTCATCTGCAGCATAAGAAGACAAAAATAGAACTGAGAAATGTCTCACTTCCTGTCCAGCTACTGCAAACTTACCACTTGATGCAAAAAAGACAATGAAATAAAACAGATGTAGAACCTGATAAATCAAGATGGAACAGAGAATATGTAGTTTGAATTGAGTCACAGAATACAAAATGTTTTAAACATAGTTGGGTTTTTTTGCACTCATTGCATCAATTCCTATTCCTTGTTGTGTATTTAACGTTACATCCACTCCACCTGCACCCATACTGCTGGTTATCTAAAGGGAGGTGTGTGCAGATACAATATGTGTATGCATGCAAACAGAAACAGTAGACAGAGTAGTTTTCTAAAATGTCTTGGATGAATTGTTGGCCTTCCTGGCCATGTGTTGGTTCCTGAGAACAATAGTTTCAACACAACTCTATCACAGTGGTTGATCTGAGCACACGTCACTTTCACACATCAGTTAGGAAGTGCTGCTCTGTATAAATAATATCAGTGATAACAAAGAACATGTGAACCATGGGGGAGCACTTTGAATGTGTTTAGAGATATGTGAGGAGGATCTTTAAATCTGAGGCCTTTAGAGACTTTCAATGAAGAAATATCTCTCCAAGAGATTTAGTGATGCTGTCATGTTGTCTGCTTGACAAACTGAATTAATGAATGTTAAGTAATAAATGTTACTGAACCCTGTTATTCTAGTTTAAAGGCAGATTAAATGATGACTGTGCTCTTTGTCTGCATTCCTCATTCCTCTCTGCTGTGAGCTGAAAGCTGATAGAAGATTCATCCCTCCACAGAACATGTTTCCACTGCTCCACAGTCTAGTGTCAGTGTGCTTTACACCACTCCATCTGACGCTTGGCACTGGACTTGGTCATGTGAGGCTTGCATGAAGCATGTATGTAAGCGTTTACATTAATGCCATTGGAAGTTTGGATCTCTTCAGCTATGGAATCAGCAGAGCTTAGTTCATTTTTAGGGGCAGGGCCACGAATCAACCACTCTTCCTTTAATATCTGTCAGCTAACTTATACCAGGTTAACTCAGTCAACACTGTTTGTTTGGGCTCTTTGCTAGTGAATATAACATGTAGCTACATACATTTAAGATGGTTGCGCGTGTAGATGCAGTGACCCGGTGCTCCTATATAGTTAGCAGCTACACATTGAGAAGTACTTACACACAGACCGAACTTATCAGCCTGAAAACACACTGGCCCGTTCCCAGAGAGGAAACACCGGACAGAGAGGAAGCAACAGTGGCGCTGTGAAAAGCACCAGAAACGGCGCAGACAAGCCGGCGTCAGAGTTCAGCTAACCGTGACTCTGCATAAAGCAGCGGTTCCTAGCGTTTTTCTCGCCAAAGTACGCTTCCTGGTTAGCAAGATTGACAAAATTAAACTATAGGATGTTAACAACCGGATAGACAGCTGCATCATAATAATGGTAATAACAGAGACCTGGCTGCATGAGACCACCTGGACCCTTTCAAGACAGACTGCACATCAGACTAGGGTAAGACAAGAGGAGGGTGCATGTGCGTCTATATTAACAACAGTTGGCAAACACTGCCGTCCAGACCTGGAATTTTTACTGTTAAAATGAAGACTTTTTATCGGCCCAGGGACATCCCTTAAGTGTCTGTAGCTGCTGTGTGAATCCACTAATGCTAACGTAGCTATGAGCAGGCTGTATGGCAGCATCAGCAGAACAAACACCTAGAGGGCTGGAGACTTTAATCATACCACCTTAAAGACTGTGCTCCTCAGATTTTACAAGACTGTGGACATTAAATCAAGGAAGGGCAGAACACTAGACCAGGTCTACACCAACATTTTAGGAGCCTACAAAGCCCATCCCTCCCCTCACCTCGGACACTCAGACCATCTTTCCCTGTTCCCGACACCAGCTTACAAGCCCCTCATTTGCAGGTCTAAGCCACAGTACAAGCCAGTGAAGTGCTGGACTGAGGACACCAACATCAGAGCACTACTCCAGGCCAGGGATGCAGCACTGAGGTCAAGAGACAGGGAGGAAAGAAGAAGGCTAGAGCAGACCTGAACAGAGGCACCAAGGCTGCTAAAACAAGGTACAGGAAGCAGATAGAGGCCAGTTTCAAGGAAAACAACCCCAGCTCCATGTGGAAAGGCATCCAGCACATTACAGACTACAAACAGTGCTACAACACCCCCTCTCTAACAACACTTCTCTCCCAGACCAGCTCAACGCCTTTATCTCACACTTTGAAGAGGATGACAGACAGACAGAGGACACACAGCTGACACCATCAGAGCATGACCAGCCCCCCACCCTCCAACAACATCATGGACCGGATGGAGTACCAGGGAAGGTGCTGAAATCATGTGCCCATCAGTTTGCTGCAGTTTTCAGTAATATCTTTAACCATTCGTTGCAGCAAGCTACATTCCTCACCTTCCTGAAAACTGCCTCCATAATTCCTGGACCAACATCCCACCTGGCTTTAACTCCATAGCCCCAACTGCAACTTGGAACCTCCATCTGTCTGTGGATCAAGGACTTCCTAATTAACAGACCCCAGACCAGGATGGGCACCCCCATATTCTCCACTATCATCCTTAATATTGGTGTTCCTCTCAGCTGTACTCCTACGTCTGCGTCCCCACCCATGGCTCCAACACCCTCATCAAATTTTTGAAAGATACAGCCACTGTGGGGCTGATGGCTGTTGATCTGGTGCAGTGACATCCACCTCAACACCAAGAAGACAAAAGAACTCAACGACTTCCGGAAGTCGAGGACCACACTGCACTCAATTCAATTCAATTCAATTCAGCTTTATTTATATAGCGTCAAAAACAATACAAATCGTCTCAAGACGCTTTACAAGACCCAGCCTGAAACCCCCAGAGCAAGCCCGCAGGCGACGGTGGCAAGGAAAAACTCCCTTTTAACAGGAAGAAACCTTGAGCAGAACCCAGCTCATATGGAGGGACCCATCTGCCTAAGGCCAGCCAGGTACAGACAGAGAAAGAGAACAGCAAGATAAACATACATCTGTCATAGATACACACATCTGACTAAAGCATACAGGTGGGATGCTATGGTACAAACTAATGATGTTAATGATGGTTAGAAAATGTAAGGGGAATCATCAGCAGGTTGGAGAATCGTTCATTCTGGTAGGAGTGGATAACAGCAGGATTCCATGGAGACTGGGCAGAATGATGAGACCACGACAACAGATGTAGTATGGAGCTCCACAGGAAACACTCAACTCCAGGCCAGAGATACTCGGAAGAAGGGAGAGCAGCAGTAAACATTCTACATAGTAACAGCACAGAATTGCATGACTAGTAGCAGATAGGAATTTAGAGGCAGGAGCTCTGTGCCAGAGAAAAAGAAAGTGGAGGACACGAGAGAGGAGAGAGAAGAAAGAAGGAGAACATGTGTTTGGTGCATTGTCCCCATTGGTGCTCAGGCCTGAGCACCAATGGGGAAGTAATTGAGTGGTTCACAAACTTCAAGTTTACATCTACATGTACATCTTAGAGGACCAGGGCGGAACTGTGAACACCACATTATTAAAGAGGGCCAGTAGCGTCTCTTTTTCCTGAGAACGCTGAGGCATAAACTCCCTCCACCTCTGCTGAAAAACTTTTACCACTGCACAACAGAGAGTGTCCTGACCTACGTATGTACAGTGTGGTATGTCAGCTGCATGGCATCTGGGCCACAAAGATCCAGGACGACCCCACCCACCCATGACACTCTCTTTTCACCAGCCTTCCCTCTGACAGACACAGACCCATGCAAGACTGCACAAAGAGACTTAAGCACAGGTTTTTCCCCTATGGCTGTGAAAGGACTGCTGCTGGGACCAACAAATCATCGCTCTAACACAAACTGATCATTGAGTTAATGAAGAGGAAGTAGAAAAGAAAGCAATCAGCAAAATAAGTTTTTGAAAAACAATACACAGTAACATATTGTGTACATGCATTGAACAAATATATTAGTGTAAATAATCACTATTAAAGTCCAGTAGTGTATTTAACTCTGAAGCAAACCAACTCAACAACCAACATAGAAACCACAAGTCTGTGGTGTTCAAGCTTTCTGAGAGACAAACCTCTGAACAGAGTGTCAGAGGTTTGTCTCTCTTCTCATTTGAAACATTTTCCTTCATGTATACAAAAAGTGATGTACTTACACAATAACCCCAGCACACAGAGCAAAGTGTGTCCCATCCTCACATCCAGCTCTGACAACGTGTCACTCTGCTTCAGAGAAAGATTTCAACTTCATACCAGGAAGCAACAACTGCAGCATCTGAAGAGGAAGAAAGAACTGTGAGACAAAAATAAGGTTGTACTTTACACCAATATGAGAATCATCCTCACATCCAGCCCTCACGGTGTGTCTATATGTTCTATATCAGTCTGCTCCTTTTTTTAAAACAAACCCCAGACCTCTGCAGTGGGTTTAACACATTGATGCTTCCGTCTGCTTCAGAAAGTAAAGTAGTAAAACTATAACTATGGAAGGCTGCTACCTATATAAAAATATTTTCTGCAGCAATAAACCTTCCTCTCTGCTGTGAGCTGAAAGTCGATAGTCAGCTAGTCATCTCCTGAACAGCAGACATTTAGTTTGAAGCACAGGCTGCATTTCCTGTTTTCAAGGTGGCTCAGTTAGAAATGATGAGGTCATTGATTGTCAGTAAATAGAAATAAGCCTGTAGCAGAATGGACAGTTAGTAACTCCATTCTTTCTACTCATGGAGACACCTACAGGTCAGAAAACAATGTGCTCTAACTAAAGTCTTCCAGTCTTCAGCTGAGCTTGTTGCTGCTGACTGTAACCATAGACTGTTCATTGTGACACATGGTGGCAGTGCTGCACACAACAAAAGCACTACAAGTAGAAAGGACAGGAAGAATGCAGCACAAGAGACACACTGATGGATACCAAAAACACTTCCAGTTCAGCCAGGAAGACTCGGGAAACAATGATGTGCGTAAGAATTAATTATTTAATCCATAGAAAGATTTAAAAAAACATGATGGTTGGCAATATGAAAAAGTCTTTGACGCAGGCCCCGTCCTCGGTCAGCTGGACGGTCCAGGTCTCGAAGCAATCAGACCCTGCTGATCCTGCTAGAGTGAGACAGTAGGGGCAGAGCCTACCCCCAAAGGATGAAAGTGGAAAATACCTACAGGGCGCTTCTCTGGAACGTGTCCGCTGGAATAGAGCATAACATATTATGAATAGTAATTTACGGGATGCTTTAAGCTTTGAACCTGGGATAGGTTGACATAACACCGCATGTTTGACAGGGTGATGTTAAATGCTTAATTGAGGTCCAAAGAGATGATGGGGTGCAATATAGGATATTTTGTAACTGGGAAAGTTAAGTGATTTGGCCATTGTGTGATGTTGAAGTGAATGAAGGCTTGATTCGATGATGATGTGATGAAAACGAAGACACAAGATTGACGATTATTCGAGGTAGCATATTAAGGAGGATAGATAGATACAATGATGGGAAGCTTGACCTGAAAGTTTAGGATAGTTTAAAACGAAGAAACGAGTCTGGGATTTCTCATTTAAAAAGAAGAAACGAAGAGTCTGGGATTTATCATTTAAAACGAAGAAAGCAAAGAAGAGTGCAAGAATATCCTATTGAGGATACAGGTGTTGACTGTGTGTTAGTTTGTGGGAAAATTCGGTTACTCACCGGTGAGTTAAAGAAACACGGCTATAGTAGCCTGCTACTATGAAGGTAACCACCACCAGACATTTGCAAGTATACCTTAGTTGATTCTTGAGAGTGCCAACTGAGCCTCTGGAATGAGACGATCCTCCTCGGATCTTAGGATTCGAAAGCAGATGAGGACCATCTTCCGAGCAACTTGATGGATGAAGTCGGTAATCCTAGTTCAGCCGCTGAGGTGGCAGTGCCAATGCGAAAGGAGTTCCCGGTATAGTTTGAAGGCGAGAGCAGTGTAGCAGAGCTGTAGCAGAGCCTTGTTACAAAATGAAAAATAAAGACACATGACATTGGACGTATGCTGCGAATCTGTGGATCGAATCAATGAAAGAGTCAAACATGTGATATAACAAGGTCTCACCCTTGGACTTTCTGCAGCATTACTCCAAGCTAAAGCTCTGAGGACGTTTTAACACCTATACTTTATTCTTATCCAAGTCAGTTGATCTGAACAGTGTTTCTCCTTAGTTTGGTATCAACACAAATCATGTACAACATTGCCTCCACTTATTGGTCAGATGGCAGGAGCAACTACTCTGAAGAAACACCTTGAAAATACTCTACAGCTACAGCTGATAGTTGGGTTATATCAAGGTCAGATAAAGTTCCCACCACAAATAAAATGTTCCAGAGTTCAGAATGAGCTGAGACCACCTCTTTTCACGGGTCCTGGTGTAGGATTAGTGGTTTACAACGGAGTGTATTTACCGTGTTCAAGTCTGCTGCTCATCGCACAAATACACAATCAATTCAAAGACAAGTATCAGGAAAGCTTTCCGATCCATCAGTAGACTTACAGGTTCTCTCAACACGATAACCTTCACTGTTCATGTGAAGAAAACTAGGTTTCCTCTTCTTCCTCTGCACCAGTAAACGCCTTCCTTTGACTAGCTGGTGAAGCTTTGCACATCATTTGTGACAACCACAGTTTCACCAGAGTATGAGGTACGTCTGAACCAATCACATTTCCAGCCAGCAGGGTCCTTAACAGAACAGGTCAGCCTCACGGCGCCCCCTACTGGAATAACTCTCCTGTCTGCTTTCACAGTGGCCACGGGTGTTGGTGCTGTTTAAAATACACATTAGGAATGGATTAGTCATCACTATTTTCCACTCTGGTCTCAAACACTTTCTTGAATCCGTCACTACTCTCTCATTTGACACCCATCTGTAACTGCCCTGTGACTGATCTAATCACTTGCTTCTTCTGCTATCATTCACACAGCATTTCATTCACTCCACCTCCAGCCTAGCATCCATATACATGCCCCTACAACAGCTACATCTCTGCTGGGATGGGCGTACCATAATTAATGCCAAATCGAAACTCTCTATCCTCAAATTATGATCCATTCTATGAGAGTTTGTTAGATTCACTTCTACAGGAAGAGCTTATTAACAGAGCTCTTACACCTGCAAGGCTAATTTTAGTCAGACAGCTTTAGACAGTATATGACTTGAGTCATGACATCAATAGCCCCATGAACACACAGTTTGTCACAGTTTGCAGTGACAGTAGAACATATATCTTACCCGACAGACAGAGTGAAGAGAAATAAATGCTGATACATGGTAATAAATATAAAACTAGAGAAGAAAGAAAACTGTTCACTGACCTTGAGCATGTCCACAGTAGAGGAGTGTATTCAGCACTGGAATAAAGATCGGTACTTCTAGATTATTCACATTCAGTCATCAACAAAAGCCTTTAAGAACCTGAACCAATCAGAGAAAGAAAGTTACTGATTGTGGAGGGGGCGTGGTGCATCAGCTGCAGGAGAGAGGTGGAGAGAGGGCTCATGAGAGCAGCACCAGGTGAGAGTGATTGGCACACCTGCATCCTGTTAGTCTAATCACTCTCTCCTTTTAACACAGTAGCGTGCTGGACCTGGAGATCAGATGAGACACGGCACAAAGAAAGACACTCTTGGTGTCGGCAGGGAGACTATGCCTGTGAGGACTCCGGCAGATGTGTAAATGTGTCGTGGTTTCAAAAATAAAGAACTACAACAGTCATTGCACTCTAACTCTCTGCTGAAAGATCTCACAGTGTCATCAGGAAACGCCACACTGATACACTCACAGAATAAGGTCAGCACAATGTTCAGTTCACGAAACGCTAAGGCAGTCGCAGGGTAATAAAAATGGATAATTAGAGTGAGATCCTTAAACTCAACTTCACTTCCTCTTCACACGTTCAGAATGTGTTGCTGGACAGAAGCTTCGACGGAGTCATCACCAGTGACAACCAGATCTTGATCCTTCGACACACAGCAGCAGTATGCTTTATGAATGTTGTACGCAGGAGAGTTGTGTTGTTGAAACTGCAAGTAATTAAGAGATATAATGAATAACAATGGGGCGGCACAGTGGAAAGGTGGTTAGCCTGATGAAGGTACAGGGTTCGATTCCATGGTCGACTGGGGTCTTTCTGTGTGGACTTTGCATGTTCTCCTTGTGTCTGTGTGGGTTCTCTCCAGGTACTCCAGCTTCATCACACCGTCCAAAGACATGCTGGTTAGGTTCATTGGTGATTCTAAATTGGCCGTAGGTGTGAGTGTGAGTGTGAATGGTTGTCTGTCTCTCTGTGTTCGTCCTGTGATTGGCCGGGAGACCTGTCCAGGGTGTACCCATGTCATGCAGCCACCTTAAGCAATAGAGTTTTTAATATTATCTGCGTTTCTCTTGTTTTGCTGATTATGCTCTATTCTTTATGAACATGTAAGAAACTCATTTAGAAAACTAAAAACATAGCATAATGTATACTGAGTATGTGACAAGTAACAGAAGTCTACATGTGATTTGTATTTCATTTAAAATGTGCAGTATATTTACAAAATAAAAAAAGAGGAAGCTGTTCAGTATCTGAATCATATTTTCACTTCCTCTTTGACACACAGAGGTAATGTTATCTCAACCACCTACCACATTAAAACTCTGCTGGTTTAAAGTTTTCAGTGCACTCCAAAGTTTGAGGTGTCAGAAATTAGGATGCATATCAGCATGTTTCCTGGAATATACAGTCATGTGACAAAAGAAAAATATCTAATGTGCAAGAAATTGTTGGTTTTGTCGTATTTATGCAAAATTGCACCCTAAACAATGAAAACAAACAAATTGTTATTGAGAGGTTCCAGTTTAACTGACGTACTAAGACGTTGTGTTATTTTCTGTTTGTGTAAAATGGTTAAGTGGGCTGATTCCTTTAAATTGTACCAGCTTAGTTGTTATCACAGAATTATGGATACATAGCACGCCACTTCAGCCACTATTTGCTTGTCAGGTCTGTTCACATGTTATTTTACAGTGTTAATGACACTGAGGATGGTTAGAGTCTGAGGTAGGTAGTCCTTCATCAGAGGTCAAACTAAATGTAAACACAGTTAGATGATACCAGGACATAATAACAGAAACAAATATGAAAGAATAAAGATTAACATGGTAAATAAGGTAACTATATCCATCATGTGTGAGACATTGGGATACTGGATTAAACTTTGCAAATGTTGTATTTGTTTAATTCTTGGTTTTATATTTGAGACAAAAGTGAAGAAAAACAGAAACAAGCAAATAAATACATTGCTGCACAAAGTGGTCTCAACTAACAAGCTTTTAAAATGTTAAATGACCTCCATACAAAAACAAAGCTCATCAAGGATCAATTCATTTCAATGGACAAAACATCACACACTCCTCTCTGTGGACCTGAAAACCACAAGAAGAGAGAAAAGATGATTTATTCAGGTGATTCCTCAGAATTAAAGACACTTTGACAACATTCACATTGTCTGGTACCTTTATTATCAAGAGCTGTTCCTAGATTTTGACTTGAGAATAAACAGTTTCCTCCATGACTGCAGGAGATGGACTTCCTGTGAATGGAGAAACGATAAGGTGGAAATGTTCCAGATTATATTTATTACATTTCAGTTAAGATTATTGAATAACATTATTATCTATGAATAACAGATAACCCTCTATAAGACAAAAAAGTTGATCCCCTGGTATAATCCCAGCTTGTGTTTACAGCTGAGGACCAGCAGAGGGCGCCATTAAGTCATTCATTTATCTTCCTGGTCATGTGTTGCAACCAAAGATGATAATATCAGAGCTTCACTCCAACCTGTCTGCTGGATTGTGCAGTATCACAGTGAACTGCTCCATTCATTACAGAAAATGAATGAATGAATTAGATTAGATTACTTTAGATACTTGATACATTAACTCCATAACATTACCAGTGAAACTGAAGGGTTTGAGACACCAACACTGACCAAGATCTCTAACTTCATAAACCTGATGAAGCCTTATTTAATTTTCATGAATGTTAGTATTTGTATATGATTTCCTATTTATATTAAAATCCAGTTTTTATTTTTCTCTATTTAGTTGGTTTTGTTGATAACAATCTGTTTACTGATCAGGAGCCAAACCAAAGAAGGAAAAGATCCAGGATTATTCAGCAAATCAGAATGAAGACAATTTACCCCTATGTTTTACTGGTTTGACTTCAGAATAAACTGTTTCATCAGCGGTTGCAGGAGCAGATATTCCTGTCATGAAAGAGATCAGTTTAAAATGTTTGACAGTAACAGGCAACACAATGATTAATATGATTTGCTTCTGTACAAAAGTGTATAATAAACATGTTGCACAAAAGAAAATATAAGAGACAAGATGTTCTAAGTTGTAATATTAGCTAAAGTAGGTTCCAGTGAGTCACATTACTTATTAAGATCAACCTGTTACAACAATCACTGCTGCAGGTGGACGGAGACTTGACTCACCTTTGTCTCTCTTGGCTTTACTTTTATTGTGGAAGAGAACCTGTTCATACATCAGACCGTCATCTGAAACAAAAGCCACACTTCAGGTTTCAACTGTACAACACAGAAGAAGGATCATTGTCTAGTCAGGACTGTTGGAATGAATCATACCTGCAGATGAACCAATCTTCACAGCAGAGTAAACACAGCTCTCCTCTGGTTTCTGTTTCTTCTCTGTTCAAAGGATCAGATGATATTATCTGTTATTTAGATGCTACTGCTCTAGAAAAGTGTCTCAGCTACTGTTTGTTCTATATCTTGGATGTGGTTGTTTCTACATAAAACACTCACCCTTCTTAGTGATGTTTTTGAGCTCAATCAAAGAATATGTGGCATCCCTGGATTCATCTGAAATACAGTGACATGTTTGAACTTCAGTCATTTACAGAAAATCATCTCATTCTAGTATTTAAAACTGATTCATGTTAAATATTTAACATGAGTCAGTTACAGCAGAGCACATTCGAGGGATTTCTGATGTGAACAAATCTTTTCAGGTGATTCCACAGATTGTTTGTTGAATGAAGGTTAAAAAAAAAACACTGAGACATAAATGTTCTCATTAAAGCTTTGTCAGAAACAAACGTCAGGGTTAAGGCTGACCATGGAGAGGAGAAGCATATTCACTCTGATGACCTTCATCCTGGTTGATCATGTGGTCTGTAGCAGAGCTCTGATTTGTGCTCTGAGACCTGGTGAAAGCAAAACATTTGAATACAGTAGATTTAATAAGAATCACTGAAAGTAATTCTAGTACGTTGAAAATGAGACAGAGGAGTGTTGGACCAACCTGATAAAGCAGGAATCTGTGAAAAGAGACATGATTTTAATGTAATTGTTCTATTGATTTCACAGTACTCATAGAGTAATCAGATTACATCAGTGATGTTGATCATTAGACTATAATCAATCTAATATCAGGAGGAAACTCTCACCCTTTGACTGTTTGTAGAGACACAACAGCAGCAGAAGAAGAATCAGTGAAACTCCACAAACCAGTCCAACGATCAATGGAAGAAGAAATGAAGAGCTTTCAGACCTGGACACTGCTGGAAATAAATGATGAGATTCAGTTAAATGTATCTGTAAAAAATGACATCAGCACAATTTACAAAGATCCCTTGTTCTATCAATAATAACTGAACAGATTCCTCACATGTTACAGCCATCCAACTCTGTGCTGATTGTTTTCCTGAAGACTGACACTTGTAGAAGCCTTCATGTGACTTTGACACTGCAGAGATGATCAGCTCCCCTCTGGTATCACTTTGGATGAGTTTGTCATTTTGATAGAAAAACACATTAGAAAGAACATTTTGTGTCTTCAACTTGCAGCCGAGAGTAACAGAATCTCCCTCAGTCACAGGATGGACAGGGCTCACCAGGATAATATCACCAGCTGGAAAACAGTCAAACAACATGACATTTAATGTAGAGATCAGCAGATGCAGGGTGATGACAATAACATGTGATTAAAACTCACTCTGTCCAGTGATGTTGACTGCGTTGCTGAAAGCTGATCCAGACTCACACCAGTACACTGCATTACTGTCCCCTAACCTATTAACATTACATGTTGATCCATTCATTGTCCCCCAGGTAGAACAGTGTGACAGGAAGCCATCATCAGTAAACCTCCTCACTCTCCACTCAGTAGAGTTTCCCTCACAGCTCAGAGAGACAGAGTCAGAGGTGAAGTGCTGCACTCTGTCAGGATTCACAGAGAGAGACGCTGCTGAATGGAAATCTGAAACATGAACCATGATGAAGTCAGACAACATGAAATCTATTGTATAATAATATTAGAAACACATTAGATACAAGTCAGATGCAATTAAAAAAATAACATGCAAAAATAAATAAAATACATGCATAACAGTAAATACGTATCTGTAAAAGTACATAAGAGAAAAATATAGTCGTTCCATTTCTTTCTATGGAGAACAGGCAATTCAGTTCAACATAAGACATGTCACAAGCAGACTGGGAGCAAACATGGAATAGAAGTTTAAAAAAGCAGTAAACAATATAAGAAAAGCTGACCTCCAGACCAGACAAACTGAGGTCGACTATAATCAGTGTAAAACACTGGGTCTCCTCTTCCAGCTCTACACACATATCCTGCTGTGTGTGTCTGTCCATCAATGATGTAGGAATCTTGTTCAGTTCCACTGATGCTACCAGGAAGCAGCTCATAGTTGTAAGATTGATACTTGTGTGATAGATCAGGAACAGCTTTATACCAGTAAAACCTCCATCCTGCAGATGGATGTTCAAGCTCACAGCTCAGAGTTACTGAGGCTCCAGGACTCAGCCATGATGGAGACACAGAGAGGACAGGCTGGGGTTTAACTGTTGAAAGAGATTTTTTTCCGAATGTTGTTACAGAACAACACTGTTGAAAATTGAGTTGAAAATTAATTCTATGAAGTTTAAGTTCAGCCAAATGTTTTGTATCATCTACTGACTATCAGGTGGAACTCTGTCTGACTGTAGATGTAATACACATGTCATACTTTGGACAATCATATCAAATCAAATTTTATTTATATGGCACTTTTCATACATAAAAGCAATACAAAGTGCCTCACAAAGGTTAAAAACAGCAAGGACAAAAACCCAACCCACCCACCTCCATAAAAACACAGAGAGATACAGAGACATACAGACACACCCATGCACACACACAGGTTCACACTCATTGTACACGCTAGAGAGAGACATGGCTGGGCACTGAGACCTGGACCAAGTAAAAAGCCACCTTTGGGGGTCAAATACACCGAAAGGGCCTAAAGCCCAAGAGAGAGAAATGGCCGAGAGGAGGAGGCCCCACACCAAGATGCAGAATCCTTTAGCCCTTCGGCTCATAAAATTAAAACATAGTTAAAGCATACAGAAGAGAGATAAATAAGATTAAAAGGAAAAAGTCTGATTAGAGTCTTGAGCTTGGACAGATCACACATAAACATGACTTACCAGATACTGACAATGTGATGGCTTCACTCCACTCTGTTGAAGAATATGAGTCATCTCTGTGTCTACTCTTACACATGTAGTCTCCACTGCTGGACTCAGAAGCAGTGAAAGTCCAGTATTTATTGTATGTCCAGTCTATAGATGACCTGGGTGTTCTCCATTCATATATCCACTCAGTGTCTTCACCTCCCTGGACCTCACATGTCAGAGTGATCTTCTCTCCTCTGAATATCTGAGGCCAGTTGGGTTGTCGTGTTACAACAGCCTTGTTGGAAACTGTTTCCACCAGATATGAACAGTTGGGACACAAACAGAAACATGAAATCAACAGAGAAAACTTAACATTGTAGGTTTCATCACTAATTCTAATGAAATCATGAAATCATGAATATTTCAAACTAAATAACTGAACTCACAGGTTATCTCAATGGTGACTGGATCACTGTGATCAGTGTAGTAAACTGGTTCTCCTCTTCCTCCTCTGCACCGGTAGATTCCTCCTTGTGATACACTGATAACTCTGTTTTCTCCATCATTTGTTCTGACTTGAACTTCAGAGGTGTCTGTGGTACGTCTGAACCACTCATATTTCCATCCAGCAGAGGTCTCCACAGAGCAGGTCAGTGTCACTCTGCCTCCTACTGGTATGGTTGTTGGTCCTGCTGTCAGTGTGGCCCTGGGTCTATCTGATGTTGTGAAAAAATATTACATTAAATGTAATATTCATCAAGGTGTCAGAGCTCCATCAACTTTGGTTTGGAATCTCAAAATAAACACAGTATGACTGCTTTTGTAAAAATTAGAACTAAAAGGTTAACTTGATGTGTAATTCTTGATATGTCCAGTTCAGTCACATATCTTTTCTAAGTTTATTTTTCACATGTTTATCTACAATACCACATGTGTGGTCATTCTAGATCAGGGGTGACCAAATACTTCTCAGTGGAGGGCCAAAAATGAATCGGGGTGGAGGGTCACGGGCCAAAACTAAACATTCATGTTGCAGTGCATTTAATTGAATATGATATAACTGTGCAAAATGCACAATCATATAGAGTAATTTTGAAAATGAATGACGCTTCTGTTTATTGCAAGCAGAAAAATAATAATAAGGCGACCAGGCCTATGTCTTCAACAACATGAGACAACATGCCAACAAGACTGAAATATTACACTCTCTGCTGCCTTGAACAGTCATTTTAAAATAGTAATATAAGTGCACAACAGCTTCAGCTTTTTTTTATGATTTCATATTGCAATTATGAAATCATAATGATTGCAATATGAAATCATCATTAGCCTAATAATCAGCCTGCAAGCTGGATAATCATAACGCTGAATAATCCAAAGTGAAACATATTTTTGGTCCACACTTTTATCAACAGCTACTTTTTACACCGAATGTACGTTCTGCAATGAACGAGCACACACGTATTTTCAAGTCACAAACACGATCAGTCATTGTTGCCGGTGCGTCAGCTGTGGATGTTGCTCTCGGCAAACGACAGCTATTCTGTGACCTGGGTCTCCTCCAACTCACTACTGCGTTGTGTCTGCTGCCTTCAAGATAACTCGGAAGTAACCGATAAGTCAGCGTTCAAGTTACAGGTTAACTCGGAGGAGAAAAAAATAAGTTTGCAGTATTGTCACTATGCTGAACACAAATATGCAGCAGCAATTTATAATTATTTTGGAAAAAGACGATATATTTCCGGCCTGCTATTTCCGAGTTTGATGCTGTTCAATTAATTTTTCACAATTCAGAGGTCGTTTTATCCTCAAGTCATGAAAGCAGCATCAACTGCAGCTGTATCTCAATTAATTAATTAATTCATTCATTCATTTTCCAGGACCCGCCTCCACCCTACTTATGATTGGACAGTATTAGTTTGGTTAGTAGCGAAAGCTGGTTTCCTCTCATTCCATTGGTCAGAGAACTCAACTGACTCGAACCAGTGCAATGTAGGATTTCTGATAGTGATCATAGTTGTTCTCCTTCAGTCAGAATTTGATTTGCAAAATGGAATGGGAAAATGATAAAAGAATTGTCACAATATTAGCATCAAGTCAAAATGAAATGTGTAAGTGGAGCTTGAACCATTAGACAACATGACAGAGGGATTAAACATCTAGATCAGAGCAGTATGAGTTCAGTAATATCATCATAATTTTTATTTATTTTGTCCATTGTAATTTTTTACTGTTGGTACAAAAATCCTAACCATTATTACCTAACAGTTATTACCCTTGTTATGTGTCAGAAAGCTGCCCACGTCTTTTGACCCATGACTTAACCCAACCAAAAATTGTCGAAGCACAATGCCTGTCAACCAGTTTTGTTTTTCACCTCATACCTAACGTGTTTTGCATTCATACTCATGTAAGCATTGTAGTAAATGTTATTTTTTGGCCCAACAGACCTTTAGAATCACCAAGGAACATAACAAGCATGTCTTTGGATGGCAGGAGGAAGCCAGAGAACCCAGAGAGAACCCATGCAGACACAGGGAGAACATGCAAACTCCCGGGAACCCGAGACCTTCTCACTGCGAGGCATCAGTGCTAACCACCTCGCCACTGCGCTGCCATAATATTAGATAATAACCACTGAAAATAAATTACATGCAGTTTTTTTTTACTTATTATTAACCATATTGACATCTGTTTTGTTATGGGTCAAAACTGACCCGTACATATTTATGTTAGAAAAGATATAAACAAAGAAATCTTTGGGGACAGTGTAAATTGAGCCAAATTTGATCGACATAGCAACCTTTTTTCTTTTTCTTTTTTTTTTTTAATGGTGCATGGATGTGTGCAACTACCAGTATTCTTACAAGGTCATATTTGACCCATAACACCACAGATGTCACTTTTTTTTAGACACTTTTAGAATTTACTAAAATGGTGAAAAATTGTTTTGTTGTGTTAAAATAGCTGTTCCTAGATATCATAAAACCTTGTTCCAATAAAAACAAGGACACATTTTAATTGGTATACGGGTCAAATTTGACCCTAACACAATATAAGGGTTAAACATGTATTCTTTGAAACTCACATCTAGGTCCACATTGTCTCTTACATTTAAGAGCTTATTTGGAAACTATAATAAAAACGAAATGTGGATAATATTTGTTCTAGTACTGCAGTGCATTTTTCAAATCATTAAAACAATGTAACACTTTATAAAAATGAAAGATGTTCATCTTACCTGATACAGTCAGTGTGATGGCATCACTCCACTCTGTTAAAGAGTAGTCCCTTCTGCCTCTACATCTGTATTCTCCACTGTCAGTCTCAGTAGCTCTGTTGATCCTGTATTCTCTGGATGGTGGAGGTTTGTTTAACTTGTCTTGTTTCCATTCATACGTCCACTGAGTTTCTCCACCTCCCTGGATCTCACATCTGAGGGTGATTGTCTCTCCTCTGAATATCTGAGGCCAGTTGGGTTGGAGGGTCACAGATACCTTGATGGAAACTGTTCACATAAAAATATCCAGTTAGAAGATTGAAAGAAACATCAACTGAAAAAAGTTCCATCTATTTCTAATAGTTATCATATTTATTCTCCTTCTGTGACAATTTAATTTTCAATTTGAAAGGAAAAAAATGATAATGGAATTATCAAAGTAAAAGAGTTGAGTCACTCAAAAACATGATAAACAACACAGCAGCACATAACAAACTCACAATGTCATGTGTCATGTGAACAACTTGTGTTTCTAACAACTATTAAATGATCTTTTATAGTAGGATTTCTCACTGTTCATATATGTTATGTTCATGACTGGATTGTTGTTGTGCAGCATCTTTCTCTGCTCTCACTGATCAATTGAAAGAAGAAACTAAAACATTGTAAATATCCTGTGGAAATGCAGCAAAAACACTCATCTGACATCAGCAACTCACCTTATGAGATCCATTTAATTAAAGAACTAGAAGCCATCCTAACCTTTTCAAATCAAGTCTGACAGAACAAAAGTTTTACAAAACTAAGTGGTGCTTTAACCATTACACAGTGTGATGGTTGCTTCTAATCATCATTCTTTGTCCAGGTTCATTTTTCCTGTTTATTCTACTCTACTGATAAACAGGTGTATCATGTAGAGAGAGTTTGATGTTTTAGTCTTGAACAAATGGCTAAACTAGTTCCTGCTGTCAGTTTGGTTGTGGGTTTACTTTCTGTTGAGGTTAAAAAATAAAACAAATAGGCTAAGTCATTAAAATGTGACTTAATTCATAACAATCCTTGTTAAAATAATCACAGTTTAAAATCCACTAAGTCATTTAGCTACTATAATCAAACCCAAATCAATAACGCTGAATGAGACACATTAAAACATTTCCCCATAAATACACAATGTGGTTCAAATAAAGAATAGAATCAACAGATAAACCTTCACAGTTATCAGGTGGTACTGTTAAACATGGATCCAAGATGCTTTATTTCAGAACAAAAACACAACACTCACCTGTTTCCTCTATTGTGACAGCATTACTGTGTTCTGTGAAGAACTCTGGGTCTCCTCTTCCTCCTCTGCAGTGATAGATCCCTCCTTCTGAAACACTCTCAGTGGTGGATGATGTTCCAGTTCTTACTGTCTCAGCTCCATCAGACTCTGATCTACGTCTGAACCAGTAGAACTTCCATCCAGCAGAGGTCTCCACAGAGCAGGTCAGTGTCACTCTGCCTCCTGCTGCTATGACTCTGTTGTCTACTGTCAGTGAGGCCTGAGGTTGATTTGCTGTTATTAAAAAAAAGAAGAAGAAAATACGTTAAATGTAACATTAATGGGATTTGTTTTATATTTTTAAATTCTAAATTCTTCCTCTTCTTCATGTTCTAAAATATGTACCTGCTCTCCACTCTGAGAGTCCCTCTAATTAATGGTTATTTTCTCTGTACTTTCAGATGTTTTGAATCATCTGTGATTTGTGTCCTTTTCATTAAGGTGTCAGAGCTCCATCAACTTTGGTCTGGAATCTCAAAATAAACACAGTATGACTGCTTCTGTAATAATTAGTCATATATTTTGTTAGTTTGTTTTTCACATGTTTATCTACAATACCTTTTATTTTATATCAAAGATCATACATGTGGTCATTCTAGATAACATTGTTGTTTAGAGTGTAGAAGTAATTAAATGTTCAAACTATTTCATCATTAATATGCATATTTCAATAATTGATAAAATATCCAGGTCTTACCAGATACAGTTAAAGTGACAATATGACTACACTTTGTCTGATGTGATTTCTTGTGGAGACCACAGCACTGATATCCACCACTGTAACCTGTAGACAGAGGTTTAAATATGTATCGTTGCTGTGTGTTGTAGGGAGTAAATACTTGTCCATCCCTGTAGAATATATAATCTCATGTCACATATGAAGGTAACAGACAATGAACAAATGTGACCAGTAGGGGTCAGTAGTCAGCACAGCATCTAGAAGCAACATGAACATACAGTTAGGAATGTCAGTCACTGTTAGGAATGTCAGTCACTGTTAGGGGTCACGGGGGTCTGCTGGAGCCTATCTCAGCTGTCATCGGGCGAGAGGCAGGGGTACACCCTGGATAGGTCGCCAGTCCATCGCAACATTCACACTCACATGCACACCTACGGGCAATTTAGCATCAATTAACCTAATGAGCATGTCTTTGGATGGTGGGAGGAAGGTGGGAGGAAGCCGGAGTACCCGGAGAGAACCCACGCAGACACAGGGAGAACATGCAAACTCCAGAAAGGCCAGCCGGCCCATGGATTCGAACCGGTGACCTTCTAGCTGTGAGGCATCAGTGCTAACCACCTCGCCACTGTGCCGCCCCAGTTAGGAATGAAAAACACTTTTAGGAAATATGGTCGACACAATCTGTGTCAGTACATACAGTAAAAAGAAACATGATGCAGTAGGTTGAGATTAGTTTTTAGAGAATAATTAAAAACAAAGACAAGAAAGTTCAAACTGTTTAATCACCTTGAGCATGTCCTTTGTAGAGGAATGTATAGAGCACTACAATAAAGGAGGAAATGTCAGACATTAAGAGACTAAAACAAACTCTAATATTTAATAAGTACAGTAATAAATAATATCAGTGAGAACAAAGAACATGTGAACCATGGGGGAGCACTTTGAATGTGTTTAGAGATATGTGAGGAGGATCTTTAAATCTGAGGCCTTTAGAGACTTTGAATGAAGAAATATCTCTCCAAGAGATTTAGTGATGCTGTCATGTTGTCTGCTTGACAAACTGAATTAATGAATGTTAAGAAATAAATGTTACTGAACCCTGTTATTCTAGTTTAAAGGCAGATTAAATGATGACTGTGCTCTTTGTCTGCATTCCTCATTCCTCTCTGCTGTGAGCTGAAAGCTGATAGTCAGCTAGTCATCTACTGAACGGCAGACATTTAGTTTGAAGCACAGGCTGCATTTCTTCTTTTCAAGGTGGCTCAGTTAGAAATGATGAGGTCATTGATTGTCAGTAGATAGAAATATAGAATGTCTATAAAGTAGAACAGATCACCTGCCAAAATCCTGCCTACATGAACAAAGTTTAATACTTGGTGAAAAGTCTCTGGTACTCACAGGTCAACAACAGCACAGACAGAAAAGTGTGTCCCATCCTTACATCCAGCACTGACACTCTGTTGATCTGACTGAGAAATACTTCCTGTTTCTATTAAGAGAAACTTGAAACTGCAGTCTATGAAGACAAACAGTGAACTGTGTGGACAAAAAGAAGATTCATGTCAGTGTGAGATCACTAGGGTTCTGCTAATGTTTTATTTCTGTCTGGTTAGTCCATCCCACTTCCTTCTGTCTTCAACAAAACTCAAACCACTACACTGGGTTTGACCACAGAACACTCTGACACTTCCTGTCCTCCTACTGCAAATACAAACTCAGTTCACCCTTGATTCTAGAAAACTGACAACCAGAAGTACTTAGTGGAAATACTTCTTTCCAGTTTGCATCACATTTAACATTGTGCATATATTTGTTCATGTTATATTGAATAGTGCACTGTTCCTTTATCGTGAGGAAGTGTGTATGTGTCTGTTTTATAGTTATATAGTTATATAGTTGCAGTGTATTCTATTTAGTGAACAAATCATCGCTCTAACACAAACTGATCATTGAGTTAATAAAGAGGCCAAACCAATCAACAAAATAAGTTTCTGAATAACAATACACAGTAACATATTGTGTACATGCATTGAACAAATATATTAGTGTAAATAATCACTATTAAAGTCCAGTAGTGTATTTAACTCTGAAGCAAACCAACTCAACAACCAACATAGAAACCACAAGTCTGTGGTGTTCAAGCTTTCTGAGAGACAAACCTCTGACACTCTGTTCTTCTCATTTGAAACATTTTCCTTCATGTATACAATTCAAAGTGAGAAAGTGATGTACTTACACAATAACCCCAGCACACAGAGCAAAGTGTGTCCCATCCTCACATCCAGCACTGACAACGTGTCACTCTGCTTCAGAGAAAGATTTCAACTTCATACCAGGAAGCAACGACTGCAGCATCTGAAGAGGATGAAATAACTGTGAGACAAAAATAAGTTACAGTTAGCACCAATATAAGATCATCGTCACATCGAATGTCTGCCGGTCATATTGTGTACCACTGCTTTAGGCTTAACACGTTGGCGCTTCCTGTCTAGCAACAAATACAAACTATGTTAACTCTTGATGGTAAAGAAAATATAGAACTAGTCAAACTGTGGAAGACAGTATATATTGTTACATATATCATATGCAATAATACTGCTTTCTATGTGTACAGTATGTGTATATATACAAACACATGCAGTAGGTGGTGAATATGATATAATCAATAGTATCAGCAGAGCTGTATTGTACACAATTCCTGCTTTACACTCAAATTGCAATTCTAAAACACACTTTTTTCACAACACTACACACAATTCTCTGCATTTGGCACAATTTTCATGACGAAAATCTCTTGTTTTCACAAGTAACACACTACCATTCAAATTCTAAAGTTAAGTTGTCCTACTATGCACACTGACTCATCACATGGGTAAACACCTGTCACACAGGTTTACAATTAGCAATCAGAGCTTTAGCATAAAGTTCTTTAGCTGTTTATCTCCCTCCATATTCCCCATTCCTAAATCCTATGGAGGAATTTTTTTCTGCCTGGAGATGGAAAGTGTATGACCGAAATCCACAAACGCGTATACCCCTTCTCCAAGCTATGGAAGACGCATGTAGAGATATAGCAGTTGATGCTTTTCATGGCTGGATTCGCCATGCTAGGCGATATTTCCCCCGCTGCTTGGCCAGGGAAAACATTGCTTGTGATGTGGATGAGGTGCTGTGGCCAGACCGAAACAGAAGACAGATGCAGCATAGTTTTTTTGTTTGTTTTTTTAACAGTAACTGTGTACAGTAAATTCTTCTGTTTTGTATGTAGACCACTGTACAGTATGTGGAACTTTGTGTTGGTTGGTTTGTACACTGTGTACATTGTTTTTGTGGGAAAAATAAAATATATTTATTACCGTGTATTTGTGTGTTCTGAGTATAAAAACAATATTCTTAAATATTTTGCATTACAACACACTTATGTGCACTCCCAGAGAGGAAACGCCGGACAAAGAGGAGGCGACAGTGAGTTGTGAAAAGACCTGAACAGAGGCACCTAGGCTGCTATACCAAGGTACAGAAAGCAGATAGAGGCCAGTTTCAGGGAAAACAACCCCAGCTCCATGTGGAAAGGCATCCAGCACATTATAGACTACAAACAGTGCTACAACACCCCCTCTCTACCAACGAAACGTTGCCATCTCCATCACCCTCCACACCTCAGTCATGGTGACAGTCCCCAAACATCAGGGGATGTTGCTTGTTGACTTCAGCTCGGGATTTAACTCCATCAGCCCCAACTGCAACTTGGAACCTCCCTCTGTCAACAACAATGACGAGACACCATACAGAGAGGAGGTCCAAGAACTGGTGGCCTGGTGCAGCGACATCCACCTCAACCTCAACACAACAACAAGACAAATGAAATGTTCTTTGCACTAGTTTCTATACAGACAGTTCATTGAGTTAATAAAGAGGACGTAGAAAATAAACCAATCAGCAAAAGTGCCTGAAAAACAATACACAGTAACATATTGTGTACATGCATTGAACAAATATATTGGTGTAAATAATCACTATTAAAGTCCAGTAGTGTATTTAACTCTGAAGCAAACCAACTCAACAACCAACATAGAAACCACAAGTCTGTGGTGTTCAAGCTTTGAGAGACAAACCTCTGACACTCTGTTCTTCTCATTTGAAACATTTTCCTTCATGTATACAATTCAAAGTGAGAAAGTGATGTACTTACACAATAACCCCAGCACACAGAGCAAAGTGTGTCCCATCCTCACATCCAGCTCTGACAACGTGTCACTCTGCTTCAGAGAAAGATTTCAACTTCATACCAGGAAGCAACAACTGCAGCATCTGAAGAAGAAGAAAGAACCGTGAGACAAAAATGAAGTTGCACTTCACACCAATATGAGATCATCCTCACATCCAGCCCTCACTATGTGTCTGTCTGTTCTATATCAAGACAGTCTCTCTGCTTCCTTCTTTTTTTTTTCAACAAACCTCAGACCTCTGCAGTGGGTTTAAAACTCTGATGCTTCCTGTTTCTGATCAATAGTACTGATCTTTGAGCTTTATCTAATTCATGCAAAAAAATTCTACAACAGAGAACAGTTATCAATACTTTGTTGCACTATGCACATAGTTGTATGATTAAGCGTTTAAGAATGATGCATTAGAAAACCGTCTGCTTCAGAAAGTAAAGTAGTAAAACTCTAATTAAAAATATTTTGTGCAGCAATAAATGTACCTCTCTGCTGTGAGCTGATAGTCAGCTAGTCATCTCCTGAACAGCAGACATTTAGTTTGAAGCACAGGCTGCATTTCCTCTTTTCAAGGTGGCTCAGTTAGAAATGATGAGGTCATTGATTGTCAGTAGATAGAAATAAGCCTGTAGCAGAATGGACAGTTAGTAACTCCATTCTTTCTACTCATGGAGACACCTACAGGTCAGAAAACAATGTGCTCTAACTAAAGTCTTCCAGTCTTCAGCTGAGCTTGTTGCTGCTGACTGTGACCATAGACTGTTCATTGTGACACATGGTGGCAGTGCTGCACTCAACAAAAGCACTACAAGTAGAAAGGACAGGAAGAATGCAGCAAAAGCAGCACAAGAGACACACACTGATGGATACCAAAAACACTTCCAGTTCAGCCAGGAAGACTCGGGAAACAACGATGTGGGTAAGAATTAATTATTTAATCCATAAAAAGATTTACAAACATGGCGGTTGGCAATATGAAAAAGTCTTTGACGCAGGCCCCGTCCTCGGTCAGCTGGACGGTCCAGGTCTCGAAGCAATCGGACCCTGCTGATCCTGCCGGAGTGAGACAGCAGGGGCAGAGCCTACCCCCAAAGGATGAAAGTGGAAAATACCTACCGGGCGCTTCTCTGGAACGTGTCCGCTGGAATAGAGCATAACATTATGAATAGTAATTTACGGGATGCTTTAAGCTTTGAACCTGGGATAGGTTGACATAACACCGTGTGTTTGACAGGGTGATGTTAAATGCTTAATTGAGGTCCAAAGAGATGATGGGGTGCAATATAGGATATTTTGTAACTGGGAAAGTTAAGTGATTTGGCCATTGTGTGATGTTGAAGTGAATGAAGGCTTGATTCGATGATGATGTGATGAAAACGAAGACACATGATTGACGATTATTCGAGGTAGCATATTAAGGAGGATAGATAGATACAATGATGGGAAGCTTGACCTGAAAGTTTAGGATAGTTTAAAACGAAGAAACGAGTCTGGGATTTATCATTTAAAAAGAAGAAACGAAGAGTCTGGGATTTATCATTTAAAACGAAGAAAGCAAAGAAGAGTGCAAGAATATCCTATTGACGATACAGGTGTTGACTGTGTGTTAGTTTGTGGGAAAATTCGGTTACTCGACGGTGAGTTAAAGAAACACGGCTATAGTAGCCTGCTACTATGAAGGTAACCACCACCAGACTTTTGCAAGTATACCTTAGTTGATTCTTGAGAGTGCCAACTGAGCCTCTGGAATGAGACGATCCTCCTCGGATCTTATATAGGATTCGAGAGCAGATGAGGACCATCTTCCGAGCAACTTGATGGATGAAGTCGGTAATCCTAGTCTTCAGCTGAGCTTGTTGCTGCTGACTGTGACCATAGACTGTTCATTCATGTTTCTTTGGATATTATAACATAAATAAGATATAGGAGCATGTGACACATTGGTAAACAGAAACACACTGATGACAGCAGGTAGTGTTAGTATTATTAGTGCAGAGTGACAGTCATGATTTGTGACATGGTTTCCAGGCTCAACTTCGTTGGTGGTTGTTTTGTAATATCGTATGTTTCCCTTAATTCTGTTGTGTTTTTTTTGGAGAGTTCCTCTAATAATTCTCAACATCTTACATGTGTCACTGATCTAAATAGCTAAAAAATATTGGTTTAGAAAAAACTGCTGCAGTGGCAAGAAATACCATGAGGCTCCATCTAGTGTTGAACTGTTGAACCTCAGTTGTTTATATGAAAGCTACATTAACCAGAGTCAGGACAATTAGTTCATGCAACTGGTGTGAATATGTGATCAGTAGCTCCATAAATCTCAGTCAGGTTCATTCATTCTTCCTCTGGTTCTGTGGGTTCTCAGTCACCTTGTTGCGTTAGACTCAATGATGGGGCCAAACATTTTAACCTTTACTGACTCTACTGTGTCTGTGTGTTGATTCAGCAGATTTAATAGTTGCTTCTTGTCATGATGATGTTTCAAACATTCTGTGTTACAACTATAAAAGTATAGTCTCCTACATTATACATTCATTACTGTTTAAAGCATTTGTTCCATAATGGATCTCCTCCTCCCATCAGGCAGCTTAAAGCCTCCATGTTGTTTTTTTCCTAATAACATGCTTATAAACCACTCCATAGATTTCAAGTTGTCAGGTAGGACTGTACTGATCGTTCTTGTTTGTGAGCTTCCCTCTACATTAGGTTTAGAAACATGCGCATCATCATCAACAACCATTCAAGACTACAGTCTTTCTTAAAGGGACAGTGCTGTTTTGCTGTAAAGGTGCAGTGCAGAATAATAAAAACAAAGGTAGACAGAGCTTTCAGCAACAATATATATGACCTAGAGCAGGGTAAGTCTAAGTCATATTAATTGTTGCAACATTTTATATACATATATGCTATACAGGGACATTTAAAAACGTCCCTCTCACCCTCTTGGGGTGGTATCTGTCTCAAGCCAAGGGTCCTCTGACGGAGCCCTGGGACTTTGAGGGTTGTCTTAGAGGGTTATCTCAGATTAGTGAATGGTTTGTGTGATGGCAAGACAGTTGATAAGACATAGATATATTTATTAATCCCACGTATGGTAAATTTCCTTGTCACAGTAGCATGAAATTTGGCAAAATATATATACAGAAAACAATGACAACTTCGACAGGGAAAAGAGTTGAAAAATACATACAAAAAGTAACAATACTCTGAAAAATACATAGAGAAAAACTAGCAATATAAAGACATGTTTAAACTATGAGATGGTGACGTAGTGGCAAAAAGGCAGTGCAACAAAGCAGATTTATTTGTGCAAAAAGAGTTTTTATTGACTCAGGCTGGTGTTGTACAGCCTGATGGCAGCTGGAATGAAGGACCTGTGGTAGCGTTCCTTCCTGCAGCGTGGATGCAGCAGTCTGCTGCTGAAGAAGCTGCTGAGGTCTGAAACAGTCTGATGCAGTGGATGAGAGGGGTTGTCCATGATTGATGTCAGCTTGGCTAACATCCTCCTCTCACCCACCTCCTCAATGGAGTCCAAAGAGCAGTCCAGGACAGAGTCTCTTCCTGCCCCCCTCTGAGCTCCCACTGCTCCAGCAGACCACTGCATACAGGATGGCAGAAGCCACCACAGAGTCATAGAAAGTCCTGAGCAGTGCCCTGCACACTTCAAAGGACCTCAGTCACAGGTGGAGACGACTTTGGCCCTTCTTGTACAGGGCGTTAATGTTGTGTCCAGTCCAGTTTATTGTTGAGATGAATACGCAGGTACTTGTAGTCCTCCATGACCTCAATGTCCAAGCCCTGGATTACAAAGAAATAAGATAAGATAAGATAAGATAAGATAAGATAAGATAAGATAAGATAAGATAAGATAAGATAAGATAAGAAAAACCTTTAATTGTCCCACAATGAGGAAATTACATTACAAAGAAATATAGTTACTATTGGTAAATATTTTAATCAAAGTTTTACATTAACAACTGAACTACAGCAAACAAATCTAGTAAATAAAGTCCACAGTTTTAACATCACACTTTAGATAAAAGTCTTTAGTATGTCTGGCATTCAGAAATACCAGATGCCTCAGCTTGGTTGTATCTGCTCTTGGAATACTGTGATGCTCAGAAGATGAGTCGTATACAGTTAAATGTTTGTTACTGAGTGTTGTTACCGAGGCTGCAGTTATTATTGTATCCTGAAATGTTGTGCATCATTGTAATCTCAAGAGATCAAGCTTTCCAACGATGTATAACCTGTATTGGCACATAGACAGAGGGCTGAGTTAATCCCTGGTTTATATAATGGACAAAGTTAAGTCACAGGCACCAGGCACAATTGTTGATAAAAGTCTGTTCAGGCTCAGAGACAAATTGAGGCAGTGATATCTGTAATCCTCACCATTCACTGACTTGATCTGCGGCGTCCAAACAGAAAAAGTCAGAAATGTACTGAAAGGATAAGGCCAGCAGCACACAGAGCACAGTCTGTCCCATCTTCACATCTAACTGATAACAAGTATTAGGCATCATCACATTTAAACCACAGCTAATGTGTTCACATGAAGACAACAGGAGTCATTCACTGTGCTTACATATGTTTACATTTCCTGCTTTATGCTGGTGCTAAACTGTCAGTCTCAACAGTCGCCTCACAGCAGTGTAGTGTTATGCTGAATATGTTAAGCAGTGGGTGCTGATACTGCTCATCTGTAAAGATCTAAACCAGCACGCAAACATTATCTAAGCACTGGATGATGTATGTTAATCCAGCTAATGATCCACAGTCTAAACATCAGGAGTCTTCTGACTATGTGTCTCACAGGAGTGGACTGTTATCATCTCAGAATACTTTATTCAAACAGGGCTACACCACTCTATCATCAAACCATTATCATTTTACATTAACATCATTATGAGACAGCTGAAATATTGATTAGAGTTGCAGTTTCCATGGTGGTTACTACAGTCTGATGAAACTCAATCAATAAGATAAAGCCATGACTTAACAGCACCCTCTGTTGGCTGTCCGCTGTAAACACAATACAGTCATTAAAACTGTAAGATGTGTTTGGAGGTTAATATATGGGGAATTAGAAGAATTATCATTTTTTCTTTTTAGTGCAACAGAAATATACAGGTATATATACATGTTGACGACCTGTGTCAAATGAACTTTGACGACTGACTTTGAATAATGACTTGGTGTTGATCTGATGCTGAATAAAGGGTAAGACAGTTCCTGTATTTCACTATTAAAATAGTAATTTTATTACATTAAAAACACCACATTCTTGAATTAATTCAGTTTAATGCATTTTCCTTTACGTTTCAATTTAATTAGTCATTTAGTTCACCTAAATCCAAAGAATTTGATGTCAGCAGGAACATGTGCTTGGTGCCTCCTTTCAATGAAAAGGATGTAAAAAGAAGTGGGAGTGGCCGAAATGATCATAAAGTCCCAGTGAAGAGTTTGTTAGATTCGGCTGCTCTCAGTCTTTTATTTTGGAGGGAGCTTTACCCTTTGATAATGGATATGCTGTAGGTTCTGATGTGCCAGTGGTAGGTCTTGGTATAAATGATGTTGGTGTTCTGTTCCATAAAGTCCTTGTGGAATCAGACTTGGTGTCAGGTGAAGTGTCTGTGGGAGTTCGTCCCAGTTTTCCGATTGAGGGGATTGACTTTCTAATGGGGAATGATTTAGCTGGTGGAAAGGTTGTGGCTACACCTGAAGTGACTCTGATTCTAGTGTTGGTTACTTATGTTCTTCAGGTGTGGTAGAGGATGTCAGTTCTAAGTGTTACTGAATTGGAGCAGCTGTCTTTGTCTGAACAGCTGATTGCTGAGTAAAAAGGTGATGCTAGCTTATCTGCTTTACTCAAAGCTCCAGTAGTGGGAGATGGTGCTCAGTCTTTGTCAGTGGGTTATTCTGTGAGATCCAGATCCAAACCTAAAGCCTGAAGCTGAGACATGTGGAGTTGATGTGTCCCCTGTGATGCTGTCTGGTGCTGAAGTTACCTCCCCTTGTGTGAGCCTGATAGTAGAGAGGGGTTCAGAGGAGCTGTCTGGTGCTGGAGTGAGTGGCTGTGGTTTGTCAGTGGCCTTGACTCAAAGACATTTCAGATATTTTGAACAATCTCTCAGGTCACTTGGGTCATCTTTCTGATGAGCAGCGTTCTGATCTGGTAGAGTTAATTGAGTCTAGTAAATCCTTGTTTGCTGATATTCCGACTCACTCCCAGCCAATCAAACAGCATCCATATCAAGTGAACCCTGACTAACACCATAGTTTTAAGCAGCAGGTAGAGTACATGATGCAGCATGGCATTCCTGAGCCCAGCTGGAGTGTTTGGAGTTCTCCATGTTTGCTTGTTGAGAAAAGTAACGATGAAGATCGTTTCTGTACAGATTTTAAGAAAAGTCAACTGTGTGACGAAACCCGATGTTGTGTTCATAATATGCAGTATGGTGTTACGAATAATAACATCCAGCCATTAGAGGCGCTAGAGGGGAGGTGAAGGAAAAAAAAGAGGAGGGACGAGAAGGAGATGAAAACAGATGCTGATAAAGACTGTGATCCCCTAATGTATCCGTGTGATTATTTTACTTAGTAGCAGCTAACGCAACACCCGAGATATCCACTTCCATGGATGGAGGATTTGATTGGATCATGTTGGGGATTAATAATTAATAAGATTAAAGTCATCACCAATAACAGTGCAAAAAAACAAAAATGCAGTATAAAAAGACATATGAAAATATATACAGTATAAACATAGAGGTAAGGTGCACAATGTTGAGGAGAGTTGGTGAATATACAGTATTTAAGTATGAATATATATTGCATATAATCTATGTTATCCATTCATGATTTGAAATATTGCACATTAAAGGTGTACTGAGGTTTTTTTTTTTAAACAGTGATACAGTGGAGATTGGAGAGAGTCCATGAAAAAATCAGTGCATGTGGGAGTTCAGGGTGGATATCGGTTTCAGAAAGAAGCTGTTTTTGAATCTGATGCACCTGTAGCAAATCCCAGAGGGCTGCAGGTCAGACAGGCCAGAGCCAGGACGGGAGCTGTTGTTGGTGATGGTTTTGGCTCTGCTGAGGCAGCGGGAGGTGTAAATGTCAGTCAGGGAGGAGAGAGGGCAGCCACTGATCTTCTGTGCTGCCTTTATAACTCTCTGCAGCCTCTCCTTGTCTGCATCGGGGCAGCTGCCGTACCATACTGTGATGCAGTATGTCAGCAGGCTCTCAATGGATGAGCGGTAGAAGGTCAGCAGCAGGTCGGAGTTAAGGTGAGAGTCCTCAGGAAGCACTGACCAGGACAGGAGGACGCTCACCATTGATGTAAAGGGGGGCTGGGTCAGTGGAGAGCTACGGTTACGGCGTCCTCTGTGGATCTGTTCACACAATATGTGAACTGGTGAGGGTCTAAGTCTGGGGGGAGACAGTCATTGATGTGCTGAAGAACTAGTCTGTCCAAGCACTTCATGGTTACCGGAGTAACGGCCACTGGACGGTAATCGTTCAGGCTGGTGATGGGAGACTTCTTTGGCACCGGGATTAATGTTGGTGATTTTAGGCAGGGAGGAATGACTGCCTGGGCCAGGGAGAGGTTGAAGAGCCTGGTGAAGGTGGGGGCGAGCTGGTAGACACACTCTAAGCACCCTGCCAGAAACTCTGTCTGAACCAGCAGCTTTCTTGTGGTTCACTGCCAGGAGCACCCGTCTGACATCGTGCTCCTGTACAGTGAGAGGAGGCTGACTTTTATTAGATGTTATCAAAATGACAGAAATATGAAATAAAGAGAAGAAATGATCAATGGCAGCTGTTTAGTAAGAGGCAGATACGAAAATAATACTGAGCAGTATAAAACATTTGAGTTATCAACTCTAAACTGAGTCTATTGAAGAGTGTAGAAGTTATAACTCTTCAAAATACTTCTCCTCTGTGCTTGTTAGCGTTCCATACTAATACATAAAATAAGGATGTGTGTCTCACAGAATAACCCCAGCACGCTACAACAGCTCTAAAATTCTGGGTTTGAGTTGTCTGGAAGCTTTTAGTCTACGATGCTGCAATATGTCAGACTACTAACACATAACTAATGAGTTTAAAGTTTCTCAGCTTGATATCCCTCCAGCAGACACTACCAAGCAGATGTCATGCATTCATATTCCAGCAAACACTGAGAAATGTACAGATTAAGTCACTGAGATAAAGATGAAAAGTATTGGGGAGGACACATGTCTTATCAGGCTTTAGACAAGAAGTCTTTTTCATTTCCTTCCTGAGATAAACGTTTATCGTCCTCTCAGCTTCTGCTCTGAGTCAAAGTGTCAGTGGCTGCAGGTGCTGCAATGTTGCTTTGCTGCTTCACGTGATAGAAACTGGAGCTTTAATTTAAATATAGCATATAGAAATGTTGTTTGGATACATGCATATGTTGAGGCATGTCATATACTTTTTAAAATAAAGTGGCCTCAGTTCTGATGAGTTATCTTTGATTTTAATTTAATAAAAACAAATCTTCTGTTTGAACAAAGGTGTTAACTGCAACTCTAATTTGAATCAAAGAGTTATAAATGTAAACTAAAAAGTAACTGTGTTTGTGCATAGTGGAAGCTTTTAGTCTACAACACAGCAATATGTCAAAGTATATATTACGTAACATATTTACAGATCGTTCACATGCATACATGTGTCGGGGTAATTCAGTCAGTCACAAGGCACCCAGTGATGAATAACATGCATGTGAGAATTCAATGTCTGGGTCATCAACATATATGATAAATATGAATGTTAAAGCAATTCTTTGTACAAAAACTGAGGAGAAAGCCATTAAAGCAGTCAAATGTTCATTCAGAGCATCTCTGGTGGAGGTGGGTTAGGTGGAAAGTAGACTGCCAGTATCTATTTCACAATCCTGTATAGGAAGCAAGAAACACTCTTTCTTGTTCACTGCTTGACACATACTTCCAGGTGTTGCCACACAGAGATGTGTCTTTTTTTCTGTTTAGTTTTTTTCAGTTAATATTCAGTATAATTACATAAACTGCCAGAATCGTATGGATGCTATTTAGAGTGAAAATATAAGAAGCTATAGAGTATAACACAACATGACATAGGATTCACTTCTCAGCTGTCAGCTAAAATCCCATTTTAAATACTGTATGTTTTAAATCTGTCATAACTTGTCTCCATATATACACACATTTAATTTTTCAGTGTTTTTTTTTTAATGTTTTTATTTTGAATATAAATGCCACAGATGCATGAACATAGCACATGCACAAACTATATTATTGAACAAATATACACCAATCAGTCATAACAATATGACCACCTGTCTAATATTGGGTGGGTCCCCTTTTGTTGTCAAAACTGCCCTGAGCCAGCGATGCATGGGCTCCACTAGATGTTTGAAGTATAGGACTGTTCATCAAAAGCTATATAGAAAATCTGTATATTTCATATCTGTATATAAAAGTATATTTATATAAAATCAGTAATAAAGAAAAAGTAAAAAAATAAGTACAATATTATCAACATGAATCATAAAGACACATAACTGACGAGAAAAGCTATGCATGTAAATAACAATGACTGAGACAGAGAAGTGTTCAATGAGCACAAACACAAATCACTCAGAACAGAAAAGACGTACTAAACTTTTGTAGATTCTCAATGGGGTTAAGGTCTGGACTCTGTGGTGGCTAATCCATGTGTGATGATGATGTCTCATGCTCCCTGAACCACTCTTTCACAATCTGAGCCCCATGAATCCTGACATTGTCATCTTGGAAGAAAACATCCACTGATGGAATAACCTGGTCATTCAGTATATTCAGGTAGTCAGCTGACCTCATTCTTTGGACACATAATGTTGTTCTTCTTCTATTTGACTTTCTTTTTTTTTTTTTTTTGGCCAGGCAGTGGATGTTGTCAACACGGCTTAAAGACAAATGTTGGCTTTCATGTCATCGTCCACTAGTCTCTTGCTGTGCTGATGATGCTCTTCTCTTTATAGACCTGAAACAAAAATCACTATCAGTAAAAGTATGAAAGTGAACAACAAAGACATAGTGGTACATTTAGCCAATAAACCTAGTTTGCAGTAGGGGTTGAATCATTTTGATTGCAGCTGTAGCACTTTTGAACAGATGGTCAGAGCTCAAAAACTACATCATCCAGCTTCAGTATTTGAATCAATCTGGACAATTTCATGACCATTTTGATTATGATATGTCACAATACTCAGTTTGAAGTATTCAGACTCTCACACACACACACAACTACTCAAAGCTATAGAGGTAAATGTAGATAATACTTTTAAACATCTGAGATAGATCAAGAGATAGATTATTGTTGTATTTGCTGCAGTAATGTAATAGTAATCATGATGTTTGTTTCTTATAATCTTTCAGGAATAATGGACTGTTGCACAATTTTTATTTATTCTGAGCATTGTTGGTTAACATTATGATAATATATTACATTGTTGGTTTGTAGATTATTTAAAGGTAAGAAAAATATTATTGTTAAATAAATTAAAGGTTATTTAACAATCTATTCTCTCTGATGTTTTATATGAAAAAAATATTAAAAGTTTGTTGCAGAAAAATAAATCCATTCTGGTGCATAATGTAAATAATTGTAATTTGATTACTACTGATCTAGAGGGAGTAATGTAAACATCTTTACCTTTGGCTGATTCAGGATTCACATTACTGTAGACAGAGCTCTCCTCTGTCTCATCATATCTACCTGTTAAGATAAAAGCATCAGTAAATGCATCCATAGTGTTCCATGAATTTAGATCAGTCACTGATAATAATCTAATGTCTGACAGCTCCACATGAATCAAAGTTTATACTGTACCACTTCCTGTGTTTCCAGAGCCTCTGATTGATTCATAGACAGAAACATCAGCTACAGGTCAGAGAAAATCAAGACAACATCCAATGAGTCACTTCAGCTGCTTTGAAAAAGTCAAAGTGGGTGTTAGAAATAGTTGAAGTGAAAAGAATGATTGGAAAGGCTGACCATGGAGAAGAGAGGAGTAAACTGGATTTTCATTCTGGTTCACTGTTTGCTGTGTAGCAGAGCCTTGATTGATGTTCAGAGACTGAGAGAGACTAAAGCATGAAGGAGTTTAATAAGGAACATGGAAAGTATTGTTATTAGGATCAAAATGAGACAAGAGTGTTGGACCAACCTGTTACTGCATGCACCTGGAAAAGAGACACATACAAATATGAAACTGTTTAATCTGAAAAATGTTCTTCATTTCATGTCATAACATCAGAATTTATCAGTGATTTTAGTAAATAATTAAGTGGAAAATGTCTCACCTTTTATTTTTGTGTGGCAAGAAAGAAGAATCAAAAGAATAATCAGTGAAATTCCACAAACCAGTCTAACGATCAATGGACCAAGAAATGAAGAGCTTTCAGACCTGGACACTGGTGGAATAAATAATGGGATTCATTTAAATATGAGTAGAAATCAATTTAAGAAATGGCCTTTACATATGACGACTGCTATTATTAAAAATACACTGAAAACTAACTCACATGTTACAGCCATCCAACTCTGTGGTGATTGTTTTCCTGAATGTTCACACTTGTAGAAGCCTTCATGTGTCTTTGACACTGCAGAGATATTCAGCTCCCCTCTGGTATCATTCTGGATGAGTTTGTCATTGTGGTAGAAAAACACATTGTAAAGTATTTGTTGTCGTCTGAACCTGCAGCTCAGAGTAACAGGTTCTCCCTCAGTCACAGGATGGACAGGACTCACCAGGATGATACCAGAAGAACCTGGAAAACAGTCAAACAATGATTTAGTCAGACTTTTCAAACAGCTGACATCCAATGAGGAGAATGCTTTCTATATGCATACATATTATATCAGACATTTGGTTTCTGAATAATTACAAACTGCAGTATGAATCTTACAACTATCCCTTCCCACCAAATAACCAACAGCTTATTACAATGTCCTTTAGATCACGTTGGACCTGTTGAGCCTCAGAAACTTGTGAACACTCCAAACCTCCACTAAAACAAACCCTCATGGTGGTAAGTACCAATATGTGCTTGGAAAGTATGAATGTGATGATGAGGATGTTTTGTTGCAGCCACAGATGAGAAGTCAAATACGGGCCCATTAGCTACAGAACAAATATGGACATACAGTATTTAATAGGCTACAGTGGTTTGAGTTCAAAACTCAATCAATGCCTCCATTTGGAAAACAGTCAAAGCATTTGAAGTTCCAGTTTCAAAAAGAGCTCTGTATTGCACTAGAAAGGGAAAACTTCAATCAACACCAAGAAGTCTCACGTTGCCCAAGAAGTTTGGTTTGAATCCTGAGCCCTGCAAATGTTTCACACCAACCTAACTAGAATATTTTAGTCAGGTTCCTACTTGACAACAGCGTCTTTACATGATAGGCTGAAGGAACACTTTGGTGGTAGAAATGTTCTGCTTTTTAGTGATTTATTACAGAAATAACAATAAAGAAAGAGAGATTTATTGTGGGACAACTAAAAGTAGCATGATGCTTAGTTTACTCTGATTGCATTAAAACAGGACAGACTATGAAGAACTGTTGTCTGTTTGTCTCAATGATGTAACATGTCACATAACTGGGTCATCATGATGTGATGTTTTAATCATTTACAAACAAAAGAAAAGAACTATTAGAACATACCATGTACAGTGATGTTGACTGCGTTGCTGAACTCTCCTGATCCAGACTCACACCAGTACACTGCATTATTGTCCCATAACCTATTAACATTACATGTTGATCCATTCATGGTAGAACAGTGTAACAGCAAGCCATGATCAGTAAACCTCTCCACTCTCCACTCAGTAGAGTTTCCCTCACAGCTCAGAGAGACAGAGTCATATTTGAAGTGCTGCACTCTGTCAGGATTCACTGAGAGAGACGCTGCTGAATGGAAATCTGAAAAAGAGTCAAAGCAAGAAGAGTGATATTAATCTGAAAAAGGCCACAATGCAAATATTTATTTGCTTTCATTCTTTAATTGCTGTAAATTAGTACAAGCATGACAAGGTGCAGTGTTTTGGTCAAACTATGAATAATACCATTGAAGTATATTTGAATTGATATGCAACAAGCAGCAGTCTGTAAAATTAGAAACTGCATACTTTTACCTGACATCTGTACTCTGACAATCTGATAAGTAAGAGCAGTAACATGAGCTGATGAAGTATCCAAAGATGAAGAGGAAACATTCAAACACATGCCATTCCTTACCTACTGATACCAGAATATTCAGATTCTATTCTTAGTATTATTGGACTTTCTTTTTTCCTCTTTCATTTATTTCTTTATTTTCTTCTCCTTTTTCCTCCTGTGCATACATATACTTTCTTCCAGACTCAACATATACCCACACAACACAGCACACCCTGAGACACCACATATAACCTCCTATGTTTTAGAGACGTCCTGGACCAATTGATTTTCTCCCTGTCATGTAAGGATTTGAGTTCAACTAAAAAAAAAGTGTCAAAGTCTTGTAACTCTCTTTTTGTGTTTTTCATAATATCTGACACATTGAAAAGAAAATGTAATGGTAATACGATAATTAGTTTGATGGCAGCAAAAAAGAAAGATCCTGCTGCATTAGGAGAACATAAATGTGAACAGTCAATGAATTGTAAGCATGTGTTTTAGTTTTCAAGATACTGCATGTAGGTCACAGAGAAACAATGAAAGGTGACATATAATCTACTGATTGAGAGAACAGATGGAAACAAACTGACCTCCAGACCAGACAAACTGAGGTTCACTGTAATCAGTGTAAAACACTGGGTCTCCTCTTCCAGCTCTACACACATATCCTGCTGTGTGTGTCTGTCCATCAATGATGTAGGAATCTTGTTCAGTTCCATTGATGCTACCAGGAAGCAGCTCATAGTTGTAAGATGGATACTTGTGTGATAGATCAGGAACAGCTTTATACCAGTAAAACCTCCATCCTGCAGATGGATGTTCAAGCTCACAGCTCAGAGTTACTGAGGCTCCAGGACTCAGCCATGATGGAGACACAGAGAGGACAGGCCAGGGTAGATCTATTAGGTCCAGATCAGTTTCACATGGAAAAGAAAGAAGGATGTTGAAATGCAGTGAGTTAGAATGGTAACTTGTCAACAACATAGTGCTGAATATGTGTTTCCACAATCAGCAGGTTGATAAAACACGTGCACCTCTCTATTTGATCCAGATATTACTTGGAGATGAGAAACCTTATGAGGATGAATTAACATACGGTGTAGAGTGACGTTGGCAGCATTGCTGAACTCTCCTGATGCAGACTCACACCAGTACACTGCATCCATCTCCTCTACACTGTAGTTGTATGTAGATGCAGTCTTTATTTTACAGTCTGAACACTCCATCAAGGAGCCTTTAGTCAATGCCATCACTCTCCACTCTTTGGAGTTTCTATCACAGCTCAGAGTGACAGACTCTCTTTCAGGATTCACTTGGTGAGACGCCGCTGATTTCATATCTGACGAAAAAAACAGAAGAACAGTTAAATGACAAAAGCACTACAGTGAACATGAGCTTTTAATGTGTGAGGTTTCCTTGGGCAATAATATTTTACATGCTACGTGGCTCAGTTGACAGTTGTTTTTCTTTAACAATGACACATATGAACTTCAGCAAGTTTGGGATATTTAATCTATAAGAATTTAAAGATGTGATTCATTTCAGAGAATTTAATACATTTAGAGAAACTTCAAACTGTAACAATTTCACCAGATTTTTCTAGATGGGGTATTATGTAATGTAATATGGTATCATTTAATTTCAAATAAAGATAGTTGTGAAAGGCACAAAGCGATGAACAGAAAAACAAACTGACCTCCAGACCAGACAAACTGAGGTTGACTATAATCAGTGTAAAACACTGGGTCTCCTCTTCCAGCTCTACACACATATCCTGCTGTGTGTGTCTGTCCATCAATGATGTAGGAATCTTGTTTAGTGCCATTGATGCTACCAGGAAGCAGCTCATAGTTGTAAGATGGATACTTGTCTGATAGATCAGGAACAGCTTTATACCAGTAAAACCTCCATCCTGCAGATGGATGTTCAAGCTCACAGCTCAGAGTTACTGAGGCTCCAGGACTCAGCCATGATGGAGACACAGAGAGGACAGGTTGGGGTGGATCTATTAGGATCAGATCAGTTTCACATAGAAAAGAAAGAAGGATGTTGAAATGCAGTGAGTTAGAATGGTACCTTAGTGCTTAACGTAGTGCTGAATATGTGTAACCCACAATCAGCAGGTTGATAAAACACATGCATTTCTCTACATGATCCAGATATTACTTGGAGAATTAACATACATGTTGGAGTGATGTTGACAGCATTGCTGAACTCTCCTGATGCAGACTCACACCAGTACACTGCATCTGTGTCAAATAAACTGTAGATGCATGTAGATGCTGAAATTCTTTCACACTCATAAGTCCGCTCCCACAAGTTGAAAGAAGAAAATGTTATCACTCTCCACTCAGTCAAGTTTCCCTCACAGCTCAGTTTGACAGACTCTTCGTAAAAATGCTGCTCTCTGTCAGGATTCACTGTGAAAGACACTGTTGAGGTCACATCTGAGGACAAAAGAACAAGGAAAGCAGAAATGAGCTCTTAAGGTGGAAACCTTACATGCTCAGTGTTTGGTTGTCAGTTGGATTATATCAGATTTGGGATTTGTTATGTTTAAGAGGTGAAAGAATAAATGGAACTTGTCTCTGAATGTTCTCAGTCATCCGGGTCATGGTATATCCAAAACGTTTGAGCTTTAAATAGGAAACTCTGTGGGTGGAACCCATCAGAAACTTGCTTGACTTGTTTCTGTTAAGGACCAGACACTGGTGCAGCTAATTTCCATTAAGAGCTGATGCTTACCTGTTGCTGAAGGGGGGCAGATGAGCAGTGAAATGTTTTCTCAAAAACTCTACAAGTATAGTAGCTTTTTTAAATTCTAACTTTGGATTTATGAGAATGACTGAGTTTAAAAATGTTGTACAATTGTGCTCAGTAAAAGTCATTCTGAATAAATATGTCTCAAGTGTAACACAAATAAAATAAAAGTCCAAACTGACCTCCAGACCAGACAAACCGAGGTCGACTATAATCAGTGTAAAACACTGGGTCTCCTCTTCCAGCTCTACACACATATCCTGCTGTGTGTGTCTGTCCATCAATGATGTAGGAATCTTGTTCAGTTCCATTGATGCTACCAGGAAGCAGCTCATAGTTGTAAGATTGATACTTGTGTGATAGATCAGGAACAGCTTTATACCAGTAAAACCTCCATCCTGCAGATGGAGGTTTAAGCTCACAGCTCAGAGTTACTGAGGCTCCAGGACTCAGCCATGATGGAGACACAGAGAGGACAGGTTGGGGTTTACCTGTTGGAAGAGATTTTATCAGAATGTAAACATGTTAGCCTTTCTTTCCTTTTCATGTAAATGAACCTAAGACAGCATAAAGTGTATTTATTTCAATCACTCATTCATGTGTGTAAATAATAGAAAAACACATCATGTGACTTACTGTCTGATGTTGTCAGTTCATAGTAATCACTCCACTCTGTTTCAGGCTCCACAACAGCCATGTGTGTCACTGTATGAAAAGGATATATGAATGATAAGAGTTTCAGCTTTTTAGTGTTCTTTGCAACTATATCAAATATTAATCATCACATCTGAAATATTTCTGGGAGATTATTGTATCCAGCAAACCTATAGATTACACCGCTTTATAACTGTTCAGGTGTAAAATAACTGTAGCTGACATTTTACAATGTGTGATATAAAAATAACACTTTAAAAGTAATTTCAGTGAATAAACAAACCTTGTGTGTGTCCATAGAGGAAGACTATATTCAGCACTAAAACAGAGATTGAGGCAGATATGAAAATGTTTTTGAGTACTAACAATTCACATCTTGTGTGATCATTTCACAAATCCCTCATCAACTCTAATTTGAGTCAAAGACTATTGACACAAAAGGTCAGCGGAAAAAAAATCACCCCAGAAAAGCTGAAACAATTTCTACAACTGAACTTGAGTCCTGTTAACCTTACAAATCGTACAATTGTAATCACGTAACTCATAAAGTTATTGATGTACTCACAGAATATCCCCAGCACAGAGCACAAAGTGTGTCTCATCCTGATCCAGCCCTAAAACGCTGAAACTGCATCAAACCAAGAGAACTGTCCATTACAGAGACGTTTCATTTGTGCATAGTGGAAGCTTTTAGTCTACAACACAGCAATATGTGAAAGTATACTAGAAAAGAACCAATGGGTTCAAAGTTTGGATGCACAGCCCTCTCACCTGTGAGTTGACAGCTTGATATTCCTCCAGCAGGGACTATCACATAGAAGTGTTGCACCCACTGATAAATGTTCAGATTATGATCCAGAGCAGAAAGAGGAGGGTGGAAAGTGGAGAGGAGGTCACATGTCCGTCATGCTGTAGAAGTCGTTCTAATTTCCTTCCTGAGGCAGATATTTATCATCCCTCAGCTACTGCTGGGCCTTAAAAGAGTCAACAGTTGCACCTCCTGCAATGTTTCTTTGCTACGTCAAAGTCTGAAAACTGGAGTTTTAAGGCACGTAACATATTTACAGATCGTTCACATGCATACATGTGTCGGGGTAATTAGAGTCAGTCACAAGGCACCCAGTGATGAATAACATGCATGTGAGAATTCAATGTCTGGGTCATCAACATATGATAAATATGAATGTTAAAGCAATTCTTTGTACAAAAACTGAGGAGAAAGCCATTAAAGCAGTCAAATGTTCATTCAGAGCATCTCTGGTGGAGGTGGGTTAGGTGGAAAGTAGACTGCCAGTATCTATTTCACAATCCTGTATAGGAAGCAAGAAACACGCTTGCTTGTTCAGAGCTGCAAGATGTTCCGGAAATATTGCATCAGCTTGACACATATGTTCAGGCGTTGCCACACAACATAAAATAAATAAAAACAAACATGATCAAAAACATTTAAACCAGTTTCAACCAGTTTATGACTGAGCTAAGGTTACTGGTAAAATACTGCGACTGTCCTAACAGCAACGAGATGGTTTGAGACCGTATTTAGTGATGGAAAGTTCAGCTCTTTTCTGAGAGACGGCTCTTTTGCCACAGCTCACAAAGAAGAGCTGGCTTGTATTGTTTATAGCCTAATATTTTAGCCCAACAAAGTAAATACATGTGGCTTGTCAAGTTTATACCGTTAAATACATGTGGCTTGTCAAGTTTATACCGTTTGTTTGTCAGTAAACAAACAGTCTAAATGTCCTCAGTTGACAGTGAATCAGATGCCTCAGCTCTGATGGGCTGATGCGATTTCTTCTCTCAGCGAGTATCTGCCCTGTTGACCTCTGTTTGCTGTCTGATAGGCGGTATAGGCTTCTGCATCAGTTTAACGGCGTAGCTATGGCAACAGCACAGAGCATACACAGACCCTATGCAGATCCCAATGCTGTGCCTTATGTGCACGTCCCCAGAAATGTAACTATGCACTTAGTGCTGTGATTGGTCCAACACATCACTATTTTCTTGCTGATAACAGATCACGCAATTAAAACATTGTCAAAATAAACTAACCATGAAATTAAACAGAGATTTTACATTTTTAGCATTTGCTTAATCTTCAGATCATACATTGTTTGACTATTACTCTCTGCTCTGCAGTGTTCAAGCTACATATTTGACTTTGCCTTTTAACTCATCATACAGATATGTTTAAGCTGTCATAGATTAATTAATGTTTTATTGGGTTCAAAACAGGTTTACATTTCTGCAGCATTGTTACAGTTAATGTGCAAAGGTGATTGAGCAAGCAGAGAAACACTGGCCATCCAATATGAAAGAAAAGAGTCTTTATCAGTATAGTTCTGGCATTTTCTTCATTAAATTAAATCATTTAGCTAGCTGGGGAACTACCTAAAGGTAAGGATGGCTGCATGGCTTTAGTGTGTTTGCAAATCATGCCAGATGTGGTCATTTGGTAGAGTTGTTTGTTTGGGTTGTGATTGATGAGAAAAACTGGTTTTGCAGTGGCAGCGTGGAGCGGGGTCACTCCAGGATGCTGGAATTCACTGTTAAGCCTTCTCAAGGTTTTGTGGGCCTAACTTAATGAAACATCAGTGAAGGGAGGTGCCCACTTGAAAACCACATAGCAGTGACATTTGGCACAGTTCCGGCAGATGTGGAAGCCGGCACAGGTGGCGTTCACTCAGCACTGGCATACGACATGAGAACCAGACATCTGCCAGATGTCTTGACTCTGGCAGACAGATGTGGGCCACATGTGGAGTGTAGTATTTGGCCCACGTATGAAATTACACCTCTGGGGCACATAATGTGAGGCCGGACTCATGCCACCCTTAAAGTTAAATTTTTGATATTTTTAAGTGAGTTGTTGTTAACACAGATTTGATCAAAACAAATGTATTGACAGAGCTCTATAGAAAATACCACAAAACAATTTCCATCATTATTGCGGTTTTTGGCTACACAGTAGTGGACAGTTTTGCTACCCTGGGGTGCAGTAGATGCAAACTTTGTGTATCAAACCAAAAAGATCAAAAGAACTGTGGTATAATAATTATTTGCCTTGTTCTGTCAGATTTGCACATGGCCTGCGTCTACGTCAAGTGGACCTGATCAATGATGACATTTCTCGAAGCTCAGCAGCCCTGTCTAAGATGGCTCAAAAGCTGCGAGATGTGTGCACTACTGTGATGGACAGATATCAGCTAGCAAGAGGCCAGTACATTTGGGGGGCAGCAGCAGTTTGTCACCGTTGATGAGAGCCACTTCAGACACAAAAGAAAGGCAAGCAGCAAGATCGTCAAGATAGTAATGCAAATTAACATTGAATGACAGATTATTATTTTGTTTAAAGAGGAATAATTCCTAATATTTTATGCTTTCAACAGTATGGACAGGGACGAATGGCTGGTGGCTGGAAGAGGAAGAAGTGGGTGTTTGGGTTGATAGGTGTGGACCAGAGAGGGAGAAGACATGCAAAGCCTGTTCTTCACTTAGTCGAGCGAAGACGAAGGAGAGATCTGGTGCCACTTATAGGTCACCATGTTAAAGTGGGATTTACAATAATAAGTGATGAGTGGCAGGCTTATGGCAATGCTTTACCTCAGCTAGGTTACACCCATTTCACTGTTAATCACACTGTGTCATATGTCGATGCCCAAACAGGTGCACATACTCAGCACATAGAGAGAGCCTGGAGAACGGTTAAAGAAAATGTGTGGAGACTCAGGGGGAATCATACAGAGGAGTTACTGGTAGACCATCTCAGAGTTATTGAATGGCATAAGTGGCTTGCCCGTAAGCATCGCAAAGGGCCGTTAGGACAGATAGTCCATGACATTGCTGTGATGTATGGACATTAAATGTCCCTCTGAAATTCAGTTGATCCAGTGTATAGCACAAAAAGTGCCCAAACCTCATGGCTTTGTATACTGTTGTATACTGCTGTTCTGCCATGTGATGGCTCAGTATGTTTCTGTACATTAAACACAATGTTCAAAATAAAAGTACAGTACACAGAAAAGCCAATGGGTGGAACAAGGTTGAGGTACGAAAATCTGATATTTTAAATATCACATCAAATTTCTGTACCTTGAACTTGTTCCACCCATTTGCTGTTCTACAACATTTCACTGGTATTAGTAGATGGTTAACAAACTGTTAACAACTGATCTGTAAAGTGTGAGTTCATATAATAGTTAAGTATTAGTTATTAGCTAATGTGTGTTAGAGACGTTATTCTAAAGTTGCAACTATTCCTAATTTACTAACAGTTAATAAGTGAGGAATAGTTGCAACTTTGACCAAGCTGAAGCAAAACACTAGTGAACAGCAGACATTTAGTTTGAAGCACAGGCTGCATTTCCTCTTTTCAAGGATGGCTCAGTTAGAAATGATGAGGTCATTGATTGTCAGTAGATAGAAATAAGCCTGTAGCAGAATGGACAGTTAGTAACTCCATTCTTTCTACTCATGGAGACACCTACAGGTCAGAAAACAATGTGCTCTAACTAAAGTCTTCCAGTCTTCAGCTGAGCTTGTTGCTGCTGACTGTGACCATAGACTGTTCATTGTGACACATGGTGGCAGTGCTGCACACAACAAAAGCACTACAAGTAGAAAGGACAGGAAGAATGCAGCACAAGGAGCACAAGAGACACACACTGATGGATACCAAAAACACTTCCAGGAAACTCAACAATGATTCAGTCATTTAAACATTGAATTCACTTTAATGAACTGAGTTATTGATGAGACTAAATAGAACTAAAGTAGAATATACATTATGTTACAGTATATAGATAGATGGTGTATTTAACCTGCAGATTAACTACATCAATGCAACAACAATAGATCTAATAATCAGACAGTATCATCAGTGTTGACATTGATACAGACATTAAATCCAGATGATGTCATTCTTTCATATGATCTTCATCAATGACTGTGTGTCTGATGTCTGGATTAGACATTAATGTACACACCTTCTGATCCACCTGAAACAATAATGACGTTAAAGTTAATGACAGTTCTTGTATTATTCTACATTCAAGCAGCTCTGAGTTAGTCAAAGTTTATACTCTACCATCTCCAGTGTTTTCACAACTCCTGACTGTTTCATAGACACTAAGGTCACCTACAGTGAAAATAGCAGCAGAGTTCAATCAGTCCCTTCATGTCTGTGATACTGATTGAAAGTCAACATTTTATTAAATGCTCTTAATGTCCTGGATTGGTTTAATTCAACAGTGTTAAAGCTGCAGATGAGGGAATAAGAACAGTCTGAGAGAACTGGATATGAATACATGAAACTAGTTCTTGATCACTCATTAATAGAATAGTTGTGTTAAAAACATCTGAGTCAACATTCAGAAGGAGATGAAAGACTGACCGTGGAGAAGAGAGGAGTAAACTTGATGTTGATGTTCATCCTGGTTGACCGTCTGGTCTGTAGCAGAGCCTTGTTACAAAAGGAGAAATAAAGACACATGACATTGGACGTATGCTGTGAATCTGTGGATTGAATCAATGAAAGAGTCAAACATGTGATATAACAAGGTCTCACCCTTGGACCGTCTGTATCGATACAACAAGAGCAGGAGAATGATGAGTATGATTCCACAAAGAAGTCCAGTAATCAAAGGCACTGGAGAAGAAGAACTTTGAGCTCCTGGCACAGAAACATTAAGTATTAATACTGGACTGTTCATGATATAATTCATCAGATGACTGATGAGTTTAGGCTTTAGCACAGAAAATATCTACATAAATACAATGTTTATTATCAAACTGAAAAAATGTTTACAAAAACTAAAATGCATTAAATGTTTTCATCCTGCTCACGTTTAACTGCCATCCAACTCTGTGGTGATTGTTCTCCTGAATGTTCACACTTGTAGAAGCCTTCATGTGTCTTTGACACTGCAGAGATACTCAGCTCCCCTCTGGTATCATTCTGGATGAGTTTGTCATTGTGGTAGAAAAACACATTGGAAAGTATTTGTTGTCGTCTGAACCTGCAACTCAGAGTAACAGGTTCTCCCTCAGTCACAGGATGGACAGGACTCACCAGGATGATACCAGAAGAACCTGGAAAACAGTCAAACAATGATTTAGTTGGTTTCACACCAACCTAACTAGAATATTTTAGTCACATGTCACATAACTGGGTCATCATGATGTGATGTTTTAATCATTTACAAACAAAAGAAAATAACTATTAGAACATACCATGTACAGTGATGTTGACTGCGTTGCTGAACTCTCCTGATCCAGACTCACACCAGTACACTGCATTATTAGACTGGTATCTGGATAATTTACATGGGAATTCTGTCATTCTCTTCCAGTCAGAACAGGACAGGTAGAGGTCCTCAGGGAAGCTCCTCACTCTCCACTCAGTAGAGTTTCTCTCACAGCTCAGAGAGACAGAGTCAGAGATGAAGTGCTGCACTCTGTCAGGATTCACTGAGAGAGACGCTGCTGAATGGAAATCTGAAAAAGAGTCAAAGCAAGAAGAGTGATATTAATCTGAAAAAGAGTCAAAGCAAGAAGAGTGATATTAATCTGAAAAAGGCCACAATGCAAATATTTATTTGCTTTCATTCTTTAATTGCTGTAAATTAGTACAAGCATGACAAGGTGCAGTGTTTTGGTCAAACTATGAATAATACCATTGAAGTATATTTGAATTGATATGCAACAAGCAGCAGTCTGTAAAATTAGAAACTGCATACTTTTACCTGACATCTGTACTCTGACAATCTGATAAGTAAGAGCAGTAACATGAGCTGATGAAGTATCCAAAGATGAAGAGGAAACATTCAAACACATGCCATTCCTTACCTACTGATACCAGAATATTCAGATTCTATTCTTAGTATTATTGGACTTTCTTTTTTCCTCTTTCATTTATTTCTTTATTTTCTTCTCCTTTTTCCTCCTGTGCATACATATACTTTCTTCCAGACTCAACATATACCCACACAACACAGCACACCCTGAGACACCACATATAACCTCCTATGTTTTAGAGACGTCCTGGACCAATTGATTTTGTCCCTGTCATGTAAGGATTTGTGTTCTCTTTTTGTGTTTTTCATATTATCTGATACATTGAAACAAAAATGTAATGGTAATAAGATAATTAGTTTGATGGCAGCAAAAAAGAAAGATCCTGCTGCATTAGGAGAACATAAATGTGAACAGTCAATGAATTGTAAGCATGTGTTTTAGTTTTCAAGATACTGCATGTAGGTCACAGAGAATAAAAATGAAAGGTGACATATAATCTACTGATTGAGAGAACAGATGGAAACAAACTGACCTCCAGACCAGACAAACTGAGGTCGACTATAATCAGTGTAAAACACTGGGTCTCCTCTTCCAGCTCTACACACATATCCTGCTGTGTGTGTCTGTCCATCAATGATGTAGGAATCTTGTTCAGTTCCATTGATGCTACCAGGAAGCAGCTCATAGTTGTAAGATGGATACTTGTGTGATAGATCAGGAACAGCTTTATACCAGTAAAACCTCCATCCTGCAGATGGATGTTCAAGCTCACAGCTCAGAGTTACTGAGGCTCCAGGACTCAGCCATGATGGAGACACAGAGAGGACAGGTTGGGGTTTAACTGTTGAAAGAGATTTTAAACATGTTATGTCTCATCTCTTAACATAGAATACAACTTCTATTAAAATAACAAAAACATACTTCAATGAGTTTAAACATAATGTGACTTCCTGTCAGTTTCTGATTTCAGTTTCAGTGTGGCTGTGTCTCAGTAGGTAGAGCAGGTTGTCCACAACCAGAGTGTTAGCATGGCACTGGTGTGTCAGTGTGTGTGTGCTTGTGTGAGCTGATGTGTAGATGTGTCTGTGACTGTAAAGCACCTTGAGTACCAATATGGTGGCATTTATGAAACTGTCATCTTTGTCCACATTAATATTATTTAAACAATAATCATTTTTGGAATTTTACAATAAAAATATACTTTAGGAGAATTGTTCAGTTTCCTTAGTGGAGGAGGTGAAACATATTGAGATAAATTCAGTTTTCTACCAAACTGATGTGTACAGCACATGGAGAGTTCCTCCTTTAATCCTGAATGTTCCACATGTGTCACTGTCAGTGATTGTTGTGGATTTCATTCTGCTTCTCAGCTCTTTTGTTAACAAACCAAAAACACAGACAATAACAACATTGTTGAAAAACTATGTTTGTTTCCTTATTTAGATGAAAATGTAAAAAAATTACACTGATCTAAATGAAAGAGGCCCTGAGATGGACTGGTGACCTGTCCAGGGTGTACCCCTGCCTCCCGCCCAATGACAGCTGGGATAGGCTCCAGCAGACCCCTGTGACCCCTAACAGGACTAAACGGGTTTAGAAAATGACTGACTGACTAAATGAAAGATGTTCATCTTACCTGATACAGTCAGTGTGATGGCATCACTCCACTCTGTTAAAGAGTAGTCCCTTCTGCCTCTACATCTGTATTCTCCACTGTCAGTCTCAGTAGCTCTGTTGATCCTGTATTCTCTGGATGGTGGAGGTTTGTTTAACTTGTCTGGTTTCCATTCATATGTCCACTGAGTTCCTCCACCTCCCTGGATCTCACATCTGAGGGTGATTGTCTCTCCTTTGAATATCTGAGGCCAGTTGGGTTGGAGGATCACAAAGACCTTGATGGAAACTGTTCACATAGAAATATGAAGTTATAGTACTGACAGAAACATTTATTCTAACAATACTTCATGTTGGTCTACTATTTCTGATAATACTAATACAGTTTATGGTTACTAGTCCTTTGATTATTTTTTATTTTTTTGTCTACAACTCCAAAAGATAGAAATATACAAATATTAATGTACAATAATAATAATTATGTATTATATAGATATTTACATTTTATTTTAAAACAAATCTTCTTTGCATCTAGTCATATTATTTTAGTAAAAACCAAAAGCTAAACTGTTTCAAAACTGAACTGACAGAAGGTGAAAGAAGGTTAAATCATGGAGCTTCTAATTCTTTACCATCATCACAGCAGTAGGAGCTACTATGATATAATCATTATTTATTAGTGCTCATTTTTCTGATGGTACCTGAATGTCTCATTTCTACACTACTGATAAACAGATGAAACATTTAAAGAGTGAATGTTGTTTTACTCCAGAATAAAAGACTAAACTCACCAGTTTTCATAACAGTGACTTCTCTGCTGTTTCCTGTGTAGTAAACTGGTTCTCCTCTTCCTCCTCTTCCTCCTCTGCAGTGGTACAGACCTCCCTCTGAGACACTAATAACTCTGTTTGGTTCATTTCTTAAGAGCTGAGCTTGAGAATAATATGACACACGTCTGAACCAGTCAAACTTCCATCCAGCAGAGGGCTCCACAGAGCAGGTCAGAGTCACTGTGCCTCCTACTGGTATGATTGGACTTCCTGGTGTCAGAGTGGCTGTGGGTTTATGTGCTGTTGAGTTCAGAGGAAAACAAAACAAGGAAATCATTTGAATGTATCTTGTCAACTTGTTAAAATAATCACCCTTTAAACATCTACTGAATCATTTAGCTACAGGAACTGCATTTAAATTAGTAACCCTTCTGGTTTATTATTCAGGTATTAAGAGGGGAGGGATGGGACGGCACAGTGGTGTGGTGGTTAAGCACTGATGGTGGTTAGCATGAAGGTTCTGGGTTCTGGGTGGGGGATACACAAAAACTATGTTATCATCTCTGTCCATTTTCAGATCCACTACACTGCATGGAGTCTCCTCTAACATGTTTATTCCTGATATTCCTGGAGGGACTGGATCAGTGTTGGATGGAGAAGTGGACAGCACATAATAAGTTACTCTGATGTTCTTGGTTCTTTCCCAGATTCAATGTGAATGATTTCTGTACATGTTAATGGATAAACCAAAAGCTGCCTCTCAGTTCTGTTGCTACTAGATTAAAAAAGACAGCTACAGTATTGTTGAAAGAGAAAGTGTTTTGTTGATTTATTTACATTAAAACACTGTAAAAGTATAACACTGATCTAAATGAAAGATGTTCATCTTACCTGATACAGTCAGTGTGATGGCATCACTCCACTCTGTTAAAGAGTAGTCCCTTCTGCCTCTACATCTGTATTCTCCACTGTCAGTCTCAGTAGCTCTGTTGATCCTGTATTCTCTGGATGTTGGAGGTTTGTTTAACTTGTCTTGTTTCCATTCATATGTCCACTGAGTTCCTCCACCTCCCCGGATCTCACATCTGAGGGTGATTGTCTCTCCTCTGAATATCTGAGGCCAGTTGGGATCAAGGGTCACAAAGACCTTGATGGAAACTGATCACATAAAAATATCCAGTTAGGAGATTAAAAGAAACATCAAATGAAAGGGAAAAAGAGAGTTGAGTCACTCAAAACATGATAAGCAACACAGCAGCACATAACAAACTCACAATGTCATGTGACCAACTTGTGTTTCTAACAACTATTAAATGATCTTTTATAGTAGGATGTCTCACTGTTCATATATGTTATGTTCATGACTGGATTGTTGTTGTGCAGCATCTTTCTCTGCTCTCACTGATCGATTGAAAGAAGAAACTAAAACATTGTGAATATCCTGTGGAAATGCAGCAAAAACACTCATCTGACATCAGCAACTCACCTTATGAGATTCATTTAATAAAAGAACTAGAAGCCATCCTAACCTTTTCAAATCAAGTCTGACAGAACAAAAGTTTTACAAAACTAAGTGGTGCTTTGTATGCTTTAGTCAGATATGTGATTCTATGACAGATGTATGTTTATCTTGCTGTTCTCTTTCTCTGTCTGTACCCGGCTGGCCTTAGGCAGATGGGTCCCTCCATATGAGCTGGGTTCTGCTCAAGGTTTCTTCCTGTTAAAAGGGAGTTTTTCCTTGCCACCGTCGCCTTCAAGCTTGCTCTGGGGGTTTCAGGCCGGGTCTTGTAAAGCATCTTGAGACGATTTGTATTGTTATTGATGCTTTATAAATAAAACTGAATTAAACTGAATTGAATTGAATTTAACCATTACACAGTGTGATGGTGGCTTCTAATCATCATTCTTTGTCCATGTTCATTTTTCCTGTCTATTCTACTCTACTGATAAACAGATGTATCATGTAGAGAGAGTTTGATGTTTTATTCCTGAACAAAGGATTAAACTAATTCCTGCTCCTGCTTTGGTTGTGGCTTTACTTTCTGTTGAGGTTAAAGAAGTCATTAAAGTGTTACCTCATTCATAATGAACCTTGTTAAAATAATCACAGTTTGAAAATCCACTAAGTCATTAGCTACTACAATCAAACCCAAATCAATAACCCTGAATCAGACACATTAAAACATTTCCCCACAAATACACAATGTGGTTCAAATAAAGAATAGTCAACAGATAAACCTTCACAGTTATCAGGTTGGTACTGTTAAACATTATTAAACATTTGTTAAACAACCTTAAACATTATTTCAGAACAAAAACCCAACACTCACCTGTTTCCTCTATTGTGACAGCATTACTGTCTGCTGTGAAGAACTCTGGGTCTCCTCTTCCTCCTCTGCAGTGATAGATGCCTCCTTCTGAAACACTCTCAGTGGTGGATGATGTTCCAGCTCTTACTGTCTCAGCTCCATCAGACTCTGATCTACGTCTGAACCAGTAGAACTTCCAACCAGCAGAGGTCTCCACAGAGCAGGTCAGTGTCACTCTGCCTCCTGCTGCTATGACTCTGTTGTCTACTGTCAGTGAGGCCTGAGGTTGATTTGCTGTTGTGAAAAAAAAAATACATTAAATGTAACATTTATGGGATTTGTTTTATCAATTCTAAATTATTCCTCTTCTTCAAATTCTAAAATATGTAACTCCTCTCCACCCTGAGAATCCCTCTACGTCAATTAATGGTTAATTTCTCTGTACTTTCAGATATTTTGATTCATCTGTGATTTGTGTTCATTTCATCAAGGTGTCAGAGCTCCATCAACTTTGGAACTTTGGTTTGGAATCTCAAAATAAACACAGTATGACTGCTTCTGTAATAATTAGAACTAAAAAGTTACCTTGATGTGTCATTCTTGATATGTCCAGTTCAGTCACATCTTTTCTCAGTTTATGTTTCACATGTTTATCTACAATACCTTTTATTTTCTATCAAAGATCATACGTGTGGTCATTCTAGATAACAGGATCAGGAGCTGAGAAAAGTAGCTCTGGTCCTGGTCAAAGGTTCAAGTTTTACAGTATTCTAATAAATGTTTAGAGTGTAGAAGTAATTAAATGTTCAAAGTATTTGTTTTGTTGCAAATGTTGATGTGGCATGTTGTGAGTTTGTTTGCATTTTTCAAGTTGTTTCTTATGTTTCTGAGTGCATTGCTGTCACTTTGAGAGTCAATGAGTAGAGGAGTAGTAGGAGTGACTTAGGAGACATGTGATTCCAGAAGCAGGAAGTGGAAAGGGACAACCAGGCATGGTCTGTGAGCTGTGATTTGTTTTTCTCAGTCATGTTGAATCTGCAAACATCTTACGCCATTGACAGCATCGTTGGTATGTAGTATTTGTTTGGATATCGTTTTTAATCACAGATCATTAGGGCCCGAGTAACGAAGTGCAGGGGCCCAACGGGGCCATGCAACGGAGTTGCAAGGACCCTATTGTTTTCGAACTTGAGCCGAATTTCTCAGCCGAAACGAAAAATCATTACGTCGTCATACATGTACGAAAAGTCCTGAAAATGTGCAGACAGATTCATTTGCCTGTAATAATGATCAGAGTAAGTGCCCCCAGCACGGGCGTGGCAAAATGGCTCTGTAGCGCCACCTAGAAATTTTCAACGGACCTGGCCCGGAAGCCCGTTGCGTCTAAAAATCTGGAAATATGTCACATTTATGTAACATCCCAGGACGCACCAAAACATCAAAAGGCGCCATAGTCTAAACCCAACAGGAAGTCTGCTATTTTGTCCGCAAACTTGAAAAAACACCTTGAAATGGAAAAATCTTGGCTTTGGAATGTGGGAGGGTCTGGCATTTAACCTTGTCAGATTGACTTCAAAATTTGGAAATACAGTAGATAGTTACAAGTATAGGAAGTGTCCTGAGAAAAAAAAATTGACTAATAGTCGAAGTGGCGTGGGTGTTCTGGCCCCTCAAACATTGATGACGCGGGATGTAAGAGGAAGTAGTGTTAAATGTGCTTTAATTCAGTCCAAAGTGCATCAAACTTTACAGTACTGTTGCTGGTCCCTATCTGAACACATCCATATGACTATATATTTACAAATATTGTAGCGCCACCTACTTTGGACAAGAAATGTTAGAAAATATCTGATGAGCTGTTGTTCCTTTCAGGGTCTTTGGATTCTCTTCTAATTTTGTCAGGATGTACTTAAATGGGTTTTGGCTGTTCACTGCGAAAATTGTGACTTTTCGTTAAACTTTGGGCGTTCTAAGGTGGTGAAAGTGACACCTGCCCCTGTCTGACTGATTCCCTCATCTTTGCACGTAGTACGCTACTTTGTCCAGCAGATGGTGCCATTTAGTCTGTTAAAACAAGCATTTCTAAAAGGGGTTTAGGAGAAGTGCATTATTTAGTCATTACAATGTGTCATTATACATGGACATTGTGTGTTACTTTTAGGTTAATTATAAAGTTGTAAAGAGAATATTTATTTACTATTTATAAACTAGATGTAAAGAGAAGTAAGAGATACTTCAAGATACTTAAAATATATTCAGAATTTTATTTGGAATCATCTTTTGTAGTATGTATTTCAGTTTTACAGTCAACTTGAATTGGTAGTGACAAAATAAATCCTTGAAGCAAGAAGACTTTGCCTCTCATTGAAGAACTGTTAGCTGTCTGCCAAACTGCATACAGTACATTCAGGGAGGGGAGAATTTACGCTCTGCCCCAGGAACTGCACTGACCCCGTCCTTGCCGGTCGCCGACAAGCGTGGATTGCGAGGGCCCGTCCAATGCTGCCTGCAGCTTTAATTATTTTTGAGTTTATATTTAGTTTGTGAAGTTTGATGCAGGAATTCATTGAGTCACCATAATTTACAATCACAGCTGTCGTGACTGCTATTTAAGTTCATAGGGAGAATAAATATAAATAAATATGAATAAATAGTTGATGATAAGAAAAGTGTGTTAAAATATGATGATTTGTAAGTGCATATGTTGTTAAAGGTACAATAAATACATGAAGGCAGTGGTTAAAAACGGCTCAATTCAGTAACTGAAGAAGCAGTATATTTACATCGTGTTTGTTTAAAACAGTATGAAAGGACAAATATTTGTTATCTTTTTAATTCATTATGCTGTTTGTATGTATGTTGCAGTTTTACTCTTTTCTATGACGTCAATAAACCTGTGGACAATGGACAACAGTCTTCAGAGTCGTGATGTCTGAAAGGAGTTCATCTAACTGTCAAGTGGTATTGAAGTATACATACCGAGGGCAGTACAGTATTACATCATTAATATGCATATTGCTACAGGAATCATTCATTAGTGTTGTTAATAAAATATCCAGGTCTTACCAGATACAGTTAAAGTGACAGTATAACTACACTTTGCCCGGTGTAATATCTTGTGGTAACCACAGCACTGATATCCACCACTGTGACTGTAGACAGAGGTTTTAATGTGTATCGTTGATCTGTGCTGTAGGGAGTAAATCCTCGTCCATCCTTGTAGAGTATATAATCCCAGTCAGTGTCTCTTCCTTCCTTCATGTCACATATGAAGGTAGCAGACTCTCCAGTGAACAAAGGTGACCAGTAGGGTCAGTAGTCAGCACAGCATCTAGAAGCAACATGAACATACAGTTAGGAATGAAAAACACTTTTAGGAAATATGGTAGACACAATCTGTGTCAGTACATACAGTAAAAAGAAGCATGATGCAGTAGGTTGAGATTAGTTGAATAATTAAAAACAAAGACAAGAAAGTTAAAATTGTTTAATCACCTTGAGCATGTCCTTTGTAGAGGAGTGTATAGAGCACTACAATAAAGGAGGAAATGTCAGACATTAAGAGACTAAAACAAACTCTTATATTTAATAATAAATATTTAACGTGTAACATGAGCATGAAGGATGCATTAAAGGATCAATACTACAAACATAACCAAGTGTTCCTGAGATATGAGAGGAAAACTCTCTGAGGAATCTGAGCCAATGTGATGGCAGTATCTACAGCTCCACATTTGAAATAAAATATAGAGACATGCATCCACCCTCACAACATTCAATAGAGGAAGATATGTTTATGGCTGCAGACCCTCCCACACACTGCAATGGACCAGGAAATGGACCAGACCATCACCTGTGACGTCATGGGGGGTATGTCAGTAACATACTCACAGAATAAGCCCAGCTCACAGAGCAAAGTGTGTCCCATCCTCACATCAAGATTTCATCTGATGAAACTGCAGAAACCACAAATAAATAAATAAATAACATTCATCTTGTTCTGTCTCAGCTTCTGTCCTTTTGCACAAAGTTCAAAACTAACCATAGTCTGACCACAGCCAACCCTCTCATGGCACTGCAGAAATATTTAAATATATCAGACTGCATCTCACACAAAGGTCTGTGCATCCGGTTCATCTATGCTGTGAAGAACTCTGGGCCATGTATGTATCCATCTTTCTACATTTATATATTTGTCTTGAGACAAGTTCGACTGCTGCTGACATGCACGGAGTACTTGATTAGTCACAGAAAGTGGTGGAAGTGTTAGAGAGGTCACATACAATAAGCTACAGAGAAATAGATTGGAATTTTCTTCCTCATATCATACCACCTTAAAGACTGTGGACATTAAATCAAGGAAGGGCAGAACACTAGACCAGGTCTACACCAACATTTTGGGAGCCTACAAAGTCCACCCCTCACCTCGGACACTCAGACCATCTTTCCCTGTTCCTGACACCAGCTTACAAGCCCCTCATTTGCAGGTCTAAGCCACAGTACAAGCCAGTGGAGTGCTGGACTGAGGACACCAACATCAGAGCACTACTCCAGGCCAGGGATGCAGCACTGAGGTCAAGAGACAGGTAGGCCAAGATGAAGGCTAGAGCAGACCTGAACAGAGGCACCAAGGCTGCTAAAACAAGGTACAGAAAGCAGATAGAGGCCAGTTTCAGGGAAACAACCCCAGGTCCATGTGGAAAGGCATCCAGCACATTACGGACTACAAACAGTGCTACTGTAAAAGGACAGAAAAGTGTTTTAGCATGATTTTATTATTTACTATTAATTTTGAGTTTTTACTATTGCATGCTTTTACTTGTGTTGTTAATTATTTTATAATAATGCATGCGTGTGGTTTTAATTAACGACTGCCTGTGAACGCACCACTAGTCTGAGCAGCTACACCTGGGAGGTTGCGCACTCTCCCTGAACCGCTGAACCAATGAGCAGCACCGGAGATTGCTGGAGAGATAAAAGAGAGACATGAACTAGAAAAAGAGAGAGCCAGTATGGGAGGAAGACGCCAGAGAGAGAGAGGACGTACTTGGCACCGGAAATAATATGTAAGAAAGGAATCAAGATGAACAGACTAGCACAGAGCAAACATGTGAGAGGGATGCCAGAGGGACGGCGGGGTAGCACGAGGGGACGAGAAACGAGGAGGAGGCCACGAACAAGCCAAGGCGTCCCAGCACGGAAAAAGTGACCACGGAGCGTTACGAGAGAGAAGTACTGGCAGCGGCTGGCATGGCGCCCAAGTTTCACCCTATGGGCCGTTAGTAACGCTCTGGTGTGTGGTTGCGCGCCGGGTGTGGACAGCCGTACTGGCCTTGTGTTTTTATTTTGCAGGTGACATCCAGGAAGACTTCTGCGAGGGCAGAAGAGGCGCCTGTGGCACCTGGAGCACTGGCAGGCCTCCATCACCTCCCCTCTGAGCCGCCCGCCTTGTACCTGGTCTGGCGCCCATGACAGACTCTTTTATTTTATTTGTTGCAAAACCAAGAACTGGCGGACCCAAATGCAGACAAAGACAAAGTTCAAATGTTCAAGGTGTTAATTAAATTAATT
>SRSE01001022.1:0-231335 GCA_005024645.1 Planiliza haematocheilus
GCATTGACAGCAGTTCTAAAGGGCAATCATACAGATAATTCAGTCCAATCACCTTCGTTTTTTGAGATTAAGGCGCTGGCACCTCTGATATTGTATAAACAAAACAATGGGTATTTCACCCTGTGTTTGGCCAAAGACTCAGTGAGCGAATCAAGGGGAGGCATTTATTCTAACAACAGGCAACTCTGCCAACTCTGCCAAGTCATAACCATTCTTTGAACTAGAACATAGAGCATGTTGTATAGCTGTCATTGTTTGTGTTTTGATTGCTTTTGGCATGTGAGAAACTCATTTAGTATATCATTCTGTTTTTTAGAAAATTGTAACTTAAACATTAGAGTTGTCTAATAGCTATCTCAATAATCTATTGACCCGGCTCTTTAAAGAGAATGACAGGAACAGAGTTGCAGTTGCGAGCCGTTATTCTATTTTGTTTTTATGTGTTTCACACCAGTTGCGCACAGAGTTCATGCTTTCTATGAAATGGTGTTGGTGATTTGGTGGTGAGTCTATTGGTGGTCGATTCATGGTCAGATCCAAAGGTGTTTTCTTACGTGATTAATGATTATAAATCCTATCTCTATTGATATCTAAAACCTATAGAGGAAAGTTGTGGTTTGTGAGTTAAATACTTGAGATAGACTGCCATGGATTTGTTAAACAGTACTCCCGTTGTTACTATTAGGCTAAAAGCTGTAAGCATTCGATTTAGGAATCGGACTCCTTGTGGAGTTAGCACTGGGTTCTCCATCGTTTGGGGATGGGGTTGTTGTAGGTGCTGTGAGTGGGGTTGGTGGGGTTGCATGTTGTTCGGTCTGCCAATGATTTATTTTTTTTGCACAGAAAAAAAATAACTCTTTGAATGAACTTAAAAAATCATGGAAAGTATTTCCACATGATTAAATGGCTTTCGTTCAGCATAAAGCAATCGTGTTAGTCCAACTTGATGCACTTGCATGGGTTCAACTTCATTTATAAGGGTTGATTGAATTTATTTACTAGGTTTGGGTCCAACTCAATTTCATTATGTTGGGTCAATTAATTCATTAAGGTTGATTTTACCTGTTTTCTGTGGCTGAGACTGACTAAATATAATAATATTGGACCCACTTATTTGACAGTAGTAAAATTACACCAGTATATTAAGTTGATCCAACCCAAATAAAATAAGTTGGCCCAACAGAATTGCTTAATGCTGTTAATGCTGAAAAAAAAGCCTTTTAATCACATGGAAATACTTTCCATGATTTAATTAAGGTCATTCAAAGAATACAATTTGAGTGTTAACACTTTAAGGTCTGCAGTGAATAGTAACTGAAACTAACTTTCAACAAAGTCAACAGACTGCTTGGTGTCAAGGGTAGAAAGAAACAAGACAAATGGTAGATATTGCCAAAAAATTGCATTGTCTAAATTAGTCAATGACTACAATGCACTGGTAGTAACACAAATGAAATGACAGTGCAACAGTGTTTCACACAAGCAACAACACAAAAAGTGGTGGAAGTCAGATCCCATCTTTGCAGTCACATTCCCCTTTAAACATTTCTCTTTCCCCTAAAACATTGCACAACACATTTAAAGTAAATGGTGAACATTAACAGAAACTAGAAAATTCCCGCGGAAATTTTTGAAGTGCCGAGTGGGCTGTTGCCATTAGCTGCTAATGTTAGCAATTAGCATGACGCGCTAGCCATTAATTTTAGCATTGGTTTAGTGTTAGCATGTCTTTTTTGACACTAAAAATTAAATACATGCTAATTGTTAGCATGCTAATGCTAACATGCTAATTGCTAATATGCTATTCGCTAACATGCTAATGCTGCCACTAATGCTACCACTAATTTCTAGCCACTAAAAATTAGCATTAGCCGCTAATGTTAGCAATTAGCATGATGCGCTAGCCACTTACTTTAACATTGGTATAGGGTTAGCATGTCTGTTAAGCCCCTAAAAATTAAATAGATGCTAATTGCTAACATGCTAATGCTGCCACTAATGCTACCACCAATATCCATAACTAAAAATTAGCATTAGCCGCTAATGTTAGCAATTAGCATGATGAGCTAGCCACTTATTTTAACATTGGTTTAGTGTTAGCATGTCTTTTAAGCTGCTAAAAATTAAGTAGATGCTAATTGCTAACATGCCAATGCTAACATGCTAATTGCTAATATGCTATTCACTAACATGCTAATGCTGCCACTAATGCTACCACCAATTTCTAGCTACTAAAAATTAGCATTAAGCCGCTAATGTTAGCAATTAGCATGACGCGCTAGCCAATGACAGACAGACACCTGTCATTGTTCAACTTGGGTGCCAAAAGCCAAAATGGCCGCCCCACAGTTACTTAAGTTTTCCCGCCTCTTTCTGTGGAGCCCTTGGTTGTCACGGTTACCAGTTTGAATTTCAGTTAGAAAAGGCTAGAGGGAGCGAAAATGCTGAAACCACGGCCTCGAACAGGAAGGCCTTGTGGCCAAACCGTGTGTCCAATCGTTGAACCGACTTCACTTTGGGCATCTTGAGGCTTTCCTGAACGTCTAGATATGCAGTTTGTGGGTAAAATGAAGAAATGTGAGCTATTTAAAGCGATTTAAAAGAAAGGATTGCTTCTGCTTTCTTCCACAAATTTAACATTGCAGTCTATGGAGCGAGGAAGGGGTTTGCTGGCGCATTTTTGTGTCTCACGCCAAAAGTATAAGACTTACAGCTTTAGCAGACAAATTGTGAGCGAGAAGACAAATTTTCCTACATTTCTATGTATAAATTATGTCTGTGGTGTGAAATTTGTGGCCACGGGAGCAGTTTCTGTTTTATTTTTTGCCTAATTTTCGTCTCTACTCTACACTCTAGCTGATGATGTCATCCACTCTGGCGCGAACATTCCGCGCAATACACACCCATTATAAACCCCGAAATTTGAGTAAAACCCTACACCGCTTTGAGGCTTTATAGTTTAAAAACGGTAAAAGGTGTCGATAAGTGAAGGGAATCTCTGAAGAGAAGACAAGAGTGTCTACGTTTTAAAGTTTAAATTAAGTGTCTGGGTGAAAGTATGCCAGAGCAGTTGATTGTAGAAAATGCCTGTTGATTTTTCGGGGTCTCCCATTCATTTGAATGGGAAATTTTTCGCCTTTTTTCGCGAATAAATTGGCGAAAAACTCACCGATCGCTTATCCAAGTAATAGCATAGGATTCGGGATCAAAACACACGTTTCGATATATCATGTGTTGGGGTCCTCTCACCGGTTCGGGCCGCATTCATCGGCGAAAAAGGGCGGAAAATGAATAAAACTGCAAAGAAACACGCAGAAGATCAAGAGTGGCCTCGTGTCATAGGCACTCGGCACTAAATACACTCAAAGTCTACAGAAACATAACAGGTAAGTTGCCATGAAATAGTTTTTTTCTCCAAATAAGCAACAGTGTTTTTTAAAAGATCATGTCCATACCACATTTAGGGGACATTTCTTCAACCTGTTTTTAAGCCATCAGTGGGTCCGGCACAATGAATTTTCCGAGCAGGCACTTATGCAGTTGAACGGCAGATGCAAGTGTGGTCGGACAGGACAGTCTTGTGGTCAGGAGTTGCTGTGATAAATTGAGAGAACAATCAATTAATGCATTAAAGTTAGCATATAATCACCGACAGACCTGAATCTACACGAGTGGAACAGGTAGCTAGCTCACAGACAGACTAGGAATTGATCAATCAATTAGATATGATTAATAAGTTCAAAACATATACAGCAGGATATTTGAGTGATTATGTGAAGCAGGTATATGCTGATATGATCATGTCAATATGACTATCAAGAGATAATTTTCACTATGCTTTTTTTTTTTTTTTGCATAGATCACGCAGGATGTGTGAATAGAAGTAGTCTGTCACAAGTAAAATACCGCACTGAAAACGTTACTTAAAAGGACAAAAAGCAGCGACCCCCCCAACCCCCACATACTTCATACCTTTTTCAGAAAGATGCAGGCATCAGTGCAAGTGAACAGCAGACACCGGTGTGGTTGGACAGCTTACTCTTGCAGTCAGATGGAGGACACAGGACACTTTTGTGACAAATTCCTGTGATAAATTGAGAGAGATGAATTAATGTCCATGAAGGTCAAGTTAGCAAGTAATCATTGACAGACATGCAAACTCAAGTACTGAAAAGGTGCTTTTTGAGATTAGAATGAGAAAAATGTAAATGTGTATGTAGGCTATTAAATGTTTCATTTTCGCAGACATACACAGTAAAATGTTAAACTAGTTACCCGCACGACTATAGCACAAAGAAATCGAGATACATTGCTCTTTTTTAAACATAAGACAACAAATAATAAATTAACAAATGTAAATAAAGTCTTAAAGTTTTATTGTTCTGACTCAGTCCACTGTTTCACTGCTCCGACGCTGCGCCCTGCTGCGACACACACTGTCACGTTTAAGACGTGTTACCGCAAGTTTTCTCCTCCGGTGCTAGGCTTCAAACACTTGACAACCCGACACAGGCGAATTGACCGGACCTTGGCGCTCCAAACGTTACATTTAACATTTTCCTCCTTCCCTTTAGCTTTATCTGCTGCAGCTTAAACAAACCCACACAGTCAGGACGTGTCAGACGGCAGACTGACAGGCTGGTGTCCCGGCAGTGTCATAATTATGCGGCAGTGGTAGATGTTCAAAAAGTACCCTGGTACCGACCAATGGTACCGACCCAAGTAGGTACCGACACCAAAAATGGTCCCCGGTTTTCATCCCTAGCTAAGATCCACAAGAAAGTGAAGACATACCGGTACAGAAACTAGGAGCTTCTTTCCAACCAGCAACTGTGTGATTAGCTAGCGGGCGGCTAACCTGCTTGTAGCCAACTGTGACCACTGAACAAACGTTCATGCTCACTTGTAAAATACACTAAACAACGTGCACACAATTCCCGGCAATTCACCGTTCACAGTTTTCCACCACATGCGGTGACGTCAGCTATTTAGTCTAATAACAATAAATAACAAACTATCATTGTGACCAAATATCGCTGAAAATTATGGACTAACTGCTGATGACATTTATATTTCGTTTGAATTTAGATGGATGATAATGGATTTCTGCTTACCTTTTCCATGTGCATGCCAACGGACGATGACGATCTTCTCGTATCTTCTCGCGAGATGACGCTTTGCTTTTCCCGCCTACCTGTAGAAACTTAATTGCCTCACGTTCTGGCAACATGAATGAATCTAATGAATATTTAGTTGTTTGATTTCATGCAAACCCAACATGATTTAATCATGTTCACCTTTGAAACATGAAATCATAGCGTACATAACATATGTTACACTTTAGTTAACCTAAACCTAACCGGGGCAGCCGTGGCCTACTGGTTAGCGCTTTGGGCTTGTAACTGGAGGGTTACCGGTTCGAACCCCTGACCTGTAGAAAGCGGCTGAAGTTCCCTTGAGCAAGGCACCTAACCCCTCACTGCTCCCCGAGCGCCACTGTAGCATGGCACCTCACTGCTCCGGGTTAGTGTGTGCTTCACCTCACTGTGTGCTTTGTGTGTTCACTAATTCACGGATGGGATAAATGCAGAGACCAAATTCCTTGTATACGCAAGTATACTTGGCCGAGAGAATCTTAATCTAACAGCCCACCAGTTTTCTTTATTTCAGTGTGTTTTGTTTTGTTTGCTTTTTGTCTCTTTCATTCTTCTTTTCTCCATTTTCCCTTCTTCTTGGGGATCCACACTCAGTCTATTTCTATTAGTAGTGTAAAACCCGGATCTTTTGAGGGATTCGGATCAGTCTGCATCACTCACTGCATTTCAGCATTACAGTAACAGACTGCCAAAACATTATGACCACTTAAAGCATTACAGGAGCATATTGGAGTGGCAGAACTCTATGACATCAAACTCACAATGAAACACCACGCACACATTATCACGCACACATCACCAGCACAGTCAAAATTTCCGCAGGAATTTTCTAGTTATCTGTGCCGGTGCACTGGCTCCCTGCAATGGGAGCCAGTGCACGCCCCTGCAGGCACATATATTGTTATTCCTCGCGTTTAATTATTATCTGTGCCGGTGCACTGGCTCCCATTGCTGCGCAATGGGAGCCAGTGCACGCCCCTGCAGGCAGGCGCAGCCTGCCTGCAGGGGCGTGGCACATATATTGTTATTGCTCGGGCTTATTATCTGTGCCGGTGCACTGGCTCCCATTGCTGCGCAATGGGAGCCCTGCAGGCAGGCGCAGCCTGCCTGCAGGGGCGTGGCACATATATTGTTATTGCTCGGGCTTATTATCTGTGCCGGGTGCACTGGCTCCCATTGCTGCGCAATGGGAGCCAGTGCACGCCCCTGCAGGCAGGCGCAGCCTGCCTGCAGGGGCGTGGCACATATATTGTTATTGCTCAGGCTTATTATTCTTCCCACTTCTTCCGTCCTTTTTTCGGTTCGCTTCTTCTCCCAGAGTTTTGGAGACATATAGACCAATTTATATGGAGACGTGCGCATTGATTGGGACAAGTGTGCTATGTCTCACATAAGCGATCCGTCCAACGGGGCGAGAATAAACGGCGAAATTCGAGCGTCTCGTAACATGGAAGTGAATGGAGAAGCCCGGAAAAAAGCGGCAACATTCCAAAATGGACAGCTTGGCTTTGCTGAGCGATCACTCAGCCGTGCTTTGGAGTAGAAAAATGCTTTGAAGTTTGTACGAGGCACGGGAAGTGTAGCTTCGTTTTTCTGAAACGACGTTTCGATAGCTTTTACGGTTTGGTCGGGGTCGCAGTTTACGTTTTGCTGAAATTTTGGAAAAAAGTTAAAAAATCCTCGTTTATAATGGGGCTCTATGGGCGCACTCTAGCCGCACTGTAGGTTCAGAGTTTCGTCGAAATTCTGAAAAAAAAAGGTTTCAATCTCACGTGGCGGCCACAGGTTTTGAGCTACACAGATAAAAAATACATAAAAACTTAGGGATTTTTGTTGCCTTTCAGATGATGTGTGTTTTATTCACGTGGGACGTACGGTTTGGACTGCAGGCTCCTCCGAGCGAGGAGTGCGCCGACAGCTTTTCGAATTTTTTCCCATTCGTGTGTATGTAGAAACCGAGAGAGATTTCTCGACGATTTTTCTCGTCGCATGCCTTTCTTTCCAAAACGAGTACGGCCACAATTTTGGCAGCACGCTCGTGGGAACAACACTAATTTGTAGAAAACCCTCGGCCGACGCTCACAATGCGTTCGTTTTCGAGATAGGACTTGTAGTTTTCCAGATATGAGCGTTTGTTCTGACGCAGATTTCTAGGGTGCAGGAGAGAGGGGAGTGAATATATAGAATATCATGTACGCATAGCGTAGCCATGGCAACGGCCCCCAACGAGCAGGCAGAGCACAGGTGCGCTGAGACAGTGGAGGGAAAAGGTCACGATCTGCCAAAAGATTAGGGTCTGTCAGTGTATTACAATGGGGAGGAAGAACACCCCATACAGGAGCACATTCACACAGACGCAGAGTGCCATAACATTATGAACACTGAACCGATCCTGATGAACAAACACATCGCAGGTGTGCACACAGAAGGCTGAGGGACACAGAGGGAGACGATATGCCAAAACATTATCACCCCCCCTGCCCTTACCACTATAGCATTACATACACAGATTGACAAAACATTAGGGACTCTCCTCAGTCTATTACAATGGGGAGGCATAACACCCCATGACCCCCCCCCCCCCCCCCCCCCCCCCCCCCACCTCCCTCCCTATCTCCCTCCCTCCCTCTCTCCCTCCCTCCTCAGTTAGTGCTTTCACACAGCCGATCTGCCAAAAGATTAGGTACTCTCCTCAGTCTATTACAATGGGGAGGCAGAACACCCCATGACCCCCCCCCCCCGTCTCTCCCTCTCTCTCTCTCTCCCTCCCTCCTCAGTTAGTGCTTTCACACAGCCGATCTGCCAAAAGATTAGGTACTCTCCTCAGTCTATTACAATGGGGAGGCAGAACACCCCATGACCCCCCCCCCCCACCTCCCTCCCTATCTCCCTCCCTCCCTCTCTCCCTCCCTCCTCAGTTAGTGCTTTCACACAGCCGATCTGCCAAAAGATTAGGGACTCTCCTCAGTCTATTACAATGGGGAGGCAGAACACCCCATGACCCCCCCCCCCGTCTCTCCCTCTCTCCCTCTCTCCCTCCCTCCTCAGTTAGTGCTTTCACACAGCCGATCTGCCAAAAGATTAGGTACTCTCCTCAGTCTATTACAATGGGGAGGCAGAACACCCCATGACCCCCCCCCCCCGTCTCTCCCTCTCTCTCTCTCTCCCTCCCTCCTCAGTTAGTGCTTTCACACAGCTGATCTGCCAAAGATTAGGTACTCTCCTCAGTCTATTACAATGGGGAGGCAGAACACCCCATGACCCCCCCCCGTCTCTCCCTCTCTCTCTCTCTCCCTCCCTCCTCAGTTAGTGCTTTCACACAGCCGATCTGCCAAAAGATTAGGGACTCTCCTCAGTCTATTACAATGAGGAGGCAGAACAACCCATGACCCCCCCTCTCCCTCCCTCTCTCCCTCTCTCCTTCCCTCCCTCCTTCTCTCCCTCTCTCCCTCCCTCCCTCCTTCTCTCCCTCTCTCCCTCCCTCCTTCCTTCTCTCCCTCTCTCCTTCCCTCTCTCCCTCTTTCCTTCCCTCCCTCCCTCTCGCCCTCCTTCCTTCCCTCCCTCCCTCTCTCCTTCCCTCCCTCCCTCTCTCCCTCCCTCCTTCCTTCTCTCCCTCTCTCCTTCCCTCTCTCACTCTCTCCTTCCCTCCCTCCCTCTCTCTTCCTCTCCCTCCCTCCCTCCTTCCTCAGTTGGTGCTTTCACATAGCTGAAGCCATCCTGACAAGGAAACTCAGCACAGTTGCACACAGAAAGCGGCGGGAAAACTATGCCAAAACATTAGGAACACCCAAGCCATTACTGCAGTACTGTAGGTGGCCAGAACCTGACATTGTTACCCTCAGACTCCATTTAAGCGTTACAGTAATGGACAGCCAAAACATTATGACCACTTCAAGCATTACAGGACTATAGTACAGTGGCAGAATCTGACACTGACCCACCACTCCATTTCAGCATTACAGTAAGAGACTGCCAAAACATTATGACCACTTCAGTCATTGCAGGACTATAGTACAATGGCAGAATCTGACACTGACACCCCACTCCATTTCAGCATTACAGTAACAGACTGCCAAAACATTATGACCACTTAAAGCATTACAGGGGCATACTGGAGTGGCAGAAATCTATGACATCAAACTCACAATGAAACACCACGCACACATCATGACGCACACATCACCGGCACAGTCAAAATTTCCGCAGGAATTTTCTAGTTATCTGTGCCGGTGCACTGGCTCCCATTGCTGCGCAATGGGAGCCAGTGCACGCCCCTGCAGGCAGGCGCAGCCTGCCTGCAGGGGCGTGGCACATATATTGTTATTGCTCGCGTTTATTATTCTTCCCACTTCTTCCGTAATTTTTCGGTTCGCTTCTTCTCCCAGAGTTTTGGAGACATATAGACCAATTTATATGGAGACGTGCGCATTGATTGGGACAAGTGTGCTATGTCTCTCATAAGCGATCCGTCCAACGGGCCGAGAATAAACGGCGAAATTCCCGCGTCTCGTAACATGGAAGTGGATGGAGAAGCCCGGAAAAAAGCGGCAACATTCCAAAATGGACAGCTTGGCTTTGCTGAGCGATCACTCAGCCGTGCTTTGGAGTAGAAAAATGCTTTGAAGTTTGTACGAGGCACGGGAAGTGTAGCTTCGTTTGTCTGAAAACGGCGTTTCGATAGCTTTTACGGTTTGGTCGGGGTCGCAGTTTACGTTTTGGTGACATTTTGGAAAAAAGTTAAAAAATCGTCGTTTATAATGGGGCTCTATGGGGCCACTCTAGCCCCACTCTAGGTTCAGAGTTTCGTCGAAATTCTGAAAAAAAAAGGTTTCAATCTCACGTGGCGGCCACAGGTTTTGAGCTACAGAGATAAAAACTACATAAAAACGTAGGGATTTTTGTTGCCTTTCAGATGATGTGTGTTTTATTCACGTGGGACGTACGGTTGGGACAGCAGGCTCCTCCGAGCGATGAGTGCGCCGACAGCTTTTCAAATTTTTCCCCATGCGTGTGTATGTGGAAACCGAGAGGGATTTTTCGACGATTTTTCGAGTCGCACACTTTCTTTCCAAAACGACTACGGCCACAATTTTGGCAGTACGCGCGTGGGAACAACACTAAATTGTAGAAAACCCTCGGCCGACGCTCACGATGCGTTCGTTTTCCCGATAGGACTTGTAGTTTTTGATTTATGAGCGTTTGTTCGGACCAGCCGAGCTGGGGTTCACTTTTTTGGGGGGGATTTTCTGACTCAGGCATAGGTGAGAAGGAAAAGGAGAGTTCAGCAGCAGGTGCCCCTGGTGACCATGGCAACGGCCCCTAACGAGCATGCAGGAGGAGAGGAGCACATTCACACAGACGCAGAGTGGCAAAACATTATGACCCCTGAACCGATCCTGATGAACAAACACATCGCAGGTGTGCACACAGAAGGCTGAGGGACACAGAGGGAGATTATCTGCCATAACATTATCACCCCCCCCTCCCCTTCCCACTATAGCATTACAGACACAGATTGACAAAACATTAGGGACTCTCCTCAGTCTATTACAATGAGGAGGCAGAACACCCCCCCCCCCCCCCCCCCCCCCCTTGAGTTGTTGCTTTCACACAGCTCCTCTCATTGACTGAATGACAACTTCTCAGTCATGTTTGACGTTTTCCTTTACTTTAAATACAAATTATATCTGGCTGCTTTGCTGCAACTCTTGACAGAACATCCCTGACACGTTTCCTTCACCGTATTAGGTAAGTGAATTTCTAGAATTATCCATATGTTAAGTGTTTGTGCCCAACACAGCTAAACTGCTAACAGACGTTAACTGCAATGATTCAGCCGACGGCCAGCCTTCAACCATAGTTCATGTATGTTAGCGAGCTAGCAGCGGCTAACGCGGAGCTAGCAGCGGCTAACGCTAACCGCTAGCTCCGAGCTAGCCGCGACCTTACGCGGAGGCTAGCGGACTTAGCCACCGGCTAATCCGCCGCGACGCTAGAGGGAGTTAATCACAGTCAACAGACCAGCACTGTAGTTGAAATATAAACTGGCAGTCTTACACGTTGTAATAGTATTGGCGGATAGTCGAGCGGCAAATAACGTGGGCTTTCACACCGGAGGCCAGGGTTCGACTCCCGGTTAGGGCAACATCTTTAATGAATGAGGCCTGCCTCGGGAACATGGGAGTACAGACAAATGATTCACATGCAATTTAATATATTTAATTTTTTTTAATGAAATAAATAATGAGCTGAACACTTAATTAGTTAGTTGTATTAATTATGTTTCACAACATTATTTGACACGTCTACTTGTCTGTGTTTTCCTGCAGCCAATCCAGACAGACTGCAGTGACGTCCAACATGAGACAAAGAGCTGTAGTAAAGGGACAATTTGAAGGTCTTCACTTCATGACTGTTTCCTTCTTACAGCCTCAATGTGTTAAGTATTGAATTTGTTAAGTATTATAGAATGTTTTTCTAAATGTAACACTGTGCCGTAAACTGTTGCTCATAGAAGCAATGACTTTTATTATTAAAATGATTATGATTAACAATCAGTTATTGTGATTTCCTCATTCTTTCAGTAGAAGCCATTTGATTTTACTTGTTGTACTGAATGTATTTTGTGGGTATTGTGAAGCTGATGCTGGCTTTCAGGTGGAGCTGGGAGCGGTCTGCTGCATGTACCTGCCCTTGTGGGCTCGGTGGCTAACTATTCACATGACATAAGCACGCACACATCATGACGCACACATCACCGGCACAGTCAAAATTTCCGCAGGAATTTTCTAGTTATTCTTATGACTTCTTCCGTAATTTTTCGGTTCGCTTCTTCTCCCAGAGTTTTGGAGACATATAGACCAATTTATATGGAGACGTGTGCATTGATTGGGACAAGTGTGCTATGTCTCACATAAGCGATCCGTCCAACGGGGCGAGAATAAACGGCGAAATTCCCGCGTCTCGTAACATGGAAGTGAATGGAGAAACCCGGAAAAAAGCGGCAACATTCCAAAATGGACAGCTTGGCTTTGCTGAGCGATCACTCAGCCGTGCTTTGGAGTAGAAAAATGCTTTGAAGTTTGTACGAGGCACGGGAAGTGTAGCTTCGTTTGTCTGAAAACGGCGTTTCGATAGCTTTTACGGTTTGGTCGGGGTCGCAGTTTACGTTTTGGTGACATTTTGGAAAAAAGTTAAAAAATCGTCGTTTATAATGGGGCTCTATGGGGCCACTCTAGCCGCACTCTAGGTTCAGAGTTTCGTCGAAATTCTGAAAAAAAAAGGTTTCAATCTCACGTGGCGGCCACAGGTTTTGAGCTACAGAGATAAAAACTACATAAAAACGTAGGGATTTTTGTTGCCTTTCAGATGATGTGTGTTTTATTCACGTGGGACGTACGGTTGGGACAGCAGGCTCCTCCGAGCGAGGAGTGCGCCGACAGCTTTTCGAATTTTTCCCCATGCGTGTGTATGTGGAAACCGAGAGGGATTTTTCGACGATTTTTCGAGTCGCACACTTTCTTTCCAAAACGACTACGGCCACAATTTTGGCAGTACGAGCGTGGGAACAACACTAAATTGTAGAAAACCCTCGGCCGACGCTCACGATGCGTTCGTTTTCCCGATAGGACTTGTAGTTTTTGATTTATGACCGTTTGTTCGGACCGGCCGAGCTGGGGTTCACTTTTTTTGGGGGGATTTTCTGACTCAGGCAGAGGTGAGAAGGAAAAGGAGAGTTCAGCAGCAGGTGCCCCTGGTGACCATGGCAACGGCCCCTAACGAGCATGCAGGAGGAGAGGAGCACATTCACACAGACGCAGAGTGCCATAACATTATGACCCCTGAACCGATCCTGATGAACAAACACATCGCAGGTGTGCACACAGAAGGCTGAGGGACACAGAGGGAGATTATCTGCCATAACATTATCACCCCCCCTCCCCTTCCCACTATAGCATTACAGACACAGATTGACAAAACATTAGGGACTCTCCTCAGTCTATTACAATGAGGAGGCAGAACACACCCCCCCCCCCCTTGAGTTGTTGCTTTCACACAGCTGCTAATCATAGCTCCTCTCATTGACTGAATGACAACTTCTCAGTCATGTTTGACGTTTTCCTTTACTTTAAATACAAATTATATCTGGCTGCTTTGCTGCAACTCTTGACAGAACATCCCTGACACGTTTCCTTCACCGTATTAGGTAAGTGAATTTCTAGAATTATCCATATGTTAAGTGTTTGTGCCCAACACAGCTAAACTGCTAACAGACGTTAACTGCAATGATTCAGCCGACGGCCAGCCTTCAACCATAGTTTATGTATGTTAGCGAGCTAGCAGCGGCTAACGCTGAGCTAGCGCCGGCTAACCGCTAGCTCCGAGCTAGCAGCGGCTAACGCTAACCGCTAGCTCCGAGCTAGCAGCGGCTAACGCTAACCGCTAGCTCCGAGCTAGCCGCGAGCTTACGCGGAGGCTAGCGGACTTAGCCACCGGCTAATCCGCCGCGACGCTAGAGGGAGTTAATCACAGTCAACAGACCAGCACTGTAGTTGAAATATAAAGTGGCAGTCTTACACGTTGTAATAGTATTGGCGGGTAGTCGAGCGGCAAATAACGTGGGCTGCCACTCGGGAGGCCTGGGTTCGAATCCCGGTTAGGGCAACATCTTTAATGAATGAGGCCTGCCTCGGGAACATGGGAGTACAGACAAATGATTCACATGCAATTTAATATATTTAATTTTTTTTTTAATGAAATAAATAATGAGCTGAACACTTAATTAGTTAGTTGTATTAATTATGTTTCACAACATTGTTTGACACGTCTACTTGTCTGTGTTTTCCTGCAGCCGATCCAGACAGACTGCAGTGACGTCCAACATGAGACAAAGAGCTGTAGTAAAGGGACAATTTGAAGGTCTTCACTTCATGACTGTTTCCTTCTTACAGCCTCAATGTGTTAAGTATTGAATTTGTTAAGTATTATAGAATGTTTTTCTAAATGTAACACTGTGCCGTAAACTGTTGCTCAGATAGAAGCAATGACTTTTATTATTAAAATGATTATGATTAACAATCAGTTATTGTGATTTCCTCATTCTTTCAGTAGAAGCCATTTGATTTGACTTGTTGTACTGAATGTATTTTGTGGGTATTGTGAAGCTGATGCTGGCTTTCAGGTGGAGCTGGGAGCGGTCTGCTGCATGTACCTGCCCTTGTGGGCTCGGTGGCTAACTATTCACATGACATAAGCACGCACACATCATGACGCACACATCACCGGCACAGTCAAAATTTCCGCAGGAATTTTCTAGTTATTCTTATGACTTCTTCCGTAATTTTTCGGTTCGCTTCTTCTCCCGGAGTTTTGGAGACATATAGACCAATTTATATGGAGACGTGTGCATTGATTGGGACAAGTGTGCTATGTCTCACATAAGCGATCCGTCCAACGGGACGAGAATAAACGGCGAAATTCCCGCGTCTCGTAACATGGAAGTGAATGGAGAAGCCCGGAAAAAAGCGGGCAACATTCCAAAATGGACAGCTTGGCTTTGCTGAGCGATCACTCAGCCGTGCTTTGGAGTAGAAAAATGCTTTGAAGTTTGTACGAGGCACGGGAAGTGTAGCTTCGTTTGTCTGAAAACGGCGTTTCGATAGCTTTTACGGTTTGGTCGGGGTCGCAGTTTACGTTTTGGTGACATTTTGGAAAAAAGTTAAAAAATCGTCGTTTATAATGGGGCTCTATGGGGCCACTCTAGCCGCACTCTAGGTTCAGAGTTTCGTCGAAATTCTGAAAAAAAAAGGTTTCAATCTCACGTGGCGGCAACAGGTTTTGAGCTACAGAGATAAAAACTACATAAAAACGTAGGGATTTTTGTTGCCTTTCAGATGATGTGTGTTTTATTCGCGTGGGACGTACGGTTGGGACAGCAGGCTCCTCCGAGCGAGGAGTGCGCCGACAGCTTTTCGAATTTTTCCCCATGCGTGTGTATGTGGAAACCGAGAGGGATTTTTCGACGATTTTTCGAGTCGCACACTTTCTTTCCAAAACGACTACGGCCACAATTTTGGCAGTACGCGCGTGGGAACAACACTAAATTGTAGAAAACCCTCGGCCGACGCTCACGATGCGTTCGTTTTCCCGATAGGACTTGTAGTTTTTGATTTATGAGCGTTTGTTCGGACGGGCCGAGCTGGGGTTCACTTTTTTTGGGGGGATTTTCTGACTCAGGCAGAGGTGAGAAGGAAAAGGAGAGTTCAGCAGCAGGTGCCCCTGGTGACCATGGCAACGGCCCCTAACGAGCATGCAGGAGGAGAGGAGCACATTCACACAGACGCAGAGTGGCAAAACATTATGACCCCTGAACCGATCCTGATGAACAAACACATCGCAGGTGTGCACACAGAAGGCTGAGGGACACAGAGGGAGATTATCTGCCATAACATTATCACCCCCCCCTCCCCTTCCCACTATAGCATTACAGACACAGATTGACAAAACATTAGGGACTCTCCTCAGTCTATTACAATGAGGAGGCAGAACACCCCCCCCCCCCCTTGAGTTGTTGCTTTCACACAGCTGCTAATCATAGCTCCTCTCATTGACTGAATGACAACTTCTCAGTCATGTTTGACGTTTTCCTTTACTTTAAATACAAATTATATCTGGCTGCTTTGCTGCAACTCTTGACAGAACATCCCTGACACGTTTCCTTCACCGTATTAGGTAAGTGAATTTCTAGAATTATCCATATGTTAAGTGTTTGTGCCCAACACAGCTAAACTGCTAACAGACGTTAACTGCAATGATTCAGCCGACGGCCAGCCTTCAACCATAGTTCATGTATGTTAGCGAGCTAGCAGCGGCTAACGCGGAGCTAGCAGCGGCTAACGCGGAGCTAGCAGCGGCTAACGCGGAGCTAGCAGCGGCTAACGCGGAGCTAGCAGCGGCTAACGCGGAGCTAGCAGCGGCTAACGCGGAGCTAGCGGCAGCTAACCGCTAGCTCCGAGCTAGCAGCGGCTAACGCTAACCGCTAGCTCCGAGCTACCCGCGTGCTTACGCGGAGGCTAGCGGACTTAGCCACCGGCTAATCCGCCGCGACGCTAGAGGGAGTTAATCACAGTCAACAGACCAGCACTGTAGTTGAAATATAAAGTGGCAGTCTTACACGTTGTAATAGTATTGGCGGATAGTCGAGCGGCAAATAACGTGGGCTTTCACACCGGAGGCCAGGGTTCGACTCCCGGTTAGGGCAACATCTTTAATGAATGAGGCCTGCCTCGGGAACATGGGAGTAGAGACAAATGATTCACATGCAATTTAATATATTTAATTTTTTTTAATGAAATAAATAATGAGCTGAACACTTAATTAGTTAGTTGTATTAATTATGTTTCACAACATTATTTGACACGTCTACTTGTCTGTGTTTTCCTGCAGCCGATCCAGACAGACTGCAGTGACGTCCAACATGAGACAAAGAGCTGTAGTAAAGGGACAATTTGAAGGTCTTCACTTCATGACTGTTTCCTTCTTACAGCCTCAATGTGTTAAGTATTGAATTTGTTAAGTATTATAGAATGTTTTTCTAAATGTAAGACTGTGCCGTAAACTGTTGCTCAGATAGAAGCAATGACTTTTATTATTAAAATGATTATGATTAACAATCAGTTATTGTGATTTCCTCGTTCTTTCAGTAGAAGCCATTTGATTTGACTTGTTGTACAGAATGTATTTTGTGGGTATTGTGAAGCTGATGCTGGCTTTCAGGTGGAGCTGGGAGCGGTCTGCTGCATGTACCTGCCCTTGTGGGCTCGGTGGGTAACGGGAGCTATTCACATAACATAAGCACGCACACATCATGACGCACACATCACCGGCACAGTCAAAATTTCCGCAGGAATTTTCTAGTTGTTATTGCTCAGGCTTATTATCTGTGCCGGTGCACTGCCCGGCACAGATAATAAGACGCAGAGTGCCATAACATTATGAACACTGAACCGATCCTGATGAACAAACACATCGCAGGTGTGCACACAGTAGGCTGAGGGACACAGAGGGAGACGATATGCCAAAACATTATCACCCCCCCCCCCCTCCCCTTCCCACTATAGCATTACAGACACAGATTGACAAAACATTAGGGACTCTCCTCAGTCTATTACAATGGGGAGGCATAACACCCCATGACCCCCCCCCCCACCTCCCTCCCTATCTCCCTCCCTCCCTTTCTCCCTCTCTCCTTCCCTCTCTCCCTCCATCTCTCTCCCTCCCTCCACTCTTCCTCTCTCTTACAATTACAATGAGGAGGCAGAACACCCCCCCCCCCCCCCCCCCCCCCACACACACACGCACACACACCCTTCAGTTGTTGCTTTCACACAGCTGCTAATCATAGCTCCTCTCATTGACTGAATGACAACTTCTCAGTCATGTTTGACGTTTTCCTTTACTTTAAATACAAATTATATCTGGCTGCTTTGCTGCAACTCTTGACAGAACATCCCTGACACGTTTCCTTCACCGTATTAGGTAAGTGAATTTCTAGAATTATCCATATGTTAAGTGTTTGTGCCCAACACAGCTCAACTGCTAACAGACGTTAACTGCAATGATTCAGCCGACGGCCAGCCTTCAACCATAGTTCATGTATGTTAGCGAGCTAGCAGCGGCTAACGCAGAGCTAGCAGCGGCTAACACTAACCGCTAGCTCCGAGCTAGCCGCGAGTTTACGCGGAGGCTAGCGGACTTAGCCACCGGCTAATCCGCCGCGACGCTAGACGGAGTTAATCACAGTCAACAGACCAGCACTGTAGTTGAAACATAGAGTGGCAGTCTTACACGATGTAATAGTATTGGCGGATAGTCGAGCGGCATATAACGTGGGCTGCCACACGGTAGGCCTGGGTTCGAATCCCGGTTAGGGCAACATCTTTAATGAATGAGCCCTGCCTCGGGAACATGGGAGTACAGGCAAATAATTCACATGCAATTTAATATATTTAATTTTTTTTAATGAAATAAATAATGAGCTGAACACTTAATTAGTTAGTTGTATAAATTATGTTTCATAACATTATTTGACACGTCTACTTGTCTGTGTTTTCCTGCAGCCGATCCAGACAGACTGCAGTGACGTCCAACATGAGACAAAGAGCTGTAGTAAAGGGACAATTTGAAGGTCTTCACTTCATGACTGTTTCCTTCTTACAGCCTCAATGTGTTAAGTATTGAATGTGTTAAGTATTATAGAATGTTTTTCTAAATGTAAGACTGTGCCGTAAACTGTTGCTCAGATAGAAGCAATGACTTTTATTATTAAAATGATTATGATTAACAATCAGTTATTGTGATTTCCTCGTTCTTTCAGTAGAAGCCATTTGATTTGACTTGTTGTACAGAATGTATTTTGTGGGTATTGTGAAGCTGATGCTGGCTTTCAGGTGGAGCTGGGAGCGGTCTGCTGCATGTACCTGCCCTTGTGGGCTCGGTGGCTAACGGGAGCTATTCACATAACATAAGCACGCACACATCATGACGCACACATCACCGGCACAGTCAAAATTTCCGCAGGAATTTTCTAGTTATCTGTGCACATATATTGTTATTGCTTTGCGTTTATTATCTGTGCCGGTGCACTGGCACATATATTGTTATTGCTCAGGTGCCCCTGGTGACCATGGCAACGGCCCCTAACGAGCATGCAGGAGGAGAGGAGCACATTCACACAGACGCAGAGTGCCAAAACATTATGACCCCTGAACCGATCCTGATGAACAAACACATCGCAGGTGTGCACACAGAAGGCTGAGGGACACAGAGGGAGACAATATGCCAAAACATTATCAGTAGTGGGCTAGAGCGGGTGACACCCACAGCTAGAGTGGAGAGGACAGAACAAAATTAGGCAAAAAATAAAACAGAAACTGCTCCCGTGGCCACAAATTTCACACCACAGACATAATTTATACAAAGAAATGTAGGAAAATTTGTCTTCTCGCTCACATTTCGTCTGCTGAAGCTGTAAGTCTTATAGTTTTGGCGTGAGACGCTGCGCCAGCAAACACCTTCCTCGCTCCATAGACTGCAATGTTAAATTTGTGGAGGAAAGCAGAAGCAATCCTTTGTTTTAAATCGCTTTAAATAGCTCACATTTCATCATTTTACCCACAAACTGCATATCTAGACGTTCAGGAAAGCCTCAAGATGCCCAAAGTGAAGTCGGTTCAACGATTGGACACACGGTTTGGCCACAAGGCCTTCCTGTTCGAGGCCGTGGTTTCAGCATTTTCGCCCACTCTAGTCGTTTTCTAACTGATATTCAAACTGGTAACCGTGGCAACCAGGGGCTCCACAGAAAGAGGCGGGAAAACTTAAGTAACTGGTCTGTAGGGCGGCCATTTTGGGGCAATGTTAATGGAAACAGCCCACTCGGGAAACTTCTAACTGAAGTAACTGGTCTGTGGGGCGGCCATTTTGGCTTTTGGCACCCAAGTTGAGCAATGACAGGTGTCTGTCTGTCATTGGCTAGCGCGTCATGCTAATTGCTAACATTAGCGGCTAATGCTCATTTTTAGTAGCTAGAAATTGGTGGTAGCATTAGTGGCAGCATTAGCATGTTAGTGAATAGCATATTAGCAATTAGCATGTTAGCATTAGCATGTTAGCAATTAGCATCTACTTAATTTTTAGTGGCTTAAAAGTCATGCTAACACTAAACCAATGTTAAAATAATTGGCTAGCGCATCATGCTAATTGCTGACATTAGCGGCTAATGCTAATTTTAGTGGTAGAAATTGGTGGTAACATTACTGGCAGCATAAGCATGTTAGCGAATAGCATATTAGCAATTAGCATGTAAGCATTCGCATGCTAACAATTAGCATGTTTTTAATTTTTAGTGTCTAAAAAGACATGCTAACACTAAACCAATGCTAAAATTAGTGGCTAGCGCGACAAGCTAATTGCTAACATAAGCGGCTAATGCTAATTTTTAGTGGCTAGAAATTGGTGGTTGCATTAGTGGCAGCATTAGCATGTTGGCGAATAGCATATAAGAAATTAGCATGTTAGCATTAGCATGCTAACAATTAGCATGTATTTAATTTTTAGTGTCTAAAGAGACATGCTGACACTAAACTAATGCTAAAGTTAGTGGCTTGCGCGTCATGCTAATTGCTAACATTAGCAGCTAATGGCAACAGCCCACTCGGCACTTCAAAAATTTTCGCTGGAATTTTCTAGTTAGTGCCGAGTGCCTATGACACGAGGCCACTCTTGATCTTCTGCGTGTTTCTTTGCAGTTTTATTTTTTATTTTCCGCCCTTTTTCGGCAATTAATGCGGCCCGAACCAGCCAGAGGACCCCAACACATGATATATCGAAACGTGTGTTTTGATCCCGAATCCTATGCTATTACTTGGATAAGCGATCGATGAGTTTTTCGCGAATTTATTCGCGAAATACCGCGAAAAATTTCCCATTGAAATGAATGGGAGACCCCGAAAAATCAACAGGCATTTTCTACAATCAACTGTTCTGGCATACTTTCACCCAGACACTTCATTTAAACTTTAAAACGTAGACACTCTTGTCTTCTCTTCAGAGATTCCCTTCACTTATCGACACCTTTTACCGTTTTTAAACTATGAAGCCTTAAAGCGGTGTAGGGTTTTACTCAAATTTCGGGGTTTATAATGGGTGTGTATTGCGCGGAATGTTCGCGCCAGAGTGGATGACATCATCAGCTAGAGTGTAGAGACGAAAATTAGGCAAAAAATAAAACAGAAACTGCTCCCGTGGCCACAAATTTCACACCACAGACATAATTTATACATAGAAACGTAGGAAAATGTGTCTTCTCGCTCACAATTCGTCTGCTGAAGCTGTAAGTCTTATAGTTTTGGCGTGAGACGCAAAGATGCGCCAGCAGCACCCACCCACAGCTCCATAGACTGCCATGTTAAATGTCTGGAGCAAAGCAGAAGCGATCCTTTCTTTTAAATCGCTTTAAATAGCTCACATTTCTTCATTTTACCCACAAACTGCACATCTAGACGTTCGGGAAAGCCTCAAGATGCCCAAAGTGAAGTCGGTTCAACGATTGGACACACGGTTTGGCCACAAGGCCTTCCTGTTCGAGGCAAAGTTACAGCATTGTTTTCTCTGTCTCCCCCTCATCCAGCTGGCAGTTGGTGCCACAGTCACCATGACTACCGCGATACACACGCTCACATGCGCAGCAGAAGAGGCGGGAAAACTCTGCCAAAACATTATGACCACTTCAGTCATTACAGGACTGTATTAGAGTGGCAGAACCTGACACTATGACCCCTCCACTCCATTTTTACATGACAGTCACAGGCTGCCAAAACATTATGACCACTTCACTCAATACAGGACTATATTAGGGTGCCAGAACATGACTCTATGACCCCCCCCCCTCCCTCTCTTTCCCCAATCATCAACATTAGGGGCTAATGCTAATTTTTAGTAGCTAGAAATTGGTGGTAGCATTAGTGGCAGCATTAGCATGTTAGCGAATAGCATACTAGCAATTAGCATGTTAGCATTAGCACGTTAGCAATTAGCATCTACTTAATTTTTAGTGGCTTAAAAGTCATGCTAACACTAAACCAATGTTAAAATAATTGGCTAGCGCATTATGCAAATTGATAACATTAGCGGCTAATGCTAATTTTTAGTGGTAGAATTTGGTGGTAGCATTAGTGGCAGCATTAGCATGTTAGCGAATAGCATATTAGCAATTAGCATGTTAGCATTAGCATGTTAGCAATTTGCATCTGTTTCATTTTTAGGGGCTTAAAAGACATGCTAACACTAAACCAATGTTAAAATTGGTGGCTAGCGCATCATGCTAATTGCTAACATTAGCGGCTAATGCTAATTTTTAGCGGTAGAATTTGGTGGTAGCATTAGTGGCAGCATTAGCATGTTAGCGAATAGCATATTAGCAATTAGCATTTTAGCATTAGCATGTTAGCAATTTGCATCTATTTCATTTTTAGGGGCTTAAAAGACATGCTAACACCAAACCAATGTTAAAATTGGTGGCTAGCGCATCATGCTAATTGCTAACATTAGCAGCCAATGGCAACAGCCCATTCAGCACTTCAAAATTTCTGCGGGAAATTTCTTGTTAGTGGCTCGTGCCAATAAACTAATTTTCTAGCCCTACTCCCATTGCATAGTTTCCGCGGGAAATTTCTTGTTAGTGGCTCGTGCCAATAAACTAATTTTCTAGCCCTACTCCCATTGCATAGTTAGTTAGGATTAGCGTTTTCTGTCGCTAACTCGTCCCGCACAGTTCATCCCACATACATGAATAATACATCAAAACGTGCGGCTCGATCGGAGCGAGTGTGCTATTACTTCCTAAACATATGCTAACATAGCTAACATAGAATCATTTTTCTAATATATGCTATGTTAGCATATGTTAGCACATGTTAGCACTTATACTACAGCCTCTGCAATAGCAACTGCGAGGATAAGATTAGGGAGAAAAATTGTAGCATGTTAGCATCGTAGCATCGTAGTATTGTATCATATCATCTTAGCGCAAACTGCTGCCGACACAGCCCCACTCTCGCGATTTCCCGCAGGGGAATTGTCTAGTTATGTTTATTGTTATGTTTTAAGCTTGTGATGTACTAATTATTCCTTTTCAGAGACACACATGCAAACATACCAAACACTTTCTTACTCCCCTCTCCAAGAGTGACCAAGGAAGTGGATCAGATAAGGGGTTGTAAATAACTTCCTCCCAGAACCAGACCCTGACCTGTATTTCTCTCCTCTAAATAAGAGCCTATGTTTGATAATATGACTATCGAAATTGCAATAACCTGGTAAGTTATATATTGTTGTTCAGGAAGTGCTAACGATCACAATGCCCTTGAGCAAGGCACCTTGTACGATAAAGTTAGCCCAAATTCACATAATTCGTCATAGTAAAGAAGTATCAATCTTTAAAAGTATTTTCCCTCTCTTTTAATCATTGTTGAAGTTAAAGAATGTAGAACCTTAGATATGTTCTTATACCAATAGTAGCTTTTACATGAAACCATAACTATTGGAATTGTTATTTTAGAAACCACAACTTTTTAGTATTAGCAAAATGTCACTGTAAAGATGACCTGAGTTTATTCATTTATTAATGCTTTTGAATTATTTTGATTTCGCCATTCAGATACGTCATCTTGTCGTGTTGTAATGTTGAGTGTTGTCGCATACGAAAACATTGCTAACGAGCCATGATGTGTGATGGAATGGTTACATTTAATAATATAAAATAGGTTAAGAAGATCAGGCAATACAGTTTTTTACAATCCCTAACAAGCGCTTACCCATACTTCAGATATTTTTTCTAAACTCTTAACACAGATTCACACCTACAAAACACAATTGGCCAAATGGATAATTTTCTTCTCAAAAACACATTTTGTTAAATATATACTAACTCTTTATTTCAAAATAGAAGATATCTTTCTCTGCACACACCAACTTACCAAAACACTGGAAATATGACTCAAAATGAAATGATTCTGTCAAAGAATAACTCTTGTTTTCACTTCACAAGGTACATGCAGTGAATCAAAGTACACCAGGTTTCAAAATACTGACATTACAAAAACTGCATAGACTTTTATGCTTCAGTTTTACAGGTATTTGTATGCAAAGCATGCAATCCACTGTTTTTACACTAAATTTTTTGGTTGGGAACTCTATGTCCACATGTATTGTTCACATTCAAAAGCATTCCAGTAAAAAGCAAATCATTTTTTTTCCTTTACTGTTTACTACAGGGGGCACAGTAGAAATACAGTTTACAGTATGATAGAACATAAAAGGTTTTACAGTGTTGCTTACAGTACAGCAACAAAATATCCATGAAACACACAAGAGTATTCTGAACAAAAAAATACAACAGCAAAAAGCCCAGATTGAGGGGGGGTGTAACTAAAAAAAAGCACAAAATGACTGTATGTAGTCTCTATGATCTTCAGGGTTACGCCACATGTTTTCATCAACATCGCATCAGATATTATCTAAGGCGATGCACGTGCAATAAAAGCGCTTGGTATGTCGGATCCACCCTTGGCAATCATGAACTGTGATGTCCCTGCAGCCAGCACCCATGGCTTCAAGGAGGGACATCTGGTCATGTGGCTAATGGTCATCAACCTTCCACCTCCATACAGAAAAGAACTCCTCTATGAGGTTGAGGAAAGATGAATAGGGTGGAAGGGAGAGATGTACCAGTCTTGGGTGGTGAAGAAAACTTTGAAGGGGCATTGAAATTGACATGCCTGGGGCAATTCCAGCCATATACTGACCTCTGATATGACCTCTCCTGCTTCTGCTGCCCTGCTGATCAGAGTTTCCTCTTTTGTCCTTTTGTTCTGACAAAGTCTGGAGCAATCTCTGCCCCTCCACTGAGTTCATCCTCTTGTGTAAAGTTGACCTTGACTAACCAATATGCAACCACACCTGGGGACAGGGTATATCTGTGCTCTGGCCCTACATTCAGGGTCAGTCTCCAGTCTCTGACCCACTCTGTGTCGGTAGGCTCACCATGACCTGGAACTCCAATAAACTTGCAACACTTCACCAAACTTGGAACTAGACTTGGATTGTTTTTTTTCTTCAACACTGGACTTCAAACCATGTTGTTAGCGATTGAAAAAAACTATATCAGCTGAGATATGTTGTTTTTGAACTGATATCATTGCAGAAGAAGAGGTTTTTATACTGTATCTAAGGTTTGGAATATTGCTTTTGCTATTGTGGTATGTTGTGTGTTAACATTTGAAAATAATACAAAAACTATCCATAATTTTGTTGGGAGGTACAGCTGGTCTGTTAAGAACATGTAAGCATTGTGGAAATGTGTTCACTGACTGCATATTGTGTGAAAACGACATGAAATGTGTGAATGGTATGGCCACAAAAGACCGATGCTGTGCTAATTGTGTTTAGAGTTTTGAAAATGTGACCACTGATTGGACAAACGCTTGTTAGCGACTGACAAAAACTGTAAGACGTCTCAAGACAAAGGAGTAGGCGTTCTCTTCACTTTCTGCGCGAAGAATTTGGAAACCCGACCCAAACACGCCCTGAATAATTAACTCATAAAAACAGAGAGACGCTCCCTTTTCTCCGTACTTTTCTTTTTCTTGGGCACTTTACTTTTGGACTTTTCTTTTGCACTTTCCACTTTCTGACTTTCCACTTTCTAGCACATTCTAGTTTTAATTTCCATTTTCGTTTACGTTTTAGTTCTTCTTTACGTACTTAGTCACGTTTAAACTTAGTAACTTTGTTTCAAGAACAACTTGAATATTTCAAGCTCTGTTTGTTTCTCGTCAGATGTTTTTCCCTGACGTACAATTTTTATAGTGACTTAAATATTTTTCTAGCTTTATTAAATTTTATACTCTACGAACCGAAGTACTAATCCACATCGTTATAAATTAGCCATTGTAGACAGCTGGGATATCAGAGAAAGACCCAATCTCTTCGACGGATCAAGAAACCAAGAAGCTGTTGCCATAGCAACGACATCAAGAAGACGTGACGATCCGGATTCTTTCTTTAAACACAAAGACATTGCCAAGTGTCTACTGCCTTTGACTGAACACCTACAACGCTCTCAAGCGAAGCTGGGTGTTGGAGTTGCAGACCAAGCAATGAGTCCTGTTTACTGGTCCAAGAGAGGCCCGCATCAGCTGTGCCGTTATCGTCACCAACTCATCACACCGACGCTCCGCCATCACCGACGCCGAGAATACTCTACGGAAAAGTAGGCTGAATCGTTCCTACCTCTTAAGACAGAGTTGGTGTCACAACTTTGAAACTCCCTACTAAGATCTTTTAAAGAACATTGATTAGATTAGGTAGGCTATCAAATCCATTCCCTTTTAGATTAAACCTTAAAACATCTCCATCTCTCACCATCGCTCCAGAAATTAATAATTCCATACCTTAACATATTCGTTTTATTTGATTATCCACGCATATTCTATTACTCCCTCATTTATTCATAGTTTTCACTTTATTAAATAAATATTTTTTCACACTTAACAAGTTGTTTGTGGTGTTGTTTACGGCAGAGAATGACTGGTAAAAATTGTAGTAAAGGATTCATCCTTCAGATATGCAAACCAAGACTGATAAACTGATTTAAACCGTGTTCTTCCTACGATAACAGGAGGTGGTGCCCTAACGAGACAATTTTAAAAGTGTATGTTACCCTACAATTATATTATATTATATTATATTATATTATATAACTCGCGACATTCATGTTGTCATTTGTCAATCATGTCAACGTGGCCACTGGAAATCAAGTAGCCTAAATAGCCTAAGCCTAAAGCTTAAAGTTACGCTGTTCAAAAAAATTTGTACAATGTCATCGTTACAAAAAAATAAATAAAATAAAAATGTTATTTTATGGTCTAGAATGTACGTGGATTCATTAGTCGGTTAAGTTTCGTTTCTCTGCCGAGTGAGTGGCGAATCCGCCGAGATTCGTGAGTGACGGATCTGCAGGGACTCATGAGTAGCGAATCTGCCGGGATTCATGAGTGATGGATCCGCAGGGACTCATGAGTAGCAAATCCTCAGTGATTCATGAGTGACGGATCAGCAGGGATTCATGAGTGACGGATCCGCAGCGATTCATGAGTGAGGAAGGGACTCAGTAGCGCCACTCCACTCCAGTGGCTGAGTGCCGTAGTTTGCTATAGTGGCCAAGTCGGGTATTACATTTTGTTTCTCTGCCGAGTGAGATGTAAGATGTTTGAATGATGCCGTTTATTGATTATATATCAATCAAATGTGGTAGGACTCAACTGAGCCGGATCAATAGACGTCTCGATCCGTGATTCTTCAGTCTTCTTTGGTGGCCGGTTCAATGAGCCGGATCCCAAATCTTTTTTCCACCGCTAATTTCTATATCCAAGAACATAACATATAGCCACTAGTGCTACTAATTCTGATATCCCACATATTGGGTCTTCTGTGAGATTTTTGAGCTGGAATATCAAAAGCATGGGGAGTCCGATTAAAAGGTTGAGGATATTTGAAGCATCTTAAAGCTGAAATAGTGTTTCTGCAGGAAACCCACATGCGCACCAAAGATCAGGTCAGACTTAAGTGTCCCTGGGTTTCTGAGGTGTTTCATCCAAATTTCAATTTCAAAGCTAGGGGGGTTGCCATTTTTATTGGTAAGTCAATTAAATTTTCAGCTTCTAAGGCTATGTCAGACAAAAATGGTAGATACATGATTGTTACAGGTACACTATTCCATGTTCCCATTTTACTAGTTAACATATACGCCTCCAGTTTCCACACTTTATGAATACGCTCTTTGAATGTCTTCCCTCATTGAATAACAACCTCCTTATAATTGGTGGGGACATGAATTGTGTAATTGATCCCAGTCTTGACTGCTCTAGCCCACGAACTCTATCGTTAATGTCAAGTTCACTTTCAGATTTCATGTCCATGAATGGCTTCATTGATCCTGGGAGATTTTACAACGCTTATGCCAAGGAATATTCCTTCTTTTTACAGACACATCAGTCTTTCTCTCGGATTGATTATTACTTTATTGATGCTAATCTAATTCCCAACATATTGAGTGTTAATTACCATCCTATTGTTATTTCTGACCACGCCCATCTTTCTTTAGCTATTCAGTTTTCCATGACCCCAGTACTTAACATCTTAATACTTTATTTCTTTCAGATGAAAAGTTTAATGAATTTATTGCAGCTAAAATCGATGATTTTATTGTTATAGCCGTGGCCTACTGGTTAGCGCTTTGGGCTTCTAACTGGAGGGTTGCCGGTTCCAACCCCCGACCTGTAGAAAGCGGCTAAAGTGCCCTTGAGCAAGGCACCTAACCCCTCACTGCTCCCCGAGCGCCACTGTAGCATGGCACCTCACTGCTCCGGGTTAGTGTGTGCTTCACCTCACTGTGTGCTTTGTGTGTTCACTAATTCACGAATGGGATAAATGCAGAAACCAAATTCCTTGTATACGCAAGTATACTTGGCCGAGAGAATCTTAATCTTTAATCTTTAATCTATAAATCAAAATGAGATGGAAGCAATATCATGTTCACTGCTGTGGGAATCATTAAAAGCATACCTACGGGGACAAATAATTTCCTATTCAGCCCATCTGATCAAGTCCTGTGAAGCCAAATTGCAAGAACTCTATGAATATTATTAAATTGGACCAACAACTTGCTACTTGGCCCTCTCCCAATTTATTTAGACAACATCTTGATTTACAGACTGAATTTGATGTCATCACCACTAGCGATGCAGAGCGACTTCTCTTACGATCACGCTCCACATATTATGAACATGGCGATAAGGCTAGCCGGCTCCTACCGCACCAGCAACGTCACCAGGCAGCATCACGTATAAAAGACACAGTTTCTTAGGGATCCCACCGCAATTAATTCTGTTTTTCACTCATTCTATTCCTCTGTATATAAGTCTGAATTGTCACCTGACACCACAGGTGTGAATTTGTTCTTAGATAGCCTCACTTGATCAACCCAGATGTTGCTAAAGAACTTGATGCTTCATGCTTCATGCTGCTTCAATCACAGGGATAACAGAGAGAGACAGACAACCATTCACACTCACATACACACCTATGGTCAATGTAGAATCACCAATTAACCTAACAAGCATGTCTTTGGATGGTGGGAGGAAGCTGGAACCCACGCAGACACAGGGAGAACATGTTTTGAAAGAGTTTTGGCCACATAAGTGCAGTTCCAAGTATTTCCCAGCACACACCATGCATAATCTGCTGTAATGAAGAAATTCAGCAATACAATTTAAGTAGATTATCACCTCTCCAGGATGTACTCACTACAGTTTACACAGGCATGATGTCCCCGTGACTGCCATTCACAGTTTCTCACGGGTTGGATTAAATTAAAAATAGTCTCAGAGTGTAATAATTTCTTATAATGTGTAAAACCAACAGCAGGTTTGTATGTTCAAATATTCCTTTAATGTCTGATGCAACCTGTTGCAAGAGCTGACAATAAGAGGAGAAAACTGCTAGCATATATGGATTTAGGGGGTACAATTATTTTATCCCCTCCTGGCAATTAGAGCATATTATCTTTGTAATTACTATTATTATCACAATTAAAAAGGAAAGCATTTGTGAAAAGTGGTGTTCACGACACCTAACATTTCTCCCTTATCATGTTAAAATTCTTATTAAAAATCTGAAAATGCAATTATGTCAACCAGCAAAGAGTCATTAAATCCAGCATGAAAGCCTTACTGATATCAAATGGGGTAGATTTTCCCCTCTTTCCTAGCCTAACTCTCTCTCTTTCTCCACAATACAGCAAAGCTCTGTCACGCTCTGCAAAAGCTCCACAAAGGACACTATGGTCCCATTAGCCAAGTAAACAAATCAGTGAGTGAAATGAGATGCTTTTTATACTGAAACAATGGATTCCCCATGGGAGAAAATATGGCAAGAGATGAAACCCAAATATGAGTCACATGACACATGAATGATGAGATGGTGGGTTTGAGTGAAACAGGCCATATCCATGCTAAAGAGATGAAAAATCCAGAGGCTGGATTGTGGATTGAAATGAGTATACTCTGAAGTTGGGATTTACTTGCAATTCTGGAGTACAGTTTAACATTCACAGCAAGACACTTGCTTCCATTTGATAATTTAAATGGAAAATCTGCTTAGGAAATAGTTTTGACTGTATTTTATATTGCATTAGGCTGCATTTGACAACCTATATGTCAAATTAAAGGATTTGGACCAAAATGATAAATGTAAAATCCCACCTTGGAAAAGAACGACTTTCTATCCCTCTGAAATAGGGCTGTGCAATTAATCGAATTTTGATCACGATTTCGATTCTTGGTTCAAACGATCTCCAAATTAATAAAATCGAGTTGGAACGATTCTTTTGCCATTTTCAGTTGTCTGTGAGGTTTTTCCTGAAAGAGACACGCATGCGCAATTCATTCGCTCCCCCAGAGCATTCAATGCGGGAGGACGGTCCCGTTTGGTCGATAGAAAGGGTAAAATAGTTCTCTTGTATGGCAACACTTCGGATTCGAAGAATCCGACGAAGCACAGGCACACATAATGTGCAAAATGTGCATCCAGTGTTGTGCCTGAACGCGTTCAATGAACGAAAGTTCATGAACTCGTTCATATTTTGGTGAACTATGAACTGAACCGTTCGTATTTCCGATTGAGGAACTTTATTGCGAACGCGTTCATTCTGACGTCTGTGAACGGCGTTCATACACGTTCTATTTTCGTTCAAAACTATGCCAGATTTCCAGTGAACCCCCCAAACACCGTGAACTGTGCTTAACGGCGCTGCGGAAAACCATCCGACGTGGCAACAGATTTGCACCTCGACACCGCTCGTCGCCCTGTCGCACAAACAAAACGTCATCACAACAAAGCATGGGCTATGGAGGAGGAAGGCAACAGTCCGGAGCTCTCAGACTGCACAGCATATGAACATTTAAAAGAGTTTTTCGGCAAAGACAGTACTGACGTAGAAGGTTGAAACGTGACTTTTGTCTGTAAACTTTGCCCGCCCGGTTTGAAAAAGAAAGTCCGCACATCGAACATGACAACATGTATTTTTGCAGTCTTTTTTCTTTAGGTTCCTTTTTTGGAATTTGATGTGAGTTGTTTCAAGTTTGTAAAAATACTGAAATAGAGAGCATAAAAAACATTTGCACCTTAAGGACTACAGTTCTGATTGTCTTTATAATAAAGACCATTTAAGCAGCAAGTTTGTCCTCATATTTTTATTGCAGCTGCTACTGGTGTAGACTGAATGGGTGGCAACAACGCATTAGGCAAATACCAGTATCCTGAGGGCTGTAAAAAATACAGTCACAGTTTTTTTTGCCGAAATGCCGAATAAATGCATATTATTTTCAAACTCAAAAAGAATCATTTGAAGAATCGTGATTTCAATCTTGACCATAAAAATTGTGATTCTCATTTTTTCCAAAATCGAGCAGCCCTACTCTGAAATGCATAATGTAAAAACTCTGCACCATGCTAAGTGATCTCAGGTTGCCATCTCAAACTGTCCTATTTGTCTTCACGTAGCACTATCTCTGCAGTTATTGTACAGCAGCCTCTTCTATAAGTGTGATGGTTCCCTGAGTGCAAATGGGATTTTGGTTCCTGGCTCTGAAGCCAGAGAAGATCAGAAGCAGATGGAGGTGACTGCTCTTGACGGTTTCCAGGTTGGTTGTTTCATTGCTGTCCAGGGACAGATGAGACCCTCTGTACTGCTACTTTAACACAGAGGTGCTATAAGTACATCTGAATGAGTATTGATTATCTCAGGTATCATGTGCAGCAAGACATTAGCTCATGAGAGCTAATCAGGCAAACTTACTCACATACAGGACCCCAGTAATAGTGAAAAAATAAAAGTTTGAAACTTGCTGAAAGGGTAACTATCTCAACAGCACTTCATCAAACAGGAATTTATGGTTGAGCTGCTAGAGGAAAGACATTCTGAACAAAAGGTGCATGGCAGCCTGAAGTTGGGTAAAGGGAAGAAAAAAGATTCTCTGATCTCATCAAAAACTATTTGGACAGAACTCCAAGCACTATATCTGGAGAACATTCCGTCACTCCTCATTATCTCTACAGAGAAACATGATAGTGGGGTTATTCTATGGGAGTGCATCTCAGTGGTAGGGCCAGGAACTGTGGTCTAAAGCTGAATAAGCATTGGGGTGCAGCCCAATACAGAGCGCAGAGTAGTTTATTGTAGTGAGTTGATTATAGATGTAAAATATGACAAAGTGTAAAAAAGGTGACTAGCCAAATTCAGTTATTCAATTATTATGAAAATAGGTCTGGTAACAGACTCTTTAATTGCACACAAAGCCATTTTATTGCAAATAAACTGATAAAGTTGTAATTCGCCAGAATTGCCTGACTAGTAGCAGATAGGAAATAAGAGGACAAGAGCTCTGTACCAGAGAAAAGGAAAGTGGAGGACACGAGAGTGGAGAGAGAAGAAAGAAGGAGAACATGTGTTTGGTGCATTGTCCCCCAGCAGCCTAGGCCTATAGCAGCATAACTAAGGGATGGTTTAGTCCAGCCCTAACTATAAGCTTGATCAAAAAGGAAAGTCTTAAGTCTGACCTTAAAAATAGAGAGAGTGTCTGCTTCCCAAACCCAGACTGGGAGCTGGTTCCACAGGAGAGGAGCCTGATAGCTGAAAGCTCTACCTCCCATTCTACTTCTTGAAATTCTAGGAACCACAAGTAGGCCTGCACTTTCAGACCGAAGTGATCTGTTGGGATGATATGGTACAATGAGGTCTTTAAGATATGATGGAGCTAGGCCTTTGAGGGCCTTGTATGTAAGGAGGAGGATTTTAAATTCTATTCTAGACTTTAAGGGGAGCCAGTGAAGAGAAGCTAAAGCTGGAGTAATATGATCTCTTTTGCTAATTCCTGTCAATGCTCTTGCTGCGGCATATTGAATCAGTTGGAGGCTTTTTAAAGAGTTATTTGGGAAGCCAGACAGTAATGAATTACAGTAATCCAGTCTGGAAGACACAAATGCATGAACTAGTTTCTCAGCGTCATTCTGAGACAGGATGTTCCTAATTTTGATGATATTACGTAGATGAAAGAAGGCAGTCCTGGTTACTTGCTTAATGTGACATTTAAAGGACATATCCTCATCAAATATAACACCAAGGTTTTTCACAGTAGTACTGGAGGCCAAGGTAATGCCATCCAAAGAAACCACATGATTAGATAAGGAATCTCTGAGATGCTTAGGACCAAATACAATAACTTCTGTTTTGAGTAAGAAATTACACGTCATCCAAGCCTTTATGTCTTTAAGGCATGCTTGGAATTTAACCAGCTGATTAGTTTCATCTGGCTTCATAGATAAATATAGCTGGGTGTCATCTGCGTAACAATGGAAGTTTATGCCATGTTTTCTAATAATCTTCCCTAATGGCAACATGTATAATGTGAAGAGAATTGGTCCTAGCACAGAACCCTGAGGAACTCCATAACTTACTTTTGTATAAGTAGAGGAATCATGGTTGATATGAACAAACTGGAATCTGTCAGACAGATAGGATTCAAACCAATCTAATGCAGTTCCTTTAATCTGGATCTCACTTTCAAGTCTCTGTAGTAGAATATTATGATCATTAGTGTCAAATGCAGCACTAGTATAGAGACAAGTCCACTATCTGAAGCCATGAGGAGATCATTGGTAACTTTAACCAGAGCTGTTTCTGTACTATGATGAACTCTAAAACCTGACTGAAACTCTTCAAACAGACCATTCCTGTTTAAGTGGTCACACAACTGATTAGCAACAACTTTTTCTAGAATTTTGGAAATAAAAGGAAGGTTGGAGATTGGTCTATAGTTGGCTAAAACATGTGGATCTAGAGTGGCTTTCTTAAGTAGGGGCTTAATAACAACAATCTTAAAAGACTGAGGCACATATCCTGTTAATAAAGATACATTTATCTGGTTCAATGTGGAGGTGTTAATTAATGGAAGAACGTCTTTGAGCAATTTAATTGGGATTGGATCTAGAAGACAGGTTGATGGTTTAGATGCTTTAATTATTGAAGATAGCTCGAAAAGATCTACTGGGGTGAAGGATTCCAGATGTTGATAAGGTCTAACAGAAGTTTCTAAAGTCACTATACTTACATCTTTGACAGCCGTCGGAAGGATGCCTTGAATGTTTTCTCTAATGCCAACAATTTTATTGGTAAAGAAGCTGATGAAGTCATTACTACTGAGGGCCAAAGGAATAGATGGCTCAACAGAGCTGTGGCTCATTGTCAGCCTGGCTACAGTGCTGAAAAGAAATCTGGGGTTGTTCTTGTTTTCTTCTATTAATGATGAATAGTATGCTGTTCTAATACTACGGAGAGCTTTTTTATACGTTGTTAAACTATCTTTCCAGGCTATGTGAGCTTCTTCAGAATTAGTGGAATGCCAAATTCTTTCTAGCTTTCGGGCTACCTGTTTTAAACAACGCAACTGTGAATTATACCAGGGAGCTAGCCTCTTCCGATTCATGACCTTCTTTTTCAGAGGAGCAATTGAGTTTAGAGCTGAACTAAGCGATGCTGCAGTGCCATCGACAAAATCATCTAATAGTGCAGGAGTTAAATTGTGGTTGCTGTCGTCCACATCATTGACACATGGCACTGGGATATATAAAGAAGGAATTAATTCTTTATATGTAGTTACAGCATCATCAGATAAACATCTGCTATAATGATATGTCATTACAACAGATGTTCTTGCGTAATCCATTATAGTAAAATCAAAGGTTATGAGAAAATGGTCAGACAAAAGAGGGTTATGCCTAAATATTGTTAAACATTCAGTTTCTATGCCGTATGTTAGGACCAGATCTAAGGTGTGATTAAAACTGTGAGTTGATCCATTTACAGTATATTCTGAGAAAAGCCAATTGAATCTAATAATGATGTACATGAGGAGCTAAGGCTGTCACTGACAACATCAACACGGATGTTAAAGTCACCTACTATAATGACTTTATCTGTTCTAAGAACTAAATCACATAGAAACTCAGAGAATTCAGCTAAAAACTCAGAATAAGGAGCAGGTGGGCGATATACCACAACAAAAAGAATTGTTTTTTGTGTCTTCCGGTCTGGATGAGCAAGACTAAGGGTAAGACTTTCAAATGAATTAAAGCTCTCCTTAGGTCTAGGATTAATAGATAAGTCAGAGTGGAAGATTGTTGCCACTCCTCCTCCTCTACCTGTGTTTCTAGGAATGTGATAATTACTATGACTGGGTGGCGTAGACTCATTTAAACTAACATATTCATCATCCTGCAGCCACATTTCAGTCAAACTAAATAGATCAATCTGATGATCAGTTATCAGATCATTCACTAAAAGAGATTTTGATGAGAGATATTTAAAAGACCACATTTAAAGTGTGTAAGACTACAACTCTGCCTCCTGGTCTGAACTCTGGATTGTCATGGTTTTGGGGAGTTAATAAAATTAGCCATATTTCTAGAGATGAGTGCAGCACCCGCTAAAGTGGGGTGGATGCCATCTCGCCTAAACAGACCAGGTTTTCCCCAGAAAGTGTGCCAATTGTCAATGAAGAACCACGTTGTTTTCTGGACACCACCTAGATAACCAGCGATGGAATGATGACGTGCGACTAAACATGTCATCATTGGTCAGATTGGGCAGGGGACCAGAGAAAACTACGGAGTCCGACATGGTTTTAGCAAACTTGCACACCGATTCAACATTAAGTTTTGTGACCTCCGATTGGCGTAACCGGGTGTCGTTACTGCCGACGTGAATAACAATTTTACCATATTTAACCTTAGCCTTAGCCAGCAGTTTCAGATAAGATTTGGTGTCGCCCGCTCTGGCCCCTGGAATGCATTTAACTATGGTCGCTGGATTCTCTATCTTCACGTTCCGCAAAATAGAGTCGCCAATCACCAGAGTTGGTTTCTCAGCGGGCGTGTCGCTGAGTGGGGAAAATCGGTTGGAGACGCGAAGGGTTTGGTGGTGATCATTGACTGTATATACTATGGACAAACCGTTCGTGACGTCACCCATTGGTTTCTGAATTCAAAAATGAAGCCTCTAGTAGGCGGAGCCTTCGGTCGCCATGTTGGATTTGCTTTACTCCGCCCACACGCGGATACTCCAAATATGGACATGGGCGTCGTGTTGGGCCGGACCTGAGGCAGCCTGGACGCTAAAACCCGCCCACTCAACTCTCCGCTACCGTGTTAGCTCAGGCTACTGAGCTAGGCTAATCGCTATCCGCGGTGCTAGCAGCTGGCTAACACGGCAAAGCGGCCAACTCTCCCTTTTTCCGTCTTCCCAGAACCCCAGCTCACCTTGCTTGAGGTAAGTTCACCCGAAGCTATGTAACACTCGAAATAATGAATTATGTTTTCATTTTAGTTATACTATACAAATAAACGTATTAAATAACAGCTGTAGATTTTGTCTTGTTGAACTTTGTCAAGTTGTCGTAAAACATACGTCCAGAATCAAATAACTTCACATTTAAACTTTTATGTTGTATTTTTAATTCATAATTCAATTTTACACAACTTTAATGGATTATATTCCTTAAATATGTTTACTCTCATTAACAATGCTACGTGTGGTGGTTGCTGTTTAAAGTTCTTAGCGTAAATGACATTATGATCTGAAAAAGACAAGTACATTTATATTTATTACAAGATGATTCTCTTTCAGTAACTATGTATCAATACCAATTGGTATTATTTTTTAACCCTTCAAATGTGACAATAGTTTAGTTAACTTATACTTTTTTCTCTTACACAGATATAGTGTGGATAATTGGTGACAGGTGGGGCTTAGAGAGCTGTGACCAGAAGCAACCTCAGTCTGCTGGATGTCCTCATCTGTTGATTTGGCTGGGTGGACTACAGTGGAAAGGAGTTCTTCCCTTCCTCTTTTGTTCCATAGCAAATATTTTTATAGATTACATTAAAATCCTGTTTTGCACTCCCTTTGTCTTTCATGCTTACTGTAATCTTTCACAATTGTCACTGTTAATCTGAAAGTTAAAAAATAACAGGCAATGGTGTTCAACACACGAGATAGAATACACAATTATAATTTATGTAGAAAGGTAACAAAAAACTGCTAAAATTGCCACAATATTAACACTGAAAACTGATGAATGTCAGCAAGTCCAACATTTGTTGTTAATTTAAATTATATTTGGTCTTTTCTATATTAATAAGAAAAGTATTACTGTTATACAAGCAGTGGTTTAACAAGTTATGATCAAGTCATGCACTCAGGGAAACATCAACATTATAAACAACACATTTCCAAGTTGTTTAGTATGCTTTAATGTGTTAACAGGTGTAACAGTAATTACAAATACTTCTGTCTTGTGAAATAAGTAACGTTTTCAACCTCTTTATTATTGTTGTTAGTGTTGATTGTTGCCCAGATTTGTCTCTACCAAAGTGTCCTACAGAAGAAAAAGGGAACTGGTTAATAACAGTGGCAGAAAGAAATATTATGGTATGTCTGTTGCAGGCCAGGAACACTAGATAAACATATTATAAGAAACTAAAAAGTACAAGGACTTAAGGATAAACACATAAAAATATGACAGAACCTACACTGGAGAACCTGTGTCTGACATCTGTAGCAACAAAGGCCTGTTCAAATATGTCATTGATTTTAAGATACACAAATCATATTGTAATTGCACATAGGTCGCCAATTTTAAAAATAATTTTAAGCTATTCTGACATTAACGTCCCCTCAAGATTAGCACTACAGTAGCAAGCTAACAAGCCGAGCTAACGCGCCTGTTTTGTTAAGCGCAAACACAAATGCTTGCTAATTAGTACGAATATATTTAGAATAAAACCAGTATTTCACTCACCGAAAAAACTGGAGAGCAGATTTCTTTGGAGGTCTGGTAGAACAATTAACCGAACAACAAGTCATTCAGTGGTATCTACATACAATTTTCCAAAACAGACTAAGCACGGTTGGATGCTCGACATTAATTAGTTTAAGAAGTGGGGACTAGCGGAGAGACCAAAGCTAGCAGCTACCGCCAAGGGACCGGCCCATACGTCACCTGTCACTCAAGGCGGGAACGCCCTTAATTATGCAGAATTTTAAACCTTAATAAAAAATAAACGAACGCGTTAGAAAAAAATTCACCCCCCGTACAGTTGTCATGAATAGTGAAATAATGCATTGAGACTAAAACCATTTTTTGTACCAGGCTGTAAACATGTTTAATATTGCTGTAAAGTTGGGCGTTTTAACATGGGGGTCTATGGGGATTTGCTCCCTTTTGGAGCCAGCCTCAAGCGGTCACTCGATGAACTGCAGTTTTTTGCACTTCCGCATTGGCTTCATTTTTCAGACCCGGAGGTTGGCGCCTGGTGGTGATCCAGGGGCCGAGTAGGACTGTGTTTCCTTCGTACCGTCACCCAGCCGCCCTGGTTTCCCGGCTGCTCGGGAGCTGTCAGGGGGGCAGCTAACTGGGGCTACGCTAACAGGAGCTACTCTTGGTCGGTCCGCACCAGCTACAGGGCCCTGGCTAGCTGCTGGTTTGTTTTTAACGGTGCGGAGCCGTGCTTCCAATTCGGAAAGCCTCGCCTCCAATGCTACGAATAAACTACATTTATTACACATACCATTACCACTAAAGGAGGCAGAGGAGTAACTAAACATGTGGCATGAGACACAGGACAGAGAAGGGGAAGCAGAGGGACAAGCCATGGTTAAGTCGCTAAAGTTAGCAGACAAAGTTTGGTAAGAAGAGGGATTATGTGTGGTTCAAAAAGTAGCAGTGGTGTTTGAAGATACCCAAAAAGTTCTCACTATAAACCGAACGGTTTTTGAAATTAGAGCGAAGCTAACAGTCCGTAAACAGCAATACCACACGGTGCAGAAGCAGGAAATGACACAATACGCTTACTCACGTGACGCACGTTCAGCTCTCTTAGAGGTATGTACATTGTGTGCAGTACAATAAAATGCAGTAGATAACTGAATATACAAGCTTGCCATAAACTCTAATGTTCAGCCCAGTAACTTACATGTAACGTATGCCAAAATGATAGCTGCATGAACAAATCCCAACTACAAATCATCATATCATGGTATAATGTGATGTTTCTACTATATTGTTCTAGCTCCCCATTAGACTGTTGTGATGCTCTTGAGTGAGTTTATATGTCTGTTTTTCACATCACACCTGCATACAACTGCTCCCTCCCACTATCTTTATTACACATAATATTAATGTAGAGCTGGGTGGAGGTTGACATTTTTATTGAATTATTTACAAGGGAAAATAATGACTGTGGGGTCTCAGCACTAAACAAATAAATAAATAAATCAATCACATCACAAATCAAATCAAGTGATGATGTATGTGGAGCAGAATGTTATTGGGTTAGGTAATAGGTGTCAGCGATTGCAATGCCAGCAATGGTAGAGCGCATGGGTTTGTTCCAGGGACATATTTGGAATTTACTTTTTTAATTCTCCCTCACAGGCTGTCAGATGATGTGAAGATTCTGTAAGTTATTGCTGCAAGTTTTATTGGACTGTGGGACTGAGCACAGTGACTTCTAGTGACTCCAAGACAAAGACATATTGTTTTGACTCTCTTTGATTGAACACACTATCTTACACTTATGGAATTCATGGCATTCATCAATAATTCAGTACCTCGTTTTTCGATGAAATGTAAGGGTATCCTTGACCACACTTACTTCAGTAAACACAAATAGAACACAGCAGAAAAACTCGACAGTGATTTAATAATTTAAATTGTAAAATTGTTTACATACAGTAACTGGAATGCTCAAAATAATTAATTAGAATGAGTAGTGTAAAATCAAAATCTCCTTAAAAGTTGTACTTGAGTGCTTTTGAGTTTATTAGTGGGGCTGTGCGAAGCACAGCCCACTACTTGTTATTGTCGTCTATTTTTATTATCTGTGCCGGTGCAGCCTGCCTGCAGGGGCGTGGCACATATATTGTTATTGCTCGCGTTTAATATTCTTATTTTTCTTCCGGACTTTTTTCGGTTCGCTTCTTCTCCCAGAGTTTTGGAGACATATAGACCAATTTATATGGAGACGTGCGCATTGATTGGGACAAGTGTGCTATGTCTCACATAAGCGATCCGTCCAACGGGCCGAGAATAAACGGCGAAATTCCCGCGTCTCGTAACATGGAAGTGAATGGAGAAGCCCGGAAAAAAGCGGCAACATTCCAAAATGGACAGCTTGGCTTTGCTGAGCGATCACTCAGCCGTGCTTTGGAGTAGAAAAATGCTTTGAAGTTTGTACGAGGCACGGGAAGTGTAGCTTCGTTTGTCTGAAAACGGCGTTTCGATAGCTTTTACGGTTTGGTCGGGGTCGCAGTTTACGTTTTGGTGACATTTTGGAAAAAAGTTCAAAAATCGTCGTTTATAATGGGGCTCTATGGGCGCACTCTAGCCGCACTGTAGGTTCAGAGTTTCGTCGAAATTCAGAAAAAAAAAGGTTTCAATCTCACGTGGCGGCCACAGGTTTTGAGCTACAGAGATAAAAACTACATAAAAACGTAGGGATTTTTGTTGCCTTTCAGATGATGTGTGTTTTATTCACGTGGGACGTACGGTTTGGACAGCAGGCTCCTCCGAGCGAGGAGTGCGCCGACAGCTTTTCGAATTTTTCCCCATGCGTGTGTATGTGGAAACCGAGAGGAATTTTTCGACGATTTTTCGAGTCGCACACTTTCTTTCCAAAACGACTACGGCCACAATTTTGGCAGTACGCGCGTGGGAACAACACTAAATTGTAGAAAACCCTCGGCCGACGCTCACGATGCGTTCGTTTTCCTGATAGGACTTGTAGTTTTTGATTTATGAGCGTTTGTTCGGACCGGTCGAGCTGGGGTTCACTTTTTTTGGGGGGATTTTCTGACTCAGCCAGAGGTGAGAAGGAAAAGGAGAGTTCAGCAGCAGGTGCCCCTGGTGACCATGGCAACGGCCCCTAACGAGCATGCAGGAGGAGAGGAGCACATTCACACAGACGCAGAGTGGCATAACATTATGACCCCTGAACCGATCCTGATGAACAAACACATTGCAGGTGTGCACACAGAAGGCAGAGGGAGATTATCTGCCATAACATTATCACCCCCCCTCCCCTTCCCACTATAGCATTACAGACACAGATTGACAAAACATTAGGGACTCTCCTCAGTCTATTACAATGGGGAGGCAGAACACAGAAGGCTGAGGGAGACAGAGGGAGATGATCAGCCAAAACATTATCACCCCCCCTCCCCTTCCCACTATAGCATTACAGACACAGACTGACAAAACATTAGGGACTCTCCTCAGTCTATTACAATGGGGAGGCAGAACAACCCATGAACCCCCCCCTCCCTCCCTCCCTCTCTCCCTCCTTCCCTCCCTCCCTCTCTCCTTCCCTCCCTCCTTCTCTCCCTCTCTCCCTCCCTCCTTCCTTCTCTCCCTCCTTCTCTCCCTCTCTCCTTCCCTCTCCCTCTCTCCTTCTCTCCCTCCCTCCTCCCTTCTCTCTCTCCTTCTCTCCCTCTCTCCCTCCCTCCTTCCTTCTCTCCCTCTCTCCCTCTCCCCTTCCCTCTCTCCTTCCCTCTCTCCCTCTCTCCTTCCCTCCCTCCCTCTCTCTTTCCCTCCCTCCCTCTCTCCTTCCCTCCCTCCTTCTCTCCCTCTCTCCCTCCCTCCCTCCTTCTCTCCCTCTCTCCCTCTCTCCTTCCCCCTCTCCCTCTCTCCTTCCCTCCCTCCCTCTCTCTTTCCCTCCCTCTCTCTTTCCCTCCCTCTCTCCTTCCCTCCCTCCTTCTCTCCCTCTCTCCCTCCCTCCTTCCTTCTCTCCCTCTCTCCCTCTCTCCTTCCCCCTCTCCCTCTCTCCTTCTCTCCCTCCATCTCTCCTTTCCTCCCTCCCTCTCTCCCTCCCTTCCTCCCTCCCTCCTTCCTCAGTTGGTGCTTTCACACAGCTGAAGCCATCCTAACTTCCTTCTCTCCCTCTCTCCTACCACTCTTCCTCTCTCTTACACTTACAATGAGGAGGCAGAACACCCCCCCCCCCCCCCCCCCCCCCCCCCCACACACACACACACACCCTTCAGTTGTTGCTTTCACACAGCTGCTAATCATAGCTCCTCTCATTGACTGAATGACAACTTCTCAGTCATGTTTGACGTTTTCCTTTACTTTAAATATAAATTATATCTGGTTGCAGGGGTGGGGTTAGCCGCCGGCTAATTCGCTGGGACGCCAGTGGGAACTTATCACAGTCAACAGACCAGCATTACACTTAAAAGGTAATTTTGATAGCCAGGTCTTTGAAGACGGGTAGTCGAGCGGTTAGTAACGTTGACTACCACACGGGAGGACAGAGTTCGAATCCCGTTTGGGTCAAACATTATTAATACTCACTCCATTACAGAACCATAGTAGGGTGGCAGAACATGACACTATGACCCCCCCACTTCTTTTTAGCGTGACTGTAACAGATTGCCAAAACATTATGACCACTTAACGCATTACAGGACTATATTAGGGTGCCAGAACATGACACTATGACCCCCCCACCCCATGTTTACATGACAGTTACAGACTGCCAAAACATTACGACCACTTCCCTCATTACAAGACTATAGTACAGTGGCAGAATCTGACACTGACCCCCCACTCCATTTCAGCATGACAGTAACAGACTGCCAAAACATTATGACCACTTAAAGCATTACAGGAGCATATAGGCCTATGTCACGCAACAATTGAACATCGAAGAACGTCTCTGAGTGGGGAGACGGCACTTCCGGTTAGCTATTTACAATGGCGGAGGCCGATAAATACCGCTGGACCAAGTCTCTCCTTAACTTGCCAGAAGTCACCTACGAGGACGTGGTTCGGATCGTAAATGAACACTCTCAAGTAGAAACGTCTAAACTTAGAAAGGGATACAAGTTCTTCTGGGAGAAATTCATTTTCAATTACAGAGGTAAGTGTTTGACTCACCTTCGTTAACGTTAGCTAGCTAGAATATCAAAGTCAAGTGTATTTATATAGCAGAGATAAGTGTAATACATGCATCAGATAAAACATCCTTTTTAATTAATCGAATTTTGTTTTATTTACAATAATTGGTGAGAATACATATTTAGTTTGTCAGTGGCTCAGAAACCTTGCCTGACGAGCCCCAAGATTGGTAGCATAGTTAGGTAGCAGCTGTACATGTAAATGTCGCTAGCATGTCAGAGAAGCTCCAGGTCAATACATGAAGTTGTTATGTTAGTTGTTAATTGAGTTAGTACGTTAGTTGAGAATTATTATTCGGGGGAAAAGATGGCTGGCTGCCAGTGCCCAACAATGTTGCTGTATGGTGTGATAATCTTTCCCTCTATTACTGCAGTGTCAGATTTAGTTAATATGGAAGTGGCAGTCCGGGCGAACTGCTACTGTTCTATGAGGAAAAACGAGGAGCCTCATACCCTACAGGTTATAGTGCTAGGATGTCCAGGCTGTAATCATGCTCTATCCATGCACAACGACATGCTTAGTGTCTTTTGTGCATCAATGTGCATCATTGTAACTGTTACATTTAGGCCTACCTTTCGGACCACGTTTACCAAATTCACATTTTGGGATTCAGACAATAGGCCCACCTCAAATTAAAAAGAGCATGGTTTCAGACCTGCACAAGTTCAGGTGCATATTGAGTGTTTTATTGTTTCTTGTTACAGTTCCTAAATGCTCTCTCTTTCTCTCTGTCCAGATCTGCTGTTGCAGATTTTGTTTTCTTAGCTGCTGTTGCAGATTCTATGTTTTCATATTTTGTTCCTTAATCCACTAATGTTTGTGTGGTAAATGTTAACTGTGTTGTCAGATGATTTACCTTGTGTAAAGCAAGTAGGTTAAATGTTTTACTCTGTAGCTTGAACAGTCAAGCTTTACCTGAAATATGTTTTCCATGTCTAGATTGTGCTGCGTGCAGTTATCCCGGTGCAGTTAAATGGATGCTCCTGCTCGTGTGCTGCTGGAGAGGCATTATGCAATCATGTGGTGGCACTCCTATTTCAGACGCACCACTACAGCTTCACAGGGGAGAAATGCGTACCAACACTTCTGTCGTGCACCAGTGAGCTTCAGTCATGGCACCGACCAAGGACACAGGTTTGTGTGTATCCCTCAGGTCTAGCCAAACATTCTGTATAGTCTACTCAATAATAGTTTTTGAACTTCTAGTATCTAGACATGTGACTAAAACTGAATTAAACAATATGACTTATGTGCTGAAATACTGATATTCTCTGAAACTGCATTTTTCCCTTTTTGTTTTGCGCCAGGGGTTACGACCGGAACCCACAGACCAACTTGTGGTGAGGAAACCCAAGGCACCTGGACGCAGTAGTGTCAAATCAACGCTCTATCGAGCCTACACAGGTAAGTGCTGTATATTTATCAGTTTATTCATTAGGACATAAAAAAACACAACTATGCCTGTGTGAGTGTAGTGGATGCTGTACCCCCTTCATGATCCTCAGTGCGAGAGCCTGAGCGGAGGACTCCTCCCTCAGAGTAAACACTTCACCAAATCTACTGAAAGTTAAACAGGGCTGCCAGACTTCCTTCCACATAGGATTTTCAGACTGCCCCCTTGTTTACTCTTCAATTAAACTAGCCAGTTCAGAGGTGACTTCTAAACTCTGCAAGTGAAAAATGTGGAGGTAATTGGGGACTGTATTGACACATATCTTTTCGTCTATTTGAATACATGTGTGCCTCTTCTTTTGAACTTGTAGACTGTCTTTTTTTTTTACACACACCAGGCACAGACATAGCCTAGATGCAGATACCCTTCCATATGACCATAATATGAAAATCTGCAGATTATGTTTGATATTTTACACTGACATGTGTAAAACATTTAATGATTAATGGTTCCTGTTACTTGTCTTCGTAGGACCCCTTCCTGACCCAGTGGTGTTGTCTGTTGGAGATGAACTGCGAGACCTTCGACCTCAACCAGGAATATGCAAGATTTTATGTGACCTGGCGGACCTAACTTTAGTCGACTCCAAGTTTGGGCCAGTCCCTCAAGGTTCTGTTCTGTCTTACCAGTGCCTCCCAGAAATTTCCAAAGAAGTCATTAAGCACCCAGAAGCCCCCTCATTCCCACAACTCCCCTTATTAGGCTATACATTTGAACGACACCTACATTTTGTTTCCAATTACCTCCACTTTTTCCACTTGCAGAGTTTAGAAGTCACCTCTGAACTGGCTAGTTTAATTGAAGAGCAAACAAGAGGGCAGTCTGAAAATCCTGTGTGGAAGGAAGTCCGGCAGCCCCGTTTAACTTCCAGTAGATTTGGTGAAGTGTTTACTCTGAGAGGGGAGTCCTCTGCTCAGGCTCTTGCAGCGAGGATCATGAAGGGGGTACGGCAAACTCCTGCTATGAAAAGGGGTATCAACCTCGAGCCAGAAATCTTAAATCAATACAGTGACTTGTGTAATGTCAATGTCTTGCCTTCTGGTTTCGTTGTTCACCCTGATGCGCCTTACCTTGGGGCTAGCCCCGATGCAAGGGTGTATGATCCCACTGCCACACCCCCCTTTGGCTTAGCTGAGGTGAAATGTCCAAATGTAGACCGTATAGAAGAAGTCAAGCATGTTAAGTGTGTGAATGGTAAAGCTAAACTAAAGAAAACCCACAAATATTACTGCCAAGTGCAAGGCCAGTTGGCCATCACTGGTTTGTTATGGTGTGATTTTATAACCTCAACAAAAAGTGACTTGACAGTAGAAAGAATTTGGCGTGATGAATCCTTAATCACTGCAATGAAGGATAAACTTGATCTGTTTTACTTCAACACATACATGGACACATACCTCCTGAATGCCAAGTAAAGGAATGCAAAAAAAAAGTAGAACGGGGAGAACGGTCAGCATAGCCGACATTCTGCTTCCTTACAGCCATTTATGCTAACAGTGTTTTTTGCCCACTTTTTTTATAGGTCACTGTTGTTTTGGATTAAAGCATCTACTAAATGAATAAGTGCATCCCCACTACACCACCACAGACAGTCACAAACAAAAATCAGTTCCAGATCTCATATTTTGTTCCTTAATCTACTGACGTTTATGTGGTATATGTTAACTGTGTTATGTGGTGGCACTCCTCCTATTTCAAATGCATTCACGGGGGAGAAATGTGTGTCGTGCAACAGTGAGCTTCGTGGCACCGACCAAGGTCACAGGTTTGTGTGTGTTCCTCAGGTCTAGCCAGATATTCTGTATAGTCAAAAATAATCAATTATAATATACTCAATAATAATAATACTCAATAGTTTTTTAAATTCTTGTATTTAGTTATGTGACTTAATTCTTGTATTTACAATTGTTCAGTCACTGTGAAACAGAATGTGAATTCATTCTCACACAAACAGTCCATGTCATTGTCTCACAGTTTATGCATTACTTTCTCTGTAAAATGTATGCTTATTTTTTAACACAACTGGAAAACAATTACTAAACATTAAATAAACATTTGAAAAATAATCATATGTCATGTGTTTTTTTATCTCACTTTTACACTGGGACATCACCCTTCACATCTAAAGGGCCTTGATAGTTAGACATTAAGCAACAAGTTGCCCACATCTGATTCACAGAGCCTGAAAGGGTCAAAGGAATGGTGTTGTCCCAGATGTGATATTCTTTGACCCTTCTGATGGCCCTCTCCACCAAGATCCTAAGTCGGGCGATACTCTGTGTTCTTTCTGTGTCCTCTCTGCTGAACCTGCTGCCTCTTTTAAATGGGGGGATTATGAGGGTGGCCCCAACTTCAGAAAGCATGTTGTCGATGACAAAGCCTTTGTCAGCCATGCATGCATCTCCAGGCTGAAGTAGACGAAGGATTCCTGACTGCTGTGTGATATCTCTGTCTGATATGGAACCAGTGTACAACTTTGAGATGAAGGTGATCACTCCACATGGGGCAATGCCAATCAGACCTTTGAAGGTGTTGGTGTTCTTGTAGTTGGAGAATGTTTCAGACTGGAGGGTGAGTGATGATGGTGCCTCACACCTGATTTCTGTGCAGTCTATAATCACTCTCACGTTAGGACAGTACTGGGCAAACTTTGATGGCATTGTTGCTTGCACTCGTTCCTTTGTCATCCAAATTGGCACTGACCCCAAGACAAGGAACAGGTAGTTGGCCCATGTGATGATAACTCTGCTCACAGTAGTGGTGCTGATGCCAAATATATCTGCTATCACCTTTTCTTTCATCCCAACTGCAACGCGACAGCAGTACAGAAAGAGTTCGTCTACAAGTTGCAGTCTCCTGTTAGGGCTGGGTTTCTCCAGTGACATTACATCAGTTGACCTCTGGGCTCTACTCCAGTAGACTAACCTGGAAGCTGAGGGGGCGACGGATTTCCAAAACGACCAAAACACTTTCTCAGACGGAAAGCGGGTATAGAATCGAAATTCGTCGTCCGACGCACAGTACCTGTTAATGTGAACTGTACAGGACAGTTTGGATAGTTGGTTTTCTAGATCTCTCACTTTAGCTTCCAGTAGCCTGATGGTTTCGGCAGCAGCATCCACTACATCCACAACACCCGCGCAGACATAGTTGTGGTCTGAGGCAGGTGCGTGGTTGCCTGCGGCAGGTTCGTTATTACCGCTAGAGCTAACGTTAGCAGACTGTGTGTCCTCTTCCACCGCAGACTCAGCACCAGCCTGAACGCCCTCCGCTACACCTAGGCGTGCGTTAATACGGTCATAAACTGACCGGCGACGGGGCTGATCATCCCCCCAGTTGTTCCAGGGAAACCGGGTTGGTGTAGTATTTGGTCTGAGTTTCTTCCGACCACTTTGCGAGACGTAGATGCTCTCCTTGTCGAAATGCAAACTGCAAACGAAAGTGCTTCCCCGGAGAATATTAAAAGAAGGCCCCTCATCTCTTCTTATTAATCTCACCCAAGACTTGCGGAGTGTTTCGTCCTTCGGGAAAGCGTGGAAGCTGAGGTATGGCTGTCTACGTCCTGATGTAGAGCAACCCGGTACACTACAAGCACAACTGCGGGTGGAGGCTGCCATTGTTGTTATCGTTAAGTAGCATAGCAACGGCCGGAAGTTCTCTATCCCCACTCCGCGTTCCGGAAGCAGGAAGTGAGACATAGGCCTATTGGAGTGGCAGAACTCTATGACATCAAACAATGAAACACCACGCACACATCATGACGCACACATCACCGGCACAGTCAAAATTTCCGCAGGAATTTTCTAGTTATTATTCCCACGGATTTTCGGTCGCTATCTCCTCCCGCACAGTTCATCGCACATACACGAAAAATACATCAGAACGTGCGTATCGATCGGGGCGGGTGTGCTATTATTCAGTTTCTCCAGGTCGGAACTATTTGCGACATAGTCGCGAAAATTGTTTTTTCGGGTTTATAATGGGTGTGTATTGCGCGGAATGTTCGCGCTAGAGTGAGAGGCCCAACAGTTAGAGGGCGGGCTGCTCTGAAAAAATTTTCAAAATATTTTTTTAAAACTGTGATTGCTTCCACAAATTTCACTCTACACACAAAATTTTCTCCAAAGTAGTAGTCATACTTGTCCTGATGCCTACAATGTGTCTACCTAACCGATAGGATTCACAGTTTTTGAATGAGAAGCCTAGAAGTGAGGAGTGGACAGCCTAACTGCTCCATAGGACCCAATGTTAATTCAGCAAAGTTTTTCGTCACAGAAGTTTAACGGATGGTAGTTTTCAACTCGCTAGAATGTCCACTTTTTTTACACTAGGAAGAATAAAAAATACATGTCTGTGTTCATGGAAGCCTTGTGGTAGTCACTGTGAAAAAAGTTTGTGAGTAACTGGCATACGTTTTTAGTAAATGGCAGTGGTTCGAGGGAGTGGTTCTGTGCTTCTTGGTTAATCAAAGCACCTGCGCAGCAGCAGTTAAGGAGGGGGAGGGCTGTTTCCCGCTCTGTCTCACTGACGTCACACACGCGCACACACACACAGAGGGAGCGAGGCTTGGGAAAAAAAAAAAAAAAAAAAAAGGACGGAGCGAGGCCTGTGGCGCATATGCTAACATATGCTAACTTCGACGGAAGTTAGCATATGTTAGTTAGCATACGTTAACATATGCCAACATGCTAACATATTAGATGTCCCTGCACTGCTCTCGGTCTCTCTCTGAAAAAATAATATAAAAATAAAACCTCCGCTCTGTCGCTCTGATCACTGAGGGGCGGGGCTGCTCTTCACACACAGCGAGGGAGAGAGAGAGAGAAAAGAGAAACGCAGCGTGTGCAGCGGCAGCAAAGAGGAGTTAAGTGATCTGTGGAGACTGGACGACAACACGTGTCAGTGTAAGTGAAATAAAACCTTCACAAGTTGAAAGTCAACAAACATAACCTCCTTCGCAGAGGCAATAAGTACCACTAGTTCAACAAGCATAAACGTGCATCATCCCACACAGCAAAAGGACTGCGCAGCGGACCTGCCGCGGATGTATGTCGGCTTCCGGAACGGACCCGTATCGGGGTCCAGATGCACTGAGGAACTCCGCCGTGGCTCCGCGCTGCTCCGCATCCGCGATTAAAGCCTCACCTCCGCGGCGGGTCCGTTTGGGACCCGCTAATTGAGCCATATGAGTCCGCTGCGGACACGCAGCGGACTCATATGGCTCATCCGGCACGGGTCCGTTTTGGACCCGTTTATCTCATTTTCAAAATCCCTTCTGTTCATGTTGTAGGATAAACTAAACTATAGGACAAAAAAACGAGGCTATCACTGGGCTTAGCCTGGCTACTACAGCAATAGTGTAATCTTAAATCTGCATTGCCTTGTATTTTTAACCTAACAATATTGTCAACAGAAAATGTTCAAGTCATGCATTTACTGTACAAAAGTGATAGCTCAATGGAAATATAAAATTGACATTAACATTTATGAAATGTTATAGGTTATAGTCTATGTTTTTGTTAGGTTACTACATTCATTATGTGGTCAAAACCTAATTTAGTGCTTTATACAGGCGCCAGGTCGGTGCAGACATAAAATATGCCATCTATTAAGCTACAACTTCAGTGAAATGCTGCGTTATACACAGCTAAAATATCAGAAACTGGTGAACGACAAGAAGTTCAATAAAAATATGTTTTAATTATTATTCCTCTTAGCCTAGGCCACACCTGACACTATGACCCCTCTACTCCATTTTTACATGACAGTCACAGGCTGCCAAAACATTATGACCACTTCACTCAATACAGGACTATATTAGGGTGAATTATCCATGTGTTAAGTGTGTTTGTGCCCAACATAACTTCACTGCTAATATATGTTAACTATTAGCTGACCAATGACTTAGCCTGATGCTGGCTTTCAGGTGGAGCTGGGAGGGGTCTGCTGCATGTACTACTGACCCATATAGCAAAGCTATAGGGCCAGTAGTGGGCTGTGCGAAGCACTACTACAGCCTCTGCAATAGCAACTGCGAAGATAAGATTAGGTGAAAAATTGTAGCATTTATCGTAACATCGTAGTGTTGTATCATGTCATCTTAGCGCAAACTGCTGCCGACACAGCCCCACTCTCGCGATTTCCCGCAGGGGAATTGTCTAGTTAAACTTGTAATTTTTGATTAATATGAATTTCCTGCATTTTTATGTACCTGCTACTACTTAACTCAGTTATTTAATATTATATGAATTAAACATGAATTTAACTATTATTTTGAAAGAACAAATAAACAAATAAAATCCAGAATGAATTAAGAACTAAATTAGTTGCAAAATGCATAAATTACATATATATATATATATATATATATATATATATATATATATATATATTTTTTTTTTTAAAAAGGGGGAAAAAACACGCGTCCACCGGAAACGCTCACATATTTTATTTTGTAGTATTTGGGTGCACTTGCGTCACCGTAGCCGAGGAGAAGAGTGGGATACTAACCGACCGGAGTTCGGAGTTGTGAACGTAAGTAGTTAAAATAAAACTTGCTTGAATGTTTGTTTCGGTAAGTGTTATTAGAAAGGATGAACTGAGTCACGTTTGCAATGTAAAACGGTTAACCGTTAGGTTAGCAAGCTAACATGCAAAGTCAACAGTTAGCTGTATTGGCCATAGGCTACATGGCTAGGCTAACCACCCCTATAAACGGGCTACTGTCCAACATCGAGCCTGCTTCAGCCCTACAGGAATTTGCGCTGAATTTTTCTCATCTGCTGATCTTGCGTTGTTATTAGCAATGCATTGTAACATGCATTAATGACCTTTGTACCGAGCAAAATATTACCCTTTTTTTTTTTTTTTTTTTTGGAGTGCCTTACAATACATTATAGTAATAGCATTTAATAACTTTTGTAACGCCAACACTGATAATCAAATTGTTTTCCGGATCACTTTGGAACTTATATATTTACTTATTTAGAAGTTATGTGATAGCAAAACTGGGTTACCCTGATATTCTCATGTTTTATGACTCTGTATGTCTGACAGACTTTTTCGCTACCACAGTACATGCATTAAATGTACAGTATATGGTGCAGTGCATCTGGAAAGTAATCACAGTGCTCCACCTTTTCCACATTTTGTTCTGTTACAGCTTTATTCCAAAATGGATTAAATTCATTTAATCAACTTCTACACACAAAACCCCATAATGTTTAGCAAATTCATTTTTCCTGGTTCTACTTTCGTTTGTTTTTAGGCATACACAGGCTTGCGAAGCACACGTACATAAAACAAACTAACTATTCTTTGGTACTACTACTCTTTGGTGGGCGAAAACATCACCTGAATTCTGACCTCAGTCCAAGTAATGTAAAATATAAACAAAACTAAAATAGGTACATCGCTCTCTGGTATCTAAATTATTAAAATTAGAAATGTTAAAATGTAAATAAAATAACAATATTTATATCTAGGCCGCAACACCCTCCCCCATTAAAAGAAATGTTACCAAACATTTTCTTCGTGTCTCAACTTTTGAACACTTCATGAAAGGGTAGGTAAGCATTTTTTTTTTCTTTTACAGGATCAAGATCAAGATCAAGATGCTTTATTGTCACAAGATAATGTACAAGTACATACACCGTGAAAAACTTTAGTTGGGGTGATGCTCCATGATAAATAAAATAAATAATAATAAAAACACAATACATATTAAAAGCTGAACTTATCTGAGATAAAAGCAACTAGATTAGAAACTAGTTAAAAAAAGTTAAAAACTCAGGACGGTATACAAGCTGTAATGTCACAGCGAGAGTTCTTTTATTGTGTGGACTTATTGAGCAGTCTTATAGCCTGGGGGAGAAAACTGTTTTTCAGTCTGTTGGTGCTGGCCTTGGTGCACTGGTATCTCCTCCCTGAGGGTAGTAACTTGAATAAGCTGTGGTGGGGGTGAGTGGGGTCTTTAATGATCAGGGACTTCTTGAGGCACCGCTGATTATACAGCTCCTCCAGACTGGGCAGTGCGCACTCAGTAATGCGCTCGGCTGAGCGCACCACCCTTCTGTGTGCCGTGCGGTCTTTCTCGGTGCAGCTCCCGTACCAGCTGGTGAAACTGTATGTCAGCAGGCTCTCAATCGTCCCTCGGTAGAAGGCCCTGGTGGTGTGAGGACTCAAGCCAAACTTCTTGAGTCGTCTGAGTCCATAAAGGCGTTGTTGTGCCTTGGCAACCATCGCAGTTGTATGTACTTCCCATCTCAGCTTCTCATGTATGTGCACACCTAAGTATTTAAAGGACTCCACCCTCTCTACCACATCTCCGTTGATGGTGAGAGGGAGATGTGGGTCCCTTCCCCGCCTAAAGTCAATGATGATCTCCTTGGTCTTGGAGATGTTCATCAGGAGGCGGTCCTCCTCACATCGCTCCCCCAGGTTGGCCACTTCCTCTCTGTACGCCGTCTCATCGTCCCCGGTGATCAGCCCCACCACCACGGTGTCATCCGCAAACTTCACGATGGAGGAAGATGGATGTGAGGCCACACAGTCGTGGGTGTAGAGGGAGTAAAGGAGCGGACTGAGGATACAGCCCTGTGGTGCTCCAATACTGAGGTTCAGTGAGGAGGATGTGCAGTTGCCCACTCTCACCACCTGGGGGCGGCCCGTCAGGAAGTCCAGGATCCAGTCGCACAAGGTTGCTTGCAGACCCAGGTCCTGGAGCTTATCGACGAGCCTAGATGGTACTATGGTGTTGAACGCGCTGCTGTAGTCAACAAATAGCATTCTGACGTAGGTGTTCCGGCCCTCCAGGTGGGAGAGTGCAGTATGGAGGACGTGGGCTATAGCGTCCTCTGTACTCCTGTTGGCACGGTAAGCAAACTGCAAAGGGTCCAGGGTGGGGGGAAGCAGGGAACATATTTGTGCTTTCACCAGTCCCTCAAAGCACTTACTGGCTATTGGGGTGAGGGCTATAGGGCGCCAGTCATTAAGACTGGTCACTTTGTGCTGTTTGGGGATGGGAATGATGATGCTGGACTTAAAACAAGTTGGAACAGTTCTGAGGGAGAGAGACTCATTAAATATGCCCGTGAACACCCCCGCCAGCTGGTGGGCGCAGGCTTTAAGGACTCGTCCAGGGATACCGTCTGGACCGGCTGCCTTGCGGGGGTTGATCCGACGGAAGGAGCAGCGGACATCAGCATCGGTGATGGTAAGAGGACAGTCCTGCTCTGCAATGGAGGGGGGTCGACGGAAGGTCTGCTCTCCCGCATAGGTGGTAGTGAGGGAGGTGCCAGTTGTGCTAGTGGGTGTGACAGAGGAATCAAACCTGGCATAGAACATATTAAGTTCATTGGGGAAGGAGGGTGTTGTTTGTGGGATTTGGGTGGTATTTCCCTTGTAGTCAGTTATAGCCCGGAGTCCGCACCATAGGTGTCTCGGGTTGGTAGTGACGAGCTTGGACTCCATTCGCTGACTGTACTCCCTCTTCGCCCGTCTAATGGTTGCCATGAGAGCGTATTTTGCCTTCTTATACTCCTCTTGAGAACCAGATTTGTAGGCCACAAGCCGAGTACGGAGAGCTGTCCGTACTTCAGCATTCAGCCATGGTTTCTGGTTAGGCATGATTTTCACTTTTCTCGTTGGGACAACCTCCTCAGTACACTTACTGATGTAGCTGGTGACAGTGTCAGTGTAGTCGTTCAGATTTCCTGCAGCCTTGAACGCATCCCAGTCTGTGTTGTCAAAACAGTCCTGAAGAATGGCTTCTGATTGGTCAGACCAGCAATGCACCTTCCTGTAGACGGGGGCTTCCCGTTTCAGCCTCTGCCTGTAGGCGGGGAGCAGCAGGATGGAGCAGTGGTCGGATTTGCCAAAAGCTGGACGAGGGAGGGCTCTGTAACCATTGCGGAATGGAGTGTAGCAATGGTCCAGTGTGTTTACCCCGCGAGTTCCGAACTGGATATGTTGTTGGAGTTTAGGCATAAACTTTTTCAGGTTCGCCCGGTTAAAATCTCCCGCAACAACCAGCGATGTGTCCGGCTGTCGTGTCTCCTGCCTGCTGATCGCGCCGTGGAGTTCCTCCAGTGCAGCGTTTATGTCAGAGTGTGGTGGGATGTAGACAGCGGCGATGGTCACCGACGTAAATTCCCTAGGAAGCCATCCGGGACGACACTGCAGCATGATGTACTCCATGTCGCGGGTGCTGGCTGTTCCGACTGTCACGATGTTCCCCTGGTTGCACCAGGCTCGGGTAACCAGGAGACAGACGCCTCCTCCCGTCTTCTTCCCAGAGAGAACCGTGTCACGGTCTGCTCGGTGGACAGAGAAGCCCGTGACTTCAATGGCATGATCCGGTACTCCAGCTGTCAGCCATGACTCCGTAAGACAGATCACATTACAGTTCTTAATGTCAGGCTGGAAATATGTCCGCGCTCGTAGGTCGTGCAGTTTGTTTTCTAGAGACTGCACGTTGGCCAGTAGAATGCTAGGGAGAGGAGCACGGTGTGCACGCCGCCTCAACCGCACCAGAACGCCGGCTCTCCTGCCCCTTCTTCTCCGCCGTAGCTCGGGGAATATGGAGATGGGATTCGGACATGTCCGGCGATGAGAGCGGCTCTCCGCCCTGATGTTTAGCAGCATGTTTTTGCTGTACGTGATTCTCGCCATTGTACTGCCGTCAAGGTTCCTAACTATGCTAAACTGGTAAAACTATGCTAAACTAATATAACCTGATATATCTAGATATCAGATTGTAATCAGAGTCCTGGCGCTAGAGAAACAATTGTTTCCAGACAATTGTTTGTGCGTGGAGCTCCCAACAAGTCGCCCTCTCCCTCCTCACGGCGCCATCGATGATGAGGTTGTACCATCTTGATAATCGATTCTTTTTCTTTCTTTGCAAAAGTCTTTCATGGCCACAATACAGGATGAAATGTCCATGGTACATAGTAAGTATTGAAGGGGGCATAGTCCGTAGAAGCATTGGTGGGCACCTGCAAAACTTCACAAATGGGACAAGGAAATTACCATCTTGCACCCAGAACTGCGTGTTAACTCATTTCATATTCATGTAGTCCCTACAACAGACTCATTCAGACCTGAAGTGGACGTCCCACATAGTCACTGTAAGGTAGAAGGCCCAGCAGAGACTGTATTTTCTGCATCAGCTCAGAAAGCTGCCTCAGGAACTGAAAATCTTCTACACTGCAATAGTCCAGTCTGTCTGACCACGTCCATCACTGTCTGGTTTGGATCCGCCACCAGACATGACAGGGACAGACTGCAGAGAACAATCAGGTTTGCAGAGAAGACCATTGGCACTAACCTTCCCTCCATCCAGGTCCTGTACCGGTCCAGGGTCAGGAAACGGGCCAGTAAAATCTCCACAGACCCCTCACACCCTGGTCACAACCTGTTTAGACTCCTCCCCTCAGGCCGGCATTTCAGAGCACTGTACGCCAAAACCACCCGACACAAGGACAGTTTCTTCCCCCGGGCTGTCGCTCTGATGAACTCTGAGCAGTCACACAGTGTGAGACCATCCACATGAATTAACAATAACTCTGCACTACTGTATATAGTCACTGTACAAATGGTTAGTGTAATATCTGCTCTTATTCTATATTTTATGTGTATAGATTGAGATTTATTTTATTTTATTTTTATTTTTAATTTTCTTTCACTTAAGTTTATGTGTTTATGTACGAGTCAAATTCCCTGTATGTGCACATACTTGGTCATTAAAGCTGATTCTGATTCTAAAGGTCAGAAGCGTGCAAACAAAGGCAAGGGTGAGAGAAAAAAAAAAAAAAAAACACAAATCAAGCTTTATAGACCAATTCAATTCAATTTAATTCAGTTTTATTTATATAGCGTCAATAACAATACAAATCGAGAGCAGCAGTAAACATTCTACATAGTAATAGCACAGAATAGCATGACTAGTAGCAGATAGAAAATAAGAGGACAAGAGCTCTGTGCCAGAGAAAAAGAAAGTGGAGGACACGAGAGTGGAGAGAGAAGAAAGGAGAACATGTGTTTGGTGCATTGTCCCCCAGCAGCCTAGGCCTATAGCAGCATAACTAAGGGATGGTTTAGTCCAGCCCTAACTATAAGCTTGATCAAAAAGGAAAGTCTTAAGGCTGACCCTGAAAAATAGAGAGAGTGTCTGCTTCCCAAACCCAGACTGGGAGCTGGTTCCACAGGAGAGGAGCCTGATAGCTGAAAGCTCTACCTCCCATTCTACTTCTTGAAATTCAAGGAACCACAAGTAGGCCTGCACTTTCAGACCGAAGTGATCTGTTGGGATGATATGGTACAATGAGGTCTTTAAGATATGATGGAGCTAGGCCTTTGAGGGCCTTGTATGTAAGGAGGAGGATTTTAAATTCTATTCTAGACTTTAAGGGGAGCCAGTGAAGAGAAGCTAAAACTGGAGTAATATGATCTCTTTTGCTAATTCCTGTCAATGCTCTTGCTGCGGCATTTTGAATCAGTTAGAGCCCATAGACCATGTGCCACCAGACACAAAGGCAGTGTGGATAAAGGTGCATTTGTTTGGACAACTATAATGATAACAACAAAAATAGCTCATAAGAGTTTAATTTAAGAGCTCATATCTAGTCATTTTCGTGGTTTTCTTGATAATAACCAAACCATCCAGCTGATGGAAGAAGACTGTTTTCAAGAGTAGAGTGTGACCTGGTTCATTCGCCCTTTACACACTTGCCTTTGCCCTGTTTCACCATAATTAAACAACCCCATATCATCACTGATCCCCCCCCATGTTTCACAATAAGGGCAAGACAGTCTGGTTTGTAGGCTTCGCCAGGCTTCCTCCTGTGGCTCAGTAGTTGGAGCAGGTTAGCGGTCCGATTCCTGGAATGTGCCACATGCCAAAGTGTCCTTGAACCCCCAGTTACTCCCAGTGCGTGGCACTGGTGTGTGAATGTGTGCATGCTTGTGTGAGTGAATGGATAGATGTGTCTCTGACTGTAAAGCGTTTTGAGTACCAATAGGTAGAAAAGTGCTATATAAAAGCAAGGCCATTTAACATTTACCATTTAACCAGTAAGTTGGTTGGAGTGAACATCAAATCAAAATTGGATTCATCATTGAAGAGAACCACAGTCTAATCCTTGTGATTCCCAGCAAAGAGTAACCAGGCCTTGCCCTGCCTTTCGTTGATGAAGGGCTTCTTCCATGCCCCGTGTGACTTCAGACCAGCTTCGAGAAGTCAGTTTCGAACTGTCCTTGCCGAAAAAGTCACATTTCTCTACAGTGCCCACTCATTTTTAAGATCCCTGGAGGTCTGACAATAATTGAATAATTGAAGTGACCTCTAATATACCCTGGGAATACAATTAAGCTTAAGCCTGTTAAATAGGACAGTATTATGTAACCAGCTACATTTCTTGTCGTGTTCATTGTATTCTTCAGGTAATACACCTTTAGTTGTACCAGGCATTTAAATGAACAAGAAACTGAAGAAAACAAGGGTGGTCTAATAATTCATTCAGCAATCATTTTACATTCAAAAGTTACAATCATTACACTGAATATTCATTAGTACTGGATTTATCATCTTTATTTTCTGACTTTCTTTTAGGATATGGTGAATTTAATTTTCTTACTCACAGTTTCACGCTGATAAAGTTCTCCCATCAGTGGTTCATTTTCACTCTTTCCTGCTCTCTCCCCTCTTATTGCTTCTTCTAGCTGTTCGCCACTCTATTTTGTTCCCGACACGGAACACAAAGCCTCACAGCATTCTCTTTATGAATCCACTGGCATGAGTGCACATTGGTTGCCAAATGTACTAAAAATAATTGTTGTATTTCCATAAATACTGCTCCATGCTATTATTGAAACATGCAGTATCTTTCATCAAATGGCTGAATTACTAGAGAAATCTGGGTAAAGCAAGAACGTGGTAGGTCAGCAGCTATAATATATATATATATATAATATTAAAATGCTACTGTTATAGTTTGACAGGTTCTAATAAGAATATTCCTGTTGTTTTCAGAAAAGAAAAACAGGCTTTTCCCTACGATTGAAAGAGAATGAAAGCTTTGAGGAGGATCTTCACTTTCATTTGTTTTCTTCTTCAAAGAATATGGATGTTTATGACAGATGAGAGCTACACGTCCACAGATGTTTTCATGCCATTACATGGCATCGCTGAGACATCTGCAGCAAAGGTGGGTCAATCCTGGTTTCAACAAGACTCCTTTGTGTCCCTTTCCCATCCACTCATAACATATCACAACTTTCTCTCGTGCATTGAGTACCAATAGGTAGAAAAGCGCTATATAAAAGCAAGGCCATTTACCATTTACCATAATGAAAAGGAACCATGTTGTCATCAGTTTGCCATGTTTTTCTTAAATCTGGAGCATACAGGGCTGAAATTTACTCATGTACACTTTACCACACCACACTTATTTTAAACATGCATTTTACATAAAAAGTATATGATGAGCTTCATAAAATGAAAATGAAATGAAAACTCTGCACTGAAAAAAAAAAGGTGTTGGTGTGTTCCTCCTTAAAAAGGAGCTGTTATGTCGAGTATACACATTTTGAATGGCTTGTCTCTGAAGCGTTGGGCAATTACGGACACCTGTTATTGAGTTAATTGCCCAATTAACTCATCCATTATTAAAATAAGATAGGTCACCTATATTAGTGGATCTTTACATCAACCTATGGGGTACAAGTATCAAGTGTGCAGGTGTTTTCACATAATGGACAATTATTAGCAAAGTATGAGTTAAGGGATATTCCATCTGTTCCATCTGAGAGTTTGAGAGGAAACCAGTGACTTAAACAAAAATGAGCAACTTTAATGTAATTCACGTGCTGTTCATCTTCAGCCAGCTTCAACAACTGTACGTACACCAGCGTTACCTTGATGGGAAATAAAATGAAGTGCTACTGTTTCTTTCATGCTCCACCAGGCAACACAATGTTCTGTCAAGTAATAAAAAGAGACAGAAAAGTAGACACTGTACCAATGAGGTGGTTAGGCTTCTTGTCCCCAGCTAATTCCTGCAGAATTTAACCCTTCTGTAAAATTACATCTTTTCTGGAGAAACCATATCCGTAGTAGACCCCATCTGCGCATGTGACAACCGGGTAGTGTGAGACTCACACTGTGAGTGTCATGGTTCCGTGTTTTTTGTGTTTTGAGTTTCATGTTTCGTGTCCTGTTTCCTGTTTTACTTTGTTAAGTTTTCGATTTCCTGTGTGTCTCCTTGTTTCGTGTTCCCTTTGATTAGTTCATTGGTTTTTACCTGGTCTCGTCTGTTGATTTGCTTCACCTGTGTCTCGTCATCCCTCTGTTCCTCGTGTGTGTATATATTGCCCTGCCTTCCCTTTGTTCCTTGTCGCGTCATACTCGTTGCATGTCACTCGTCATTTGTTACCTGTTACCTGTGCTCCGTGTTCCTAGTGATGGGCAATCGAGGCTTTGTTGAAGCCTCGACACGTGATTCGAAAAAAGGTTCATTACTCGAAGCTTCAATGACACAGTGCTCTATTAGGACATCTAGTGGACAATAAAATGTAGTGCAATGGAGACGTGTCTTACTGGTTCATGCTTGTATGTGACTTGATTTGCCATGCACATTCCTATTCGACTACATTACATGGATATGTGGTTTAAAGTTTATTATAAGAAAACTATATACATAAAACAATAAAATAAATCATAAAGTACAAATGGGACTCGAACCCTTGTTTCGCTAAGGAAAGACCGGTGACTTCGTAGTGTACCACGAATCTCATCAGTGATGCACGGTCCTCGGTGGATCATTTTGATTACGTCAGTACACTCTATGAACCTTCGCTGATTTACACTAATGTTTATGTTTCAGTGCTTACATCAACTATTTTCATTTGCTCTTGGTATCAGTATTAGAGAATATTTGTACTGAATGCAACAGTGTCAAACCAAATCTTTCTTGACTCAGTATTTGCTTCTAAGACTCATCTCATCTCTCCCGAAGAGCCGAGACAACCAAACCAGTGATCGGGTTTCTGAATGAAGCAGTGAAATGGTTCATACGTCACAAAACACGTGATTTGTCCTAACCAACTATCTATGTAACTATATCTATCTATCAATCTAGTGTTGTTTGACTATATCACTAATTGATCGATTTCTTTCTGAATCTTAGTTGGAGTTAGTTGCGTATTTTGTGGAGATCTCCACAAAATACGCAACTAACTCCAACTACAGCAAGAGACCAACCTACTATGCAAACAAACATTAAAATGAGCACCACTAAATAGGAATAAGATATCCGCGATATCCCTGAACAAACTCGATCCCACCAGGTGATTCACATGACAAACCGAACCCCTGGGATGACTCGTTTGCCGCTGAAGCGCTCGAAGCACTTGAACTGCTTCGAACGTAACTCAAGTGCTTCGAACGTCACTAGTCACGTGACCGAACCACGCTTCGGCACAGTGGTTCGATACAATTGCTTCATGAGCTACGGCGCATGTGTCGGAGGGCCATCACTACGTGTTCCCAGGGCCGGTTCTAGCCCATTGGCTGCCCTAGGCGAGTTTGATTAAAACTGGACTCGTCTAGCTTTCCTTGTTGCAAATTCGTTGATGGTGTCATAATATGATATTTGGCTTGAAACCTCTTGGTTTATGCTCATTAGTGCAAGGCCATTGAGACGGTCTTGGCTCATGATTGATCTCAGGTAAGTTTTAATTAACTTCAGTCTGGAGAAGCTTCTTTCTGCAGACGCCACTGTGACTGGGAGGGTTACTGCAATTCTGAGGGCCACCCACATATTAGGAAAAACTTCCTCCAGTTTCTTCTCGTGTAAAAAATCCAAAAGATCCAGGGTGTTCATGCTAGCTTTCAGGAAAGTTCTGCAATTCCTGAACCAGCTCCCTCCAATCCAGGTCTGACTGCCCACCATAACTCAGGGTGTGGCTGAGTGATTCACATTCCTTTGCCAACTCTTCTTTTGAAAGATTGGGGAAGTTAGTGAGAACGCCAAACTTTTCCCCAACTTCACCCAATGTTTTAAACCGTTCTTGCAGTGATGAAAGAGCCGCATCAACCACCACATTGAAGAAGGAAACCTCCATTTGTTTGAGTGCATCGTCATGTGGCTCATCTGGACATTCATGACTGAACTGTCTCTTGGTCCTTCGCAACCTCTTCTGCTTTAGAACAGTTTCCACATTCATTAGCTCACAGAGGTCTCTGGCTGACACCTGGGCTGAAGTGAATCCATCACCTCTGTAGGTGGTGAGAGAGGCTTCTGTCGTCTCAAGGAGCTTAAGAGCCACATCTATCTGCATTGAGGCAGACTGCAGTAATTTGCTAACATGCTGAATTTTGCATAGGATATCATACCATACCACACAGCAAATGGCCAAGCGGTATGACCCTATCTCCTCAGCCAAGGACTGTGCCTCTGTTTTAATGACTGGATCCTTTGTTTTGTCCCTCACCTCTAGAAGGGCATCTCTCACCTCAGCTGACTGGAACCTCACTGCCTGGACACTGTCAATGCGACTTTCCCATCTGGTGTCAGACCAGGATTTAACAGTTAGTTTAACATGGTGCTTTAAGATGTCCCATCTTTGTGTTGAGGCAGAGAACAACACAAATATTCTCTGCAAGTAGCCAAAGAAGTTAGTGGCATCTAGTGAACTCTTCGCTGCATCAGAAATTACAAGATTCAACGTATGGGCACCGCACGGGACAAACAAGGCACGCGGGTTTATCTTAAGAAGTCTGGCTTGAACTCCCTTGGACTTCCCCTTCATATTTGCCCCATTATCATACGATTGTCCCCGACAATCCTCGAAGGGAATGTTAAGCTCTTCCAATTTCCTCAAAATAAGGGTTGACAAGCTCTCTCCAGTGGAGGATTCCACCTCAAGGAACCCCATAAAATGCTCCTGAATGACTGGTTGGTCCTCTACAGCAACAATGCGAATAATGGCAGAAAGCTGCTCTTTGTGGCTCAAGTCAGGAGTACAATCCAAAATGATTGAGAAATATTTTGCTTTTTTAATCTCACTGACCATACTCTGTACAATTTTTCCACCAATGCAATCAATCAATTCATTTTGTGTATCCTTTGACAAGTAAGTTGTGTGCATGCCTCCTCTCTCCACATTAGCAACATGCTGTTTAAGGACTGGATCAAACAAGGACATGAGCTCTACCTCTTTTAGGAAGTTGCCATTGTTTTGCTGGAAAAGTCTGTCAGAGGTACCCCTAAGAGCAATATTTCGCTCTGCCAGAGACTGAATTATGGCCACCAACCTGGTCAGAATGTCACGCCACTTACTCCTTTCAGCCTGAAGAAGTTCCATTTCAACTCTGTCAATTGTCTGGCCCTTTTCAAGACGAGTCTCCAGTTCCCTCCATGATTCCATGTGCCGGGCATGTTCAGAAACATTCTCGTGAGCTCTGAGGATGTCACTACAATTTTTCCAGTCATTAACTCCACTACTGATTAGATGGTAATCTTTGTGTGAAAAGAGCTTACAGCAGAAGCAGTAGAGACGGTCTTTTTTCTTTGAATAAACAAGCCAACTTCTCTTGATTTTCTCCCCATTAACTAATTTCCTAAAGAAATAGGTGTGATGGCAACTTCTCCCATCCTGTCTTCTTGGAAATGAAAACTCAGCATGTATCTGATATGGTCCTCTACTAACCATGTCCGTTCTCACCGCATCAGAAAGTTTTGGCCAGTCTGCGGGATCTATAGGTGCTCCCCTGATGGTGCTCCCCTCATGTGTGCCAGAACAAGTTGCAGATGATGGGGTGTCTGCAGGCTGTAGTGCAGCAGAACATGCAGTTGCTGTCGTTGCTCCTGCACCTAAAGGCAAATACACACATACAAAATCAATGTTATTCTGTAAGGCAATACTTACACATCTCTCTTAATTTTGTTAATTTCATTTTCATTTTTGGGATTTACACCATAAAGATTATTCAAAGGACTAACCTGCTGCTGCAGGCTCGGTGTCTGTGGTCTGTGTGGCACAGGTGCCTGGAGTAGTCCCAGATGTCTGATGTTCTGCATCTATATTCAAGGACAACCCCAACCAATGGAACATTTAAATGAATGAAAAATCTGTATATGAAATAAATAGTTTCATGGTGGATAGATATATTGTATGTTATTGTTTTTATTCCCCTAATCTTTTAAACTTTAACTTACCTGTTTCAGGCTGTGTATCCCAGGTGTCAGTGGTCTCTGTTTCACTTTCACTGTCTGGACTGCTGATCCTGGATAGCCCTTCACCAGCAGCTGTAATTAGACATAGAATATAGCCAGATAAGTTTTGCAAACAATATAATAGTTAGTATAATAATTTTAAATATGCTTGTACTTATATAATATGTCTCACTTGCTGCGGGCTCTGGTTCCCTCGTCTGTGTGGCACTGGTGCCTGGAGTGCTAGATGTGGTCCCGGATGACCCATCATCTGCATCTGAAAGGATAGCATCCATCCAGCTGGTTATCATTTCTGGTTATCATTTCTATCATCCCACATATATTTTATGAAAGTTTAACCATGTGTATTTACACTACTACTACTAGCCTACTACTACTACTACTACTAATAATAATAATAATAATAATGATGATGATGATGATGATGATGATGATACATTCAAAGGAGAGAGAAAGGCAAACCTGGGACATCAGGAGTGCTCTGTCCAGCAGGTGAAGGTGTCTGAGTCAGCAAATATTTCCTGAGTGCATCTGCCAGTTTGAAATAATACAGATACTTTTAACATACAATATAACACACCACTACATTTATTTTAGCCTATGTATTATAAATCAACTATTGTAACTCTTTGACATTGCATAGCCTAATAGGAAGTTACTGTAGGCAAAACGTTTTATAATAACAACTGTAGCAACTTACAATATTGGAAAATTGCAGACTGCATTTAATGGATAAAATGTTTTGATATAGAAATTCTAGGCTATTAATGGCAAATATTTCCATCTCTCTACCACCACCACCACCAAGCCACTTGTTTTCCTGGCTGGAAATGCTTTATGACAAGGGAAACGACACCTTGTGCTACTCTTACATTGAGCAGAAAAATTGTGGAGCTGTGTCAAACAACCAAAAACACAGCTAATAATCAAAGTTTATTTAGCTAGCCTACACTACACAGCTGGCAAAAAAATACATTTCATGTACCCAAAGACATGCTCACAAAAAATATGTTACGTAGCCTTTCTTTTCAAAGAGCTAGAAGCCTACAGTTTCGTTAGCCCGTGTTAGCTATATCCACTGTTAGAAACGGGCAGATAAGATAGCTATCGCTAGCATGTAGCTCAGCTGCTATCTCAAAACCCTTCAGTGTCAAGGAGCAATTATCATGCTGTATTTTTGTCATCAGTGATAATCGATCAAAACGATTTGATCAGTAAAATTCCTAAGAGATATAAATACCTTTATAACGGGATTTCTTCTTCTCTTCCTCCTTTCTCCGTTTTCGTCCCTGAGCACCAGAGGGTTTAGATTTTTTCATCTTAGCTGCTACTGTAAACCAACCTAACCTTAATGTTAGGTACCATAGCATAGACCTGTGCTTGCGACTGCTGGAGTCGACATTGAACGTGGCTGGTGCGTGGCTGAAGCGTGACTGCCACCCCCACATTATTTGTTAAATAATTATTTGTTGTTCAAATAAACGTGTATACATGCTAAGGGGGCGCTATATGATACTATATGAGAGTTTTTTGTTTGTTTGTTTAAAATGCTTATGCTTAAGCATTCCAGTTTAGGTAGGTAAGAAAATATGGTGAGGGCGACCACTAGGTGGCGCCCTAGGCGAGCGCCTAGTCCGCCTATGCGAGGCGCCGGCCCTGCGTGTTCCTCCGTGTTCCTCCGTGCAGACCATGTTTGATGTTATTGGGTGTTTTTGGTTTTTGGTTTTTGGATTCCCTGCCTGGTCAGCAGCGACTTTGTTTTTGTAAGTTTGTTTCATTTCTTTATTAAAACTACTTCTCGCCTACTCCTGCCTCAACCTCCTTTCTAGTCCTGCATTTGGGTCCTCTCCTTACCTCACCCCGGACATTCTGTGACAGTGAGACTCGCTGGGGAGAATCAAAAAGAAAGAGGACGATGTCAAGGGAAAAGACATGTGCATTCAGAGAGCAGTGTTTAAAAGGGCCAGTTGTTTATACTTGACAAACTCTAATCATACTAACCATAAACTGCATAGGGAATTACAAGCGGTTAGGGTATCTATCTGCTGTGACTGAGTCATGCTGCAGTTTGGATTCATTTATTTTATTATGAAAAAAGGGATGAACTTCAACAGGAAGCTTGTGTCCAGAGATGTTTGTAGGTGCTTGGTGGGTGACATGGAAAAAAAAAAAGGAAATCAGTGAGCATGGATTAATGGAGAAAACACGCAAACCTAAATCATACCTTTTGGCATACCTGCCAACTTTTCAAAAAACCTTGGAGTGAGATTTTGTCATGGGTGACCAAAATTATGTCGTGCACGCAGACACACAAATTGGTGGCTCAGATACACTATATTACCAAAAGTATTCGCTCACCCATTCAAATGATCAGAATCAGGTGTTCTAATCACTTGGCCTGGCCCCAGGTGTATAAATTCAAGCACTCAGGCATGCAGACTGTGAAACAAGACATTTGTGAAAGAATGGGCCGCTCTCAGGAGCTCAGTGAATTCCAGCGTGGAACTGTCATAGGATGCCACTTGTGCAACAAATCCAGTCGTGAAATTTCCTCGCTCCTAAATATTCCACAGTCAACTGTCAGCTCTATTATAACAAAATGGAAGCGTTTGGGAACAACAGCAACTCAGCCACGAAGTGGTAGGCCACGTAAAGTGACGGAGAGGGGTCAGCGGATGCTGAAGCGCATAGTGCAAAGAGGTCGCCGACTTTCTGCACAGTCAATTGCTACAGAGCTACAAACTTCATGTGACCTTCAGATTAGCCCAAGTACAGTACGCAGAGAGCTTCATGGAATGGGTTTCCATGGCCGAGCAGCTGCAGCCAAGCCACACATCACCAAGTGCAATGCAAGGCGTCGGATGCAATGGTGTAAAGCACGCCGCCACTGGCCTCTAGAGCAGTGGAGACGCGTTCTCTGGAGTGATGAATCACGCTTTTCCATCTGGCAATCTGATGGACGAGTCTGGGTTTGGAGGTTGCCAGGAGAACGGTACATTTCAGATTGCATTGTGCCAACTGTGAAATTTGGTGGAGGAGGAATTATGGTATGGGGTTGTTTTTCAGGAGCTGGGCTTGGCCCCTTAGTTCCAGTGAAAGGAACATTGAATGCTTCAGGATACCAAAACATTTTGGACAATTCCATGCTCCCAACCTTGTGGGAACAGTTTGGAGCGGGCCCCTTCCTCTTCCAACATGACTGTGCACCAGTGCACAAAGCAAGGTCCATAAAGACGTGGATGACAGAGTCTGGTGTGGATGAACTTGACTGGCCTGCACAGAGTCCTGACCTGAACCCGATAGAACACCTTTGATCAGTGTTTAAGATTTGACCTAGGTAGGTTGATTGATATTTTGATTAAAATGGTATTAAACAAATTCTTAATTAAAACCTAACCTATGTTGTGAGTAACTGTATTCTGAAGAGCACTTAATAATTTATGTTCAGCCAAAAACGACACAAGATTATTTAGGACTTTATTCTTCATTTAAAGTCTCCCACCACGTGGTCCATCAGAGACAAATAAACTTTTTCAAGCAATAAAACAGATGAATGCATTACAAAAATCGCTAAAATGAGGCATAATCAGTATCAGATGCAGATCAGAAGCTGTCCTTGTCTATGATCTGTGTGCAAGCCTCTCAAATTCTTTGGCTCTTGTCACCTGTGGAAAATGGTAATACTGTAAGCATACTGTAGGTTGATCCATTAACAAAGAAACAACACTTGGATGGTTCTTAAAAAAAAAAAAAAGGTTTCACTGTTGTCCTGGCAAAGGTCTTTTATGGAACATCTTTGAAACCTTAAAGAATTCAAATGGTCATATGGTTTAATATCTCTACTCTCAGTTACAAAAACATGCCCATCTCTACTGCACAAATTTCCTGTATTTATGTTAAATTCTTTGGAATACATCTTACCTGTTTTCCTGGTCCAACAGAAAAAGTCTTCATCCACAGTGAGCCCTTTTCTTTGGCCTGTTAATAAAAAGATAAATGCCATGTGAGTAAATAAACAATGCTATGAGCTGATGTTTTGAGAATGCAGTAGCCTAATACTACGTTAACAAGGTTTACATTCACCACACTAAATCATGCTAACACGGACAAACACAAACAAATAATTTCTTTCAACATAAAGTTTAAGAGAGTGAGTAGGTTACTCAATTGGACGACATTTCATTGTTACATACCTAGTCTCAGCTCAGATTCGCTTCTTTGTCAGACTTCTCAAAGTCGTTTCTGGTTTCTCCTGCTGTCTTGGCGCTCTCTGTATCTCTTCTTCTGTGTACTTCGGGGTGCAGGCATAGATAGTAAAGGGGTGCACTGCAGGTGTAGCGCAGCGCAAAGGTTCAGGGGCGCTCATCAGTGCCATCTACCGTCGTGGAGTTTGAAAAGTTTGAGTTTGAGGTTTTTTTTTTTGCGTGAGAAATTGGATGTGTGGCGTGAGTGCGTGTGAAAACAGGCAAAACCGTGTGTCACACGGCGAATGCGTGAGAGTTGGCAGCTCTGCCTTTTGGTTTACATCCAGCATGAACAGTCTCACTTCATTCCACTGTGTGTTTCGGTCCAGGCCCTCCCCCCAGTGTTAGGATGGAGAAACTCCAAGCCTAGTTTCTGAGAGACAAAATTAAATCAAGCTTTCATTTTGCCTCATGTATTCATTTTTTTTGTTTGAAGAAGTCATAAAATACACATTTGGATTAACTGGCATGCTGAGATTACATATCCCCCAGCAAACTAGAAAAATAATTTATCTGAATATTTGCGAATTAATTATGTCTTTGTTAATAGCACGTGACTGAGTCTCGCTTTAAAATTCACCCTGTTGCAAGCCATTCCTGAATTACATCTATATGTCTGAGGGCTGTGGAACAAAGTACGGATGAGTGTGAAATAGCACATGCAGCTTGCATATGGCGTAAAAAACTGAGCTCGGCTTGTTTTATTTTTGGTGCTATGTTTTTCTCCCAGGAGTTTCTAGGTGCTTCCTTTGTAATGAGGTGTGTTCTACATTTTCACGTGGGCTATTGTTGTGCCAAGCTCCCCCACAATGATGTATCATCACTTGAATTATCACCATTGCAGAAGAATGAATAAATAAATAAATAAATAAATATTGTGCAGCCAAAAATGGTAATTTTATAATGAACAAAAAAATTCATGGGATTAACCTTGATGTAAATATATTGGAACTTGCGTGGGAGGGATGCATTGTACCAGCACTGGAACTGCTGTTTTCTTAATCGTCTGGATATATTCAAAATAAAAGAATTTGTAAATGAGGGATTTTACTAAGTCTTGTAATTGTACACATTTTCCTATTTTATGTCTCAAGTGCTAAAATGGCAAATCATTGAAAGGGGATGTCAGTGTGTTAAAAATTTATGATAGAAATGGTATAAGTAAATTAAATAAAGAAATACCATTAATATAGATGATCCCAACCATATGAAAATTACTTCCTTTTCTCTTTCGCCCCAATATCACTCCCCTCTCTCAAACTAAAATACTCCATCACTCCCTTAAATCTAAATTTCCTTGGCTTCCCATGCCCTGCTGAAAAATGAATTCACAATTTTACCTTTTTAATCTGGCTTCATGAAGCCATAAAAGAAAAAGGAGAGAAAAAACCTCAGGTGTAATATAAAACCAAATGCATTCGTTGACAGGCCACTGATAAATGTCACATCCATCATGCAGTGCGAAGTAGGGGGGAATTGATCTTCTTCCATTTGGAGCATTTTTTTCTCTCTCTTTTGCAGAGCTAGTCTGCATTAGGCACTGCTGGCTGCCCCCATTACAAATGCATCAGTATGCTCTGTAATACCCATGTCCGCTATTCCCAAATGCAGGCACCAAAGTCAACTGAAGGTTGGCGGCGGCTCATGTAAATGAAGTTTGATTGTAATAGTTATAAGTGGATTTCTTCCCACACAGTCCTGTCACATTCGCTCATTGTTATCTGTGCCACCCCCCTTCCCCAGTGTAAATAATAAAAGTTGTGTCACTTCGCAAATTACCCAAACAGCTTATCATTTATTCATTGTGGTGTATCACAACAACTCTTTGTGCGCACAAAAGCCACAGCAAGTCAGACACAGGCTTTTGTTAATGAACTTGGAAGATCACCAGATCTGAAAATTAAGTGACAGTGGTGCTGTTTACTTTTCCCTTCTAGTGTGTACTGTATACCTCTACAGTATACTACCAGTGATATATGGTTATGAGACAGTTTTATTTTTTGTGGTTTTCTCAGTTTCTGTTCAGTTTGGCTGCACTGTTGTTAGTTTTCAGTGTCAGTGTAACTGTTCCAGATAGGTGTCATCCACTCAAGACCCACCAAGTCTAGCACTAGTATTAACGGGAAAAAACATATTTGGAGGACACAGTGCACACAAAAGAGAGCATGATGCACAAGATTCCATCTTTGAAGTTGTAGTGGTCTGATGCATTATATTCATGGAGCCTTTTTTCTTGTAAGATCTTTTCCGTATTCTGCATGGTCTCTGTTTGAATGAAAAGGTCAGTAATTGAAGATGTGTCACGTACATATGGCTCACAGAGTAATTGGGTGCTTGAACTCTCAAACAACATCTGAAGTGCAATTTGGAGTCCATCAAAAAAGCCCAATGCTCATCAAATACCAACTGGACAGCAGTGTAATGCCGAAGCTGAAACTTAACCATGCAGCATTTATGTGATTGAGTTAACTGCACAGCAGAGTTAATTTTTAGGGCCCCTTTTGAAAATGATCTTCTGCTATTCATTCACCACTGCCCACATGGTGAATGTAGCCATTTTCTGCCTGGCTGCCCTTAATTCTGATCCGCAGCCACCTAGCACATAGTCGAGAGTACAGAGGTGGAATAGTGAGGTACAAGGTGGTCTCTGAGAGGCCAGAGACAGAAAGAGACTGCTATCACAGATAGGAGAAATCGCAAAACTTGTATGTGGAATGACAAGCCTAAATAAATAAGCCTAAACATGAAATCGGGGTTGCCTTTTTTGCCTTTGTAGTATTGCAGTTGATTAACAACACAAAAATTATATCAGGCCCTTCCTTTTAATTTTCTTACTGAGTTTAGCGGTATTTTTTTGCCATGCAGTGAAGACTGATGATACAGATGGACGACATAAACACTATCCACTTTTGTGTGTATTTGTCTTTTCCCTTTCTCAACAGCCTCCTTATGAGATGTGCTTTGCAGATTTAGTGTTCAGGACCAAAACGTGCAAACAAATCTTTTGAATTAGCTCTTGTCATGTTTTGGTTAAAAGTTAATTTATCTGTTAGGCTTTCATGATTGCGCTTCAGCATTATCAGACACTGACAGCACACAAACTGTATATGATTACACAAACACCAAAATGCTTTCATATTTTCCCCCTTTTTTTCTCCTCTCAGAAGTCTCACAACCCTTGGGGAAAGCCAGGGCATTGTTGTCAAGGGATTATTCAAGTTTATTCAAGTCTTATCTCATTCAGTCACTCGGAAGCTTCTCTTGGGCCCTGTCAGTTCTGGGCCCTCCAGTTTGGATGGATATATCAACTGAGATCCCTCCTTCACCATTACACGCTCTTTCTCATCTCACTTTCCCTCGCCTTATGCCCTTTTCCAGCTGATAATACCTCATTGTGGAAAGCATAGAAATAGGGGAAGTTATCTTATTTTCACCTGAGGTCATTTTTGGGGGCACCTCTCTTTTTTTATATCTATTAATGGCTCTATTAACTTTGCTTCTCTGTAGCTGTAATCTTTTTGTCACTCCCTTGCTCTCCTTTTCTCTTTTTTCCTCAGTCGTACACTCATTTTATCATTCTTTTGTTCTATGGTGTGTTTGGAAAATAGGCATCAGCTTTGAATAGTGGTCCAATTTTTATTCATATTATTCAGCCAGACCAGCCAATATAAATCTGTAAATGTATTCAGAGATACTGTCCAGTCAATGTCAAGTGAAGTTAATAATCCATTGACTTCCTCACATTCTCTATACACTTATAATTTCCTCCATGAGGGAATTAACTTACTGTGAACCACCACTATGGCAAAATAACATGAGTAACGTGAGACAAGTGGGTAGGACAGAAGAGTTTCGGGTATTGACCTTTTAAAATAATAATAAAAAAATTGTTCTAGCAGAGTGTCACACGGCACAGCTAATACTGATGCTACACACTGTAGTCTATGGTCAACTGTGACTATGAGCCTACTTGTAGGAAAGACGCGGAAAAGGGAACACTGCAATAGTTTCAGCAACACAGGAACTATAGAGGGAGTTATTTATTGACAGTACTTGATCCCATCAGCCAAAATGTGGTATGTGATAAGAAAAAAGTCAGGTCCATTTGTGACTATAAAGGTATGTTGTTATCTTATCCCTCTATGGCATGGTGTTGCCCTCAGGCAACGCACCACTTTTTTGGTCATTACAGTGGCCCTTTAGATTTTATTTCATTTTTCAAAAAAATACTATGTCACATGACATGTATCTGTCCAACAAAAAGTGCGCTTGGCCTTTGTCTGGGGGTGGGTCAAGTCTTTCATGAAGTGAAGCAGCATGGTGCCCTGCACCCACAAGAGGTAAGATAAAAATGTTTTTTTTTTACTTACTTACTTTTCTTTTATTTAATAAACAAACATGTATGCATGTACATGAACATATAAATAACCATTTCAAAGTACAAAGTCCCTGTGCACAGCCCTTCTTCCTCCAGGTGCTGATGATGTGCAGTATAACTATTATAAAATCAAAAAGTAGTATACATCGCACACTGGAGAGTATTTTGCCGACTTTATTTAGCGTGAACAACGCGTTTCGCAATTTGCTTCATCAGGTTCACGTTCACAGACAATCTGACATCCGCAGGTGAAATAGATAGTAGCAGCATCATATGACTACACCAGAGCATTCTCATTGGGTCTGGTGTGGTTCACGCTAAATGAAGTCGGCAAAATACTCTCCAGTGTGCGATGTATACTACTTTTTGATCGTATAAATAACCATATTTAGTTTTGTTTTGTTTTTTAAAAAAAAAAATAGTTTTTATTTATTTACTAAAACAGACCTTTTTTGTACATTGCCTGAGGGCAACATTGTGCAGTTAGGTCACTTTGCTAAAGGCAATAATGATAAAGCAGTGCTTCTCAACATGCTTCTCTGCATGTTTGAGTCCTCCCTGCTACAAAATACTGACACAAATAATTCAATTCTTATGAAACATTGGCAGAATGTTATAACTATATCGATAAAGTGTAGAACAAGTTAAAATGGACCCCACCGGAGTTGAGAACCACTGGAGTTTTAGTACCATGATTGAAAATTCAGTGATTGTGATAATAGTGAGGAAAAACTATGCATGTAATAAGAACTTGTATAAACTTACAAGAAATGGATGTGAGAACTTTTTATGGGAGGACTGAGCATTGTGCAAGATGTGGACGCAAGTGGCAATGTTGTCCTCCGCCTGTGCCAACCTGTGCCAAGCCACCAGCACTACAAATTATTCTTTGACAACTGGTTTACAGGGGTTCCTCTGGTTCTGGCTTTGGCTGAGCAGGGCATTTATTGCACTGGCACAATCCGTGCAAACAGGTTGTCCAGAGCCAACTTGAAAACTGACCTTGAGTTGAAGAGGGAAGGGCGTGGTTCCTTTGACCAGCAAGTAGCCACGGTCAGAGAAACTACTCTGCAGGTGGTGAGATGGCATGATAACAGGTCAGTCACCCTTATCAGCAGCTACGTGGGATCATCTCCACATACCTGCCAACTTTTCAAAAAACCTTGGAGTGAGATTTTGTCATGGGTGACCAAAATTATGCCGTGCACGCAGACACACAAATTGGTGGCTCAGATATATAATTGATATTAATTTGATGTTGTAAAGGTCCACCCCCAGGAGATTTTGGATTAAGTAGATGTGGTTTCCAGCATTCTATTGGATTTTTGGGCGGTCTGCTAAAGATGTGCAATACCTGAACTTATTCTCATTAATTTTCAAGATTTCAAGATTTCAAGATTTCAAGATTTTTATTGTCATTGTATTACTACAACGAAATTTTGGTGGCACTCAAAAAAGAAAAACAGAATACAAAACAACCAAACCAAGACACAACGGCTTGGACAGTAAGGACAGTACAATAAGGAGTTAAACTGAGTTACAATAAAATATAGAACAGTATATGAAATATAAATATAACTATAATATAAGTGTTGCAGAAATGTAAAAAGTGTCACAGTAAAGGTGCATAGGTAGTAGTTAAATAGAAACAAGAAAATGTTCGGCATCATGACTTGTAGGTCTTAAGTCTGTAGACTTGAGCTGAACATTCAACCAGAAAACTATTGGTGTGCCTAAATGACGTTATTCATAGATCAGTGTTTAAGATTTGACTTAGGTAGGTTGATTGATATTTTGATTAAAATGGTATTAAACAAATTCTTAATTAAAACCTAACCTATGTTGTGAGTAACTGTATTCTGAAGAGCACTTAATAATTTATGTTCAGCCAAAAACGACACAAGATTATTTAGGACTTTATTCTTCATTTAAAGTCTCCCACCACGTGGTCCATCAGAGACAAATAAACTTTTTCAAGCAATAAAACAGATGAATGCATTACAAAAATCTTACCTGTTTTCCTGGTCCAACAGAAAAAGTCTTCATCCACAGTGAGCCCTTTTCTTTGGCCTGTTGATAAAAAGATAAATGCCATGTGAGTAAATAAACAATGCTATGAGCTGATGTTTTGAGAATGCAGTAGCCTAATACTACGTTAACAAGGTTTACATTCACCACACTAAATCATGCTAACACGGACAAACACAAACAAATAATTTCTTTCAACATAAAGTTTAAGAGAGTGAGTAGGTTACTCAATTGGACGACATTTCATTGTTACATACCTAGTCTCAGCTCAGATTCGCTTCTTTGTCAGACTTCTCAAAGTCGTTTCTGGTTTCTCCTGCTGTCTTGGCGCTCTCTGTATCTCTTCTTCTGTGTACTTCGGGGTGCAGGCATAGATAGTAAAGGGGTGCACTGCAGGTGTAGCGCAGCGCAAAGGTTCACGGGGGGGCTCATTAGTGCCATCTACCGTCGTGGAGTTTGAAAAGGAACGGAGTCTCGGACCGGACCAAGATCGGATTTTTATTTATTTATTTATTTATTTTTTGCGTGAGAAATTGGATGTGTGGCGTGAGTGCGTGTGAAAACAGGCAAAACCGTGTGTCACACGGCGAAAGCGTGAGAGTTGGCAGCTCTGGTGGTTGTTTTTTTAAAAAGGTTTGTCTATGATGAGATGACAATAAAATAGCACAAGATAGAACAAAGAAAGTATGTGGTATGAGGAAATGTAGTAACTTAAAAGTAATGCAGTAGTGCTGTTATGTCTTACAATTCACAGACAGTAATATTGTAATGTAACAAATTACTTTGAAAGGACAGTAACAAGTAATACATAATGTATTACGTTTTTGAAGTAACTTGCCCAACCCTGTTGATAATAGAACAACTTTCATTCGACCTGGGATGGACAGGAGACCTGTTCAGGGTGTACCCCTGTTGCTTGCCCAATGACAGCTGGGATAGGCTCCAGCAGACTCCCGTGACTGTTAAGCAGGAACAACTTTCATTCATCAGAGTCATGTTTTTAGGTGGGAAGTTTCCTGTTTTGACAGCAGAGAATTCTCATCACTGATAATGTACAGTGTTAATATAATAAGTCAAATAAATAAATTATGTCATGCAAATCATGTATCCAAGTTCACACAATCTGCAAGACGATTCTTCAGGCTCATTTTGTCCCAAAATATAATAAAAACTTCCTAATACAAGATCATCCTCAACAATTTAACTGGACAATTTTTAAGTTCTTAAGAGTCACTAATGTTTCAGGGAGTATCAGTCTGAATATTTCTACCAAAACTCAAAACAAGCAATTTGTTACAATCACAACAGTGATGTCATGAGTTTCATATAGCTTGCAGCTAGGCCTGTACTTTAATCAATAAATCGTACGATAAATGAAAAGGAACGTGATAATTTTGCTGACCTTTGACATATTGCCATGTGCAAAAGTGTTTGTTTTCCTTGTCTCTACCAAACAAGCTGGATGATGTTATTTCCATAGGATAATCAATGGAGTCAGTCTCCTCAGTGGGGGGAGGCGGGGCCACTAGCATACACAAAGTGCAGCATGTGAGGAGCACAGAGCAGGTAATGCGAGTAGAAATTTGTAGGAATAAAATAAATCTACCTATCTACCTATCTAGCTCTAGATGCAGAGGAGCCTTCACCCCAACAGTCAACACTCGCTGAGGCGTTTGGTCGTCAAAGTAAATAGAAATGAAACAGCGCAAAATGGTGTGCGTTCACAGTGTAGTTCGCTAAATTACGATAGAAATGCAGCCTTTTAATAAGGCTGAAAACCAGCATTTAGAGAAATGCTACAGACATTTGACAAACAGTTGAATTTTGTGTCTGTTTTATTCCAATTACAATGTTAAATACTCTTGAGAAATAAAGGTTTATTGGTTTTGAAAGGGTATCCCACAAAATTTGTTATTGTGACAGGCTTACTTGTAGCCTTTCATTTTTGTTAAGTTTTGTTGATTAAATATCATCGCATAGAGCCACAACTTTCCCTGTGTTCTCTCCCTTTCCTCTTCTTACATGGTCTTTCAGAAGTAATTCCTCGGATTTCCTCGACTTTTGCACAATATGCCTCAGGTATTCAGTACACATACAGTAACTATAGAGATGCGGTCTCGTCCGCCAGGTAAGTCTGTGTTAAGAGGCCTTAGCTAAGCAAGTCATTTGATAGTGCAGGCTCTAAGGCTTACTCAGTTCATTGCAACCCCTGGTTTGTGCTCCTCTGTGACTCTAGAGATTAGGCTGGTGTGCATACACTGAATGCTACACCTACTGCAAAAGAGCCTACTGTTCAGCTTCAACACATACAGGCCTTTCAAAAGCTACCTACCCAAGCATACAGAGTGCAACTGGAGCAAAAAAATAGCACAGTGTGAAATGTTATTCAGTTGCGATGAGAGGGATGGGTTGTCCTTTGCTACCACTATCAGCCCCTTGCCCCAGCGAAAACTAATGATTTCTGAGTGGTGAGCCATGGATGTCGATACACTGTCATTTGTCCCCACATCCTCTCCTTAAACAGGCACCTTCAAATGGAACCTCAATATTTGCATTCCAATTAGCATAAATGTAAGAAAGTGGAACAAGTAGCTTTGAGAGTCATCCAGCAAATCGCATATTCAACTAATAGTGAAAAAACTTAGCAAGAAGGGACTTAAAAAAAAGAAGTGAGGGCATGAAGCGAGAGAGGAGGAGAAAGATAAAAAGACTTCTGTAATATAATAGTGGGCTTGGACTGCATGTTTGAATCACTGGTGTATATCTTTTATGAGCTTATGACTTCACACTGTGAGGAAAATCCGCCCTGCAGCCAGGATTCTTCACTATTCAGAATGTCACTTTTAATGATATTCCCCTGCGAGATTGGATCCTGCTGACCAAAGACACTCTGACTTCAAGTTAACACATCAACAAAGATGGGAATGTTGCATATACTGGCCTGTCGCATGTGATATGTATTGGGAAATGCAGAATGGTGTTGGGCCTGGATATTAAGGCACTCAATATTGGTGTTTGGCTATCATGAATAATTAATAATTATCAAAAATAATTATTTATTATTAAATAGTTGGATCTGAATTACAAGATCACCTCGGGGCACCACCCTTCTAGGAAGGGAAAAGATAGCCAATCAATTAAATCAGTCTCTTAAATCATACTAAATTGTCAATTTCAATTTCTGATTAATAATTATCTTAATAACTATAACCAAAATTACCATTAACAACTAGTTGAAGGAATTTGGGAGTTCTTGGCAGTGTAGAGGTTGGCAGCATTCACTCTTGTACAACATTAAACAGACAACTGGTATGTTTAAAGGACATTTATTACAAGAATAAATCAAACATACAATCTAACTAAACAGTACTCTAAACAGGTGTGTGTGTGTGTGTGTGTGTGTGTGTGTATGTGAGTGTTTGTCAAAATGGCCGCCGGTGTGGGCGTTCCAAAATGGCCGCCGGTGTGGGCGTTCCAAAATGGCCGACAATGTGGATGTGTCAAGATGGCCGACAATGTGGGTTTGTCAAGATGGCCGCCGAGGGAACAATGGGGCTGCTCAGACCATGTGGTGGCCAGCAGATGTGTGAAATGTGATAAGGGTTTTATGAGGTGCCAGGTTAGAAAAGAGTGGTTAGTTAGCATGCAAGAGACCCTGAGTCTGTGTGTTGCAAAATCTAAATAACATCAATTCACTATACTAAACAACTCAATACAAACAAATATCACATCAAATCAAACGTTTTATGCTTAGCTTAACTATGACTATGCCCAGGTCATACTACCAGTTGGAAGGTTGTGGAAAGTCCATTTCCGGTGTTGCTCCTTTAGTTGGCAATTCCTGATGGAAGGCCAGACTGGGAAAAATTGTAGTCCTTGCTGTGTGTTCCTGGTTTACTGACGTTGGAGGGAAACTGGCCGCTCCTCGAGTCCTTTGATGTTGCTTGTTAGCAGGTCGGTGCTAACTAGCCGCGTGGCTCCTTTTGTTTAGAAGTTTAGCCTGCAAACCTTTGTCTGTTGGCTGGAGAGCTGGTGAAGATTCCTCAGCAGGACTTCGCTTCGCTGCTGTAGGGAGAACAGGCCTGAAGTAGTGCTCTTTGTTGGCAGACTACCTGGCACCCAGCTGCAGCCGAGCAGCTGGGGGGTCTCCACATGGAGGTGTGGAGTTGAGGAAGGGTAAGAGCGGAAGAGAGTAAGAGCAAGAGACAGAACAAAGGCCAAGACAGCGCATTATATATGACCTGATGACCTCAGAGGTCACATGCCACTGTCAGCCAGTGAACTGCTGAGTCAGTTTTCACACCTGGAGGATTGTGGGACTTGAAGTTTCCAGTGATTCCCTTTGTCTCCAAGACAAAGACAAAACATGTGGTTAACTTGGTTATGCCTGGGGAGCTCCCATAGCTCTCCACCAGGTTCATGTCCCAACAATGGTAAATGGCCTTGTTTTTATATAGCTCTTTTCTACCTAGACGAGTCTTGCTAATGGACGAGTCTTGCATGTGGCACATTCCGGGGATCAAACCACTAACCCTATGATTTGTGGACAATCTGGACAATGTTGATGTACACATTTATTGCTCATTGTTCACTTTTGTTCTGTCATATTAATAAATCTGTCTCATCAACTCAAAGGTCAGCATAAAAACTAACTTTTCCCTTTCTCTTCTTTGTTGCAAAGTTGCTGCTGCTACCCAAACTCTATGTGTTTGAACTGTTCTCTTAATAGGCTATAATCAGCTCTCAGAACTGATTAATTTGTTCAATAAAATCTTGTTAACTGTCAAAGTTTATAGGTTTGAAATGTTACAACATCACACCACATTGATTCAGGCATAATCTTTAGCATTACCATACAAATATAGAGGTAAATTTCACACTAAACATTGAACATTGAATGCAAGGACTGGAATACTGCAAGATTAAGTGCTACACTGTGTTCTTTTAAACAGTTTTTGAAACAGTATTTTTGTATCAATCTTTATAAAAGCAAAACAGCCAATAGCTAAAAGCTTTAAAAGGTGGTTGGTCATACGTTAACTAATTGCTGACAAGCAGTCACTTGTGAGTTATTAGCATAGTTATGGAAATCAGTAATATGACCTCTGCTGATGTCACCTAATGGGTGCATACTGTCTGTGGTAATGAGCAAGGCGTCTGGCAACACTTGCATGACAACCACTAGAAGCTACATTTCTTAAGTTTACATTCTGCATTCTTTATCTCTTCTGAGTCTTTGTCTCTTTTGTATATCTCTGTGACTGTTGAGGCAGATTCAGTGGTATTGGTGTCGACATGCACATTTCAAGATTATACAAACATGCAAAAAACAAAAAAAAAAACATGCTGCCACTTGTGGAACAGAGATAAATGAGGTGAAAACGTGAGACATTTATGTGTTGTGGCGAGTAGGTTAACAGAATTCATGGCAGCGTTACTGCATTATGGACCTGCACAATCAAAGGAAAGCATAATCTCACGGCGCATTGTAAGCTAACTATGGATGCTGTCAGGTTTGTCAGTATACAACTGACACCAAAGTAATAGGTACATTTTCACATTTTGTTTAAATACCCAAAGTAACACTCTGTACTACCATCAGTATCATACTTTTTTAATTTTAGTTTCTCCAAACAGAATTGCACTACAGGCAATAATCTCATAGTTTGAGTCAAACCTCTATGGACACAGCCACAGAATTAGATTTTTCTGGTTTAGAAACTTTGGCTTAAGCCATGTGAAAAACGGGGGTGAGAGAAAGGCAAACCTAATAAGGGAAGCCTTGTACTGAAAAACAACATACCGTAATTTCCGGACTATAAGCCGCTACTTTTGTCACTTGCTTTGGACCCTGCGGCTTATACAGCGGTGCGGCTTATTTATGGATTTTTACAGCTAACGGTCACCAGGGGGCGCAAGAGCGAGACAGGTCAGGTCGAGCCAGGTAACGAGAGAAAAAGAAACCAAGTGAGCCCAAATACAGTACGAGAGCTGCTTTTAAGTCAATGGAGATCGATTTGGCTGACTTTTCTTGTATAGTAGGCTGGTTACTTTGATACAGTAAACGTCCGTGTAACTGCACCTTTACTGCCGTGTTGGCTGTTTTCAAAAAAGATGCTGGTTATTTTGTTGAGCAGTCGGGTTACTGCACTTTTGCTGCCGTGTTACAGGCAAGTACTTTTAAAAACGAATTAAATTTAGCCATTTAACGTTGTTGCCTTGTCAAGCGTTGTAAGCTTTGTTTTTGTTATACTGTACTACTACGGTACTATGACTGCAGGAAGTGCACTAGGAGAGCACCGTTTGTTTGATAGATTGTTTTAATTGTTTGATTGATTGATTGATTGTTTGATTGATTGAACGTTTGACTGACTGAAATATTTATTGTGTTTCTCAAATGTAAATAAATGGGACGCTTTGCGTTTCCAAAAAGTAATTTCTGTCCCGTCAATCCCCCCTCGAAGAAACCCTTACGGTAATTAGGCATTAAAACACCAGCGGCTTATAGTCGGGTGCGGCTTATATATGGATCAGTCTGTATTTTCCCCCAAAATTTAGCTGGTGCGGCTTATATTCAGGTGCGCCTTGTAGTCCGGAAATTACGGTAATTAAGACTAGCTGAGTTATTCACAATTATTCAATTAGTTTATGTGACCTTAACATGTTTGTAGTGACTCTCCTCTGTGGGATTGGATGATGTATGCTGCAGAATCTTTTACAGTAGCTACATTATGTTAGCTCATAAACAGCAGAGAGGGATTGATTGGGCTGCTACTGGATGACATTTGTTGTCATTTCATTTGCCAGTATTGTCTGCTGGCATTTCTCTTCTGTACCCTTTTCCTTTAAGCATGCCTGCCCCCCTCTCACCACCCACCTCACCCCTATCCCTCCATAATGACCTCCATCTAAGATGTGGAGCTTTGGCCAGAAACCCTGAATGTCCCCAGGGTCCTGACCCTGAAGGAGCCTCCTCTTTGCCAGGCAGCTCTTAGCAGCAAGGGACTGGTGGAAAATGCCACTCTCTAGGCTGTGTACTGCATATATGATGGTGTCAATGGGCATCCGATTAAGGGTGAGACTTTTGAGACTGAGTGGGTTTGTGTTGGGAAGTTTGGCAAGTGGGTGCACAGGAAGGCGACTCTGTGTGAGTCGGGGTGTGCGCAAAACATGCACACATACTGCAGTATGATCTCAAGTGTGCCTTTGTCTGTAGTCTGTAAATGCATTATAAATGGCCTGGAAATCAGAATCAGAATCCGAATACACTTTATTGCCAAGCATATTTGTGCATACAAGGAATTTGCCTTGGTGAAATGTGTGATAATGTGCAGACCCATAAAGATCTGCATTGTTTCACTCAATTGTCGCATCCCAGAGGAAGAACACTAGCCTCACATAGAATATACATGAATATTAAGAACATCCCAGCTACAGCATTTTGGACACAATCAAGAAAATCCATATGGTGGAGATGGGAGGTCCTCTTAGACAAATAAATTCACAAAGTTAGAAAGCACAGCGAATACAGACTCACTGTAAATTGTAATTAGTTCACTTTACTTAAAAAAAGTGAGGAAACCGATTGCCTCAAAATCTCCAAGTAAAGTAGCTAATTCATTTTAAGCTGTTAAAGCTGAAAATAACTGTGTTTAGACAACTCAGATAATGGCAGTAAACTTGAGTGAAGTTAACTCAAAATCATTAGTTAGGTTGACTATAGAATGTCAATTTTGACTACTTAAACTTTTGAGTTATGTTAATTTAGCAGTACTCATAAAAATAAGTTATCCTTACAAGTTTAAGCGTTCACATTACTAGTAAAATATCAGGAAACCGATTGCCTTAATATGTTCAAGTAAGCTGAACCAAAAATGATATGTTATTGAAACGAAGAGACAACAGTTTAGTCGCACGTCATCATTCCATCGCTGGTTATCTAGGTGGTGTCCAGAAAACAACGTGGCCTTCATAGATAATTGGCACACTTTCTGGGGAAAACCTGGTCTGATTAGGCGAGATGGCATCCACCCCACTTTAGCGGGTGCTGCACTCATCTCTAGGAATATGGCTAATTTTATTAACCCCCCGAAACCATGACAATCCAGAGTTCAGACCAGGAGGCAGAGTTGTAGTCTTACACACTTCTCTGCCGCTTCTCTAGCACCGTCGCACAACCAAAATTCTATAAACTCTATAGATGTTCTGTCTGCTCCCAGATTATTTAAACCAAAAAACAACAACAGAGGAGTTACTCATTGGAACCTGGTACAAATCAGAACAACTTCACTGGCAGAACAGAAGAATAGGAAAATTAAATGTGGTCTTTTAAATATCAGATCTCTCTCATCCAAATCTCTTTTAGTGAATGATCTGATAACTGATCATCAGATTGATCTATTTAGTTTGACTGAAACGTGGCTGCAGGATGATGAATATGTTAGTTTAAATGAGTCTACGCCACCCAGTCATAGTAATTATCACATTCCTAGAAGCACAGGTAGAGGAGGAGGAGTGGCAGCAATCTTCCACTCTGATTTATCTATTAATCCTAGACCTAAGGAGAGCTTTAATTCATTTGAAAGTCTTACCCTTAGTCTTGCTCATCCAGACCGGAAGACACAAAAACCAATTCTTTTTGTTGTGGTATATCGCCCACCTGCTCCTTATTCTGAGTTTTTAGCTGAATTCTCTGAGTTTTTATGTGATTTAGTTCTTAGAACAGATAAAGTCATTATAGTAGGTGACTTTAACATCCATGTTGATGTTGTCAGTGACAGCCTTAGCTCGTCATTTACATCATTACTAGATTCAATTGGCTTTTCTCAGAATGTAAACGGATCAACTCACAGTTTTAATCACACCTTAGATCTGGTATTAACATACGGCATAGAAACTGAAGGTTTAACTATATTTAGCCATAACCCTCTTTTATCTGACCACTTTCTAATAACCTTTGAATTTACTATAATGGATTACGCAGGACCTGAAAAGACATATCATTACAGTAGATGTCTATCTGATGATGCTGTAACTAGATATAAGGAATTAATTCCTTCTTTATTCATCCCAGTGCCATGTGTCAGAGATGTGGACGACAGCAACCACAATTTAACTCCTGCACTATTAGATGATTTTGTCGACGGCTCTGCGGCATCGCTTAGTTCAGCTCTAAACGTAGTTGCTCCTCTGAAAAAGAAGGTAAAAAATCGGAGGAGGCTAGCTCCCTGGTATAATTCGCAGTTACGCTGTTTAAAACAGGCAGCCCGAAAGCTAGAAAGAATTTGGCACTCCACTAATTCTGAAGAAGCTCACATAGCCTGGAAAGATAGTTTAACGACTTATAAAAAAGCTCTCCGTAGTATTAGAACAGCGTACTATTCATCATTAATAGAAGAAAACAAGAACAACCCTCGATTTCTTTTCAGCACTGTAGCCAGGCTGACAAAGAGCCACAGCTCTGTTGAGCCATCTATTCCTTCAGCCCTCAGCAGTAATGACTTCATCAGCTTCTTTACCAATAAAATTGTTGATATCAGGGAAAACATTCAAGGCATCGTTCCGACGACTGTCAAAGGTGTAAGTACAGTGACTTTAGAAATTTCTGTTAGACCTTATCAACATCTGGAATCCTTCTCCCCAGTAGATCTTCTCGAGCTATCTTCAACAATTAAAGCATCTAAACCATCAACCTGTCTTCTAGATCCAATCCCAACTAAATTGCTCAAAGAAGTTCTTCCATTAATTAACACCTCCATATTGAACCAGATAAATGTATCTTTATTAACAGGATATGTGCCTCAGTCTTTTAAGATTGCTGTAATTAAGCCCCTACTTAAGAAAGCCACTCTAGATCCAAATGTTTTAGCCAACTATAGACCAATCTCCAACCTTCCTTTTATTTCCAAAATTCTAGAAAAAGTTGTTGCTAATCAGTTGTGTGACCACTTAAACAGGAATGGTCTGTTTGAAGAGTTTCAGTCAGGTTTTAGAGTTCATCATAGTACAGAAACAGCTCTGGTTAAAGTTACCAATGATCTCCTCATGGCTTCAGATAGTGGACTTGTCTCTATACTGGTTCTGCTAGATCTCAGTGCTGCATTTGACACTATTGATCATAATATTTTACTACAGAGACTTGAAAGTGAGATCCAGATTAAAGGAACTGCATTAGATTGGTTTGAATCCTATCTGTCTGACAGATTCCAGTTTGTTCATATCAACCATGATTCCTCTACTTATACTAAAGTAAGCTATGGAGTTCCTCAGGGTTCTGTGCTGGGACCAATACTCTTCACATTATACATGTTGCCATTAGGGAAGATTATTAGAAAACATGGCATAAACTTCCATTGTTACGCAGATGACACCCAGCTATATTTATCTATGAAACCAGATGAAACTAATCAGCTGGTTAAACTCCAAGCATGCCTTAAAGACATAAAGGCTTGGATGACCTGTAATTTCTTACTCTTGAACTCAGACAAAACAGAAGTTATTGTATTTGGTCCTAAGCATCTCAGAGATTCATTATCTAATCACATGGTTTCTTTGGATGGCATTACCTTGGCCTCCAGTACTACTGTGAAAAACCTTGGTGTTATATTTGACGAGGATATGTCCTTTAAATGTCACATTAAGCAAGTAACCAGGACTGCCTTCTTTCATCTACGTAATATCATCAAAATTAGGAACATCCTGTCTCAGAGTGATGCTGAGAAACTAGTTCATGCATTTGTGTCTTCCAGACTGGATTATTGTAATTCATTACTGTCTGGCTGCCCAAATAACTCTTTAAAAAGCCTCCAACTGATTCAAAATGCCGCAGCAAGAGCATTGACAGGAATTAGCAAGAGAGATCATATTACTCCAGTTTTAGCTTCTCTTCACTGGCTCCCCTTAAGGTCTAGAATAGAATTTAAAATCCTCCTCCTTACATACAAGGCCCTTAAAGGCCTAGCTCCATCATATCTTAAAGACCTCATTGTACCATATTATCCCAACAGATCACTTCGGTCTGAAAGTGCAGGCCTACTTGTGGTTCCTAGAATTTTAAAAAGTAGAATGGGAGGTAGAGCTTTCAGCTATCAGGCTCCTCTCCTGTGGAACCAGCTCCCAGTTTGGGTTCGGGAAGCAGACACTCTCTCTATTTTTAAAGTCAGGCTTAAGACTTTCCTTTTTGATCAAGCTTATAGTTAGGGCTGGACTAAACCATCCCTTAGTTATGCTGCTATAGGCCTAGGCTGCTGGGGGACAATGCAACAAACACATGTTCTCCTTCTTTCTTCTCTCTCCTCTCTCGTGTCCTCCACTTTCTTTTCTCTGGCACAGAGCTCCTCCCTCTAAATTCCTATCTGCTACTAGTCATGACATTCTGTGCTATTACTATGTAGAATGTTTACTGCTGCTCTCCCTTCTTCCGAGTATCTCTGGCCTGGAGTTGAGTGTTTCCTGTGGAGCTCCATACTACATCTGTTGTCGTGGTCTCATCATTCTGCCCAGTCTCCATGGAATCCTGCTGTTATCCACTCCTACCATAATGAACGATTCTCCAACCTGCTGATGATTCCCCTTACATTTTCTAACCGTCATTAACATCATTAGTTTGTACCATAGCATCCCACCTGTATGCTTTAGTCAGATGTGTGTATCTATGACAGATGTATGTTTATCTTGCTGTTCTCTTTCTCTGTCTGTACCTGGCTGGCCTTAGGCAGATGGGTCCCTCCATATGAGCTGGGTTCTGCTCAAGGTTTCTTCCTGTTAAAAGGGAGTTTTTCCTTGCCACCGTCGCCTGCGGGCTTGCTCTGGGGGTTTCAGGCCGGGTCTTGTAAAGCGTCTTGAGACGATTTGTATTGTTTTTGACGCTATATAAATAAAGCTGAATTGAATTGAATTGAACAGACAACAGTTTGAATGTAAAACAAAGTTTACTATTTAAACCTTTCTTGTTCTGAACACAAATACATGGAGAAAGGTCCAGGCTGGAAGATTTCCAAGGTCATCCATGACAATTCTTCCTTCCACAATGACTGCAGTACCTGAAGACTCAAGGTGCAGTGAATCAGAGGAGGCCTGTCTGTCCTAAAAACAACAGCAGCAATAACACCAATGTCACCTTGAATTTCTATGGCAAAAAACACAAGACAGCCACTATAAGTACAACATAACACTTCTTCATCACTGCAGCCTCTGGGCAATGTACTTGCTACTAACAAAGGAGGCCAATGAGTAAACTTCCGGTGTAGTACAGGAATGTGAAACTCCTACAGTTTGCAGCTGTTGCACCTATGGCAGTCCACTCATCAGCCTCCTGTGACAGTATAGTGAGCACATTTCCCAAGAGCATCAGCGATAAATTGTGTTGATGTTTAACTACGTGTTGCACTTCATATGGTCATAAGAGATATCAGTATAACCACTCTACTTAAAATCAGTAAAGTGAAATTCATTGTACTTTTTTTGTACTTGCATACATTTGGGTTTCACATGGGGTGACACTAGAGAACTGCGACTGAATCTTATTGAAAGACAGCAGATACCACTAAAAGTGTTCTGATTGGGGATAGGTCATCAGTTGATACACGTAAGAAGTACAGCAGCACTGATTCAGGCTGAGTGGAGCAGTAACTAAAACTAAAGCTATCAAAGCAACAAAGCAGAATTAAAAAGAGTGGACATCCTGTGGTGTGGAATTAAAAAATTATAATAAAGACTTACTAAAGCAGGTCATGAACAAGTCTGTTCTCATCTGCCATTCGCGTCGCAGTAATATCTGTACTCTGAAAAATCACACTCAATGTCAAACACACATCACTCCTTTGGTAAAGAATAATCAATTAATAGCTCTGCACACACAACATGGTTGTGTATTTTGTATCTAAGTGTGGCAGTACACTGGGTGTCTGCCCCATGATACAGTCTGTTGCCGCTTGGCCCTCACCTGGTGTTTTAGTTTAGCCAATCGGGGCCTGCGTCTACGCTATAAGGGCAGGTGGCAAACCCCTAATTGGTCTCTGTCTCCTGGTTTCCGGCTCGTTGTTAGTTGTCCGCTCAGCTCCACACTGGTACGTAAGCGCAGCCACGGTTGCATTTATCACAAATTTTCACCATCATGTGCACTACATACTATGTAGTACATAGGTGTTTGTGTGTTGTAGCCGTGCAGGGTGTAGTCGCCCTGCCACCGTTGGTTGGTCGCCACCAGGTGATCGTTGTCAGACGCCATTGCCGTGGTCGGCTAAGCTCTGCTGGGTTCTGCCTTGACTCGCCTCGCTTCTCCCGATGGGTTGTTGGAACGATTCCATCGGTATGTACGCGGTGTGGCCGCCCCTTTAGTCTGCTCTTCAGTCATATTGGTGATGTATTAAACTTACCTTTGTGTGCAATAGGGTTGATGCGTGCCAACAAGTAGAGCTGTATCAGCGCCTCAGAGACCCTGCTGCTTTGTCCTGGCTTAAAGCCTGATTTCTGCCCTCGTTCAGGCCAAACGCTCGCTTCCTCGCGCTGGTGCGCTGCACTGGCCGGCTGGCCGCCGCGTGCATTGCCTGTAGGGCTAACTTTTTTACAGGACGTTCTTAATGGGTGAAAGAGATTTCGGATTATTTAGTTTCTTCCTTTTGATTTAGTGTGATTTAGTTGCAGGTATTTTTATTTATTTTTTTGTTCCTGATTGATGTTTTCAGTAACTAACTGTTTTTTTCGACTTATGTTAAGTTGTTTTTGTTTAGTTTTAATGTAGCTCCATACACCTCATTTAATGTTATTTTTTTTGGTATTTGTTTAGGGAGCTACTATTTTTGATTCATTTCTGGTATTTTGTGGAAATTTATTTATGTTGCGAGTTTAAATTTGGTTCCTTCTATTATGATTCATTTTTTTTTATTCAAAAGATTATTTGAGTATAGTTATGTTTAGTTATTTTGTTTAAGCCCTACAATTTTTTTTTTTTCCTTTAGTTGCTGTGAGCCCAAGGTGGTGGTCCTGGTGCCCTGGTGGTGGTCCCCCTGTTTTTGTGTGTGCGAATGTAGCCCCCATTTTGAGTTTTCACGGTGTGTGTGCTTGGTGTCGTTTTGGGGTGCCTTATTTGATTTTTTGGGATCCCTTCACTCTCCGTACCCCGCACCCCACCGGTAAGCCACAGCAATGGTCGTTCTCCGTTTGAGTTGATTTGGTTTCCCCTGGTGTGTGTGGGATTGATCTTAAAAAAAAAAAAATAAGTAACTTTAATTGATTAATGTAATAAAAATCTTCTTGCACAATGTGGAACACGTCTCCAGCTCCCTTCATACTACTTACCTGTGTGCTTTTGATTGGGTAAACAAAAAACTATTTCCTTGGGCGCAATTCCTAAGGTGGCGTTGTCGGTGTGGCCAATATTTGATAAAGGAGTCCATCTCGACTCAGAAATCCCCCTTCTCTCGTGCCGCCACATAAGGAACTTACCTCTGGTCTGACTTGTTGCAGATACTTCTGAAGTTACTGGCCCCCCGCGCGCTCTTCAAAATCTCAAACAAGTGAGGGGTGTATTTGTCTCGTTCTTTGAAGAACTCTGTATTCAGGTTTTTGCTCGACAAGCGACAGATCTCTGCCAGAATCTGAAGGAAAAGTATGACAAATGTATGACGCTAAAGCTAATTATGTAAGATATTAAAAGATGTGGCAAACAATGGATTACATGAGAACTAAAAAACTTAATGCATAAAAGATAGGAATAGTTTTATATTACCTGACCCTCTGTAAAGACTTCTGGCCACCGTTCCGTTGTATCCTTCACTGGAGACCCAGAGTTCACCAACACTTGTCTTGGCTAAATCATTCAACATAAAGTTAGCCTTCAAACCTGGATTTACAACTGATTCAGTACCGCAGAGGACACATTTTTATAATTATCAAAATTTAATCTAACACCACTAAAAGTGAGGTCGCGTGGGCCCCATCCCTGATTTACATTGTAGATTCTCACTGAAGACATCAAAACTATGAATGAACACATATGGAATTGTGTAGTACACACAAATGGATGAAATAACTCATAACTCAATAACACATATTTTAGATTCTTCAAAATAGCCACCCTTTGCTTTGATTACTACTGTGCACACTGATATGGCATTCTCTCGATGGGCCTTATGAGGTAGTCATCTGAAACTGTTTTCCAACAGTCTTGCAAACCATCTCGATTAGGTTTAGGTCAGGTGAACTCCATCACTCAAATAGCCCTTACACAGCCTGGAGGTGTATATGGGGTCATTGTCCTGTTGAAAAGAGAAATGATGGTCCAACTGAATTCAAACCGGATGGGATGGCATGTCGCTGCAGGATGCTGTGGTGGCCATGCTGGTTCAGTGTGCCTTCAATTTTGAATCCAACAGTGTCACCAGCAAAGCACCTGTACACCATCACACCTCGTCCTCCGTGTTTCACCATTGGAACCATGCATGTAGAGACCATCCGTTCACCAAAGACACGGCAGTTGGAACCAAAAAAAAAAGTTGTACTCAGACCAAAGCACAGATTTCCACTGGTCTAATGTACGTTCACTGTGCTTCTTGGCTCAAACAAATCTCTTCTGCTTGTTGAGTTTCTTTAGTAGTGGTTTTCTAGCAGCTGTTTGACCATAAAGGCATGATTGGCGCAGTCTCCTCTGAATAGTTGATGTAGAGATGTGTCTACTGCTAAAAATCTAATCTGAGGTCCTGTTAACTTGTAGTTTCTGGGGCTGGTGACTTGGATCAATTTATCCTCAGAAGGTAGAGCCTGCTCTGTACCTTCCTTTAGAGTGCATCAGTGTGGTGAGACCTGTCCAATTTGGTGTTAAGGTGAACACCCAGGTACTTATTAGAGTCCACTTACTCGGTGTCCATTCAATAGATGTTCATTGGTGAGGGGAGGGCAGAACGGCGTCTATGAATTTAATTCAGCTCTCAACGGAAGCGGTCGCATCTCTCCCTCTCTCCTCTCCCTTATCTTTCCTGCTTTGCTTCTTACGTCTCGTCCTGTCTTGTCTGCACTGCCTCTTGCTGCACTGCTCTCTAAATTCTAAATCATGGAATTGGTCAACTGGTCTCTCAACACAATTGACAGAATCTTCTCGATGAGAAGCTTAGGTTCGGGGAAACCTACACTATATTACCAAAAGTATTCGCTCACCTGCCTTTAATCATTCTATGAACTGAAGTGCCATCCCATTCCTAACTCATAGAATTCAATATGATGTCGGTCCACCTTTTGCAGCTATTACAGCTTCAACTCTTCTGGGAAGACTGTCCACAAGGTTGAGGAGAGTGTTTATAGGAATTTTTGACCATTCTTCCAAAAGCGCATTGGTAAAGTCACACACTGATGTTGGTCGAGAAGGCCTGGCTCTCAGTCTCCGCTCTAATTCATCCCAAAGGTGTTCTATCGGGTTCAGGTCAGGACTCTGTGCAGGCCAGTCAAGTTCATCCACACCAGACTCTGTCATCCACGTCTTTATGGACCTTGCTTTGTGCACTGGTGCACAGTCATGTTGGAAGAGGAAGGGGCCCGCTCCAAACTGTTCCCACAAGGTTGGGAGCATGGAATTGTCCAAAATGTTTTGGTATCCTGAAGCATTCAATGTTCCTTTCACTGGAACTAAGGGGCCAAGCCCAGCTCCTGAAAAACAACCCCATACCATAATTCCTCCTCCACCAAATTTCACAGTTGGCACAATGCAATCTGAAATGTACCGTTCTCCTGGCAACCTCCAAACCCAGACTCGTCCATCAGATTGCCAGATGGAAAAGCGTGATTCATCACTCCAGAGAACGCGTCTCCACTGCTCTAGAGGCCAGTGGCGGCGTGCTTTACACCATTGCATCCGACGCCTTGCATTGCACTTGGTGATGTGTGGCTTGGCTGCAGCTGCTCGGCCATGGAACCCATTCCATGAAGCTCTCTGCGTACTGTACTTGGGCTAATCTGAAGGTCACATGAAGTTTGTAGCTCTGTAGCAATTGACTGTGCAGAAAGTCGGCGACCTCTTTGCACTATGCGCTTCAGCATCCGCTGACCCCTCTCCGTCACTTTACGTGGCCTACCACTTCGTGGCTGAGTTGCTGTTGTTCCCAAACGCTTCCATTTTGTTATAATAGAGCTGACAGTTGACTGTGGAATATTTAGGAGCGAGGAAATTTCACGACTGGATTTGTTGCACAAGTGGCATCCTATGACAGTTCCACGCTGGAATTCACTGAGCTCCTGAGAGCGGCCCATTCTTTCACAAATGTCTTGTTTCACAGTCTGCATGCCTGAGTGCTTGAATTTATACACCTGGGGCCAGGCCAAGTGATTCTGATCATTTGAATGGGTGAGCGAATACTTTTGGTAATATAGTGTATCTGCCCTGACGAAACGTTTGCTGCTGGATACACGATGGACTCCTGGGAGAAGTGGGGGGCCGTGTGCCTGGCGACAACTCTTTCCTTTGAGGACATTGAGGATCTTTACATATTCGGAACCATGATAACAGGCTTTCTGCTGATTGGATTAGGCACTGTCCTGGGCCCAGTATTTCAAACGTGATCTGACAGGATTATCCTGGTCGGATTGGATTAAATCTAGATCTGAAAACTGGGTATTTCAACACAGATCAGGAGAATCCTGATCCCGAAGATCAGGGTTTCAGCTCTGGTAATCCAATCCTCCCCTGAATCCAGATAAAAGGCTGATTTGGGTATTTCAAAAGTTATGTCAGATATCTGGATCAACTTGATACCAAAATTTCAGGATCATTTGAATCCCACCTCAGAGGTGGATTTGACTTGGATTGACAAACTCTCAGCTCATACTTCTCCTAGATATTGTTACTCAAGATGTTTGTTACACTTAAGTGTTAGTGTTGTACTTCTAACAAGTAATTTAAGTAATATCAAAAAATGTAAAGCATAGTAAAATTTTTGACCACACTGTAAAACTGCTGTAAATAAAATTACAATTATTTCTCAAATTCTAGTTCACCAAACATTGTAACTTGCATGTACCAAAACAGAGAAAGACAAAGGAATGCAGGGTCCAAACAAAGTTTTATTCCAACAAAAAATAATGTGACCACTAAGGACCATGCTATTTCAAATGTCAAGCTGTTTCTCTAACAGCTTGATTTTTAATTCTGTGTCTTTTTGCTGAAGCAGCGTCAGCTTAATTTGCTGTTTGGCCAGTTCAGTCTGTTTGACTGCCCTTTCGGTCTCCATTTTGAGGAGCCTCTCATAGGCTTCCTCATCCCCGGCATGCCTCTTCCGTCGCCGTCGCTCTGGCTCTGGCGCTGGCTCCGGCTCTGGCCCTCGTGCCTGATGTGGTAGATAGATAAGTTTATTGGTCACATGCAAAGCTAAAACCAAGGTTTAAAAACAGTGTAGTGAAATGCAAAAAAAACAAGCTCTCACCAATGGTGGACCGGGTGGAGCAATGCTGGCACTTGATGGTGTTGATGGCACAGGTGTGAGCAGCACATAGTCAGCTGAAAGGTTGAGTGGCTCGTCAGACTCCCCCACACTGGCTGGCAAAATCCCATGGAGGGCATGGGAACTCTCCCCTCCAAGTATATCGAGGACAGTATCTGAGAATTCTCCAGCTTTACGAAATAAAAAAGAACATTTGTATTGCACATTCATATAAGACATGTAGCTCATAGTGCTTCACAAAAGTGACATGAAATTAGTACTTGTACCATTAATGTAACATAATATGGGAATTTAGAAGACAAACAGTTAAGTCTTACCTTTGAAGGGCTTGTTCCCTGTTTGGGGGTTTTTCGCCTCCGCCTGGTCCTTGGTGGCCTTTTGCTTCAAGTTTTTCCACCGAAGCTTGACCTGCTCCACCGACCGTAGTTGGCCACTGCCAGTGGCATTTATTTGGGCTGTGATAGCAGCCCAAATGTCGCCTTTGGTCTTTGCAGACACACTGGTCTGGCCAGGGGTGCTGAAAGTGCCAAACAAAACACTATAATGTGACCTCACCCCATCCAGCAACGCATGCGTTTCAGCAGCTGTAAAGTTCAATCCCTTACTCTTTTGGGCCTCCATGGTGTCTGGAGGTTGATCAACCAGTCACTCTTTTATACCTTGCCAGTCTCGTTACTTTCAGGTGTGAGAGTATCCCAGGTTCATTAGTAAGGGCTTAAATCGGGTTCTCAGCTGAACACGATTGGTTGACAAGACAATGACAGCAATTGTACACCGACACCGACAGCAAAGGAGAAGGTATAGGCCACGGCATTATGCTGAGCGCCTCAACCTGCTCGAGCATTACTCAAATGAGGAGCTTTATGCAAGATACAGATTTGGGCGAGATGATATTACTTACATCTGTAATATTCTTCATCCTCACCTTGAACGTGCCACCCTGAGGAGCCATGCCTTGACTGTGGAGGAGCAAGTGCTTATAGCGCTACGGTTCTATGCATGTGGTTCCTTCTTTGAGGTGATTGGGGATGGACTGGCAGTGACAAAGTCAGCAGTGGGCCATGTGGTGCATTCAGTGTCATCTGCCCTCACCAATCTTCTGGGTCAATTTGTGAAATGGCCTGAAAATGAAGACGACATGGCAAGGACCAAGAGGAAGTTTTTCTCATTGGGGGGGATGCCCAATAGTATTGGTGTTATTGATTGTACTCACGTGCATATTCAGGCACCTCATGCCAGGGAATGGGAGTATGTCAACAGAAAAGGCCGGCACAGCATTAACGTGCAGCTTGTGGGGAATGCTGACCTCATTATCACCAACTGTGTCGTAAGATGGCCTGGGTCTGTACACAATGCCCTTATTTTGAGGTCAAGCCACCTCTTTCAAAGGTTCCAGCAGGCCGCCCCAGATGGCATCCTCCTCGGTGACAGCGGTTACCCCCTTCTACCCTGGCTGATGACCCCTTTTGCTACTGTCACCAATGACTCTCAGCAGAGGTACAACAGTGTCCATGCCACAACAAGAGGGACAATTGAGCGCCTGAATGGCATGATAAAACGCAGATTTGCCTGCCTGAACTATCTCCGTGTGGAGCCACAGAAGGCCTGTCACGTCATCTGTGCCTGCATTGTGCTCCACAACATTGCACAAACGAGGAGAGTGCCACTTGGGGCTCCCATCGATGGACCTCCTCCCTGCGCAGAAGTCCCTGATCCGCTGCCTCCACCACCACTGCAGCCTGATGGTCCTGCTGGAAGAGCTGTGAGAAACGCCATGGTTAATCTTTATTTTTCCACTTTTTTTTCTGGCACATTTTTTCTGTGTCAGTGTTAATGTCATGCACTTTCCAAGCATTTTCAAGGTATATTTTCATGCTTCTGATTAATTGAAGACAAAGTGGCTTCAAGCTTAAAAATGCACCTTTAAAATATTTGGATATAGCTTGAATGTGATTTTAAAACATGTAGCAATGTATTTCAGTTAGTGTTTTACACACTGATTATTTTACTTCATCAAATCAGATCCTTTTATAAATTACCATAATTATGTTGGAGAGGAATTAGGATGAAGAAATGTTTCTAATTGTGTCACTGACCAATACCATGAAAGTAATGCCATTACAAATTTAAGCAGTTTCAAGCACTTTATTCAAACTCCAATTACTTGAAAGTCTTAAATGTATCAATACAATTAAAGCATTTTCAAGGATTTCCAGCACTCACCCTGTTGTAGCTGAGTGGTCCATGGCTGTGAGTGGACTCTGAAAGTAGAAAGTGTATGAGTATCGTAAGCCACAATCCCAAATTGTGTTTATGTAGCCAACACAAAAACATGATATCATCACCAGCATTAGGCTACTGTAGCATTCTGAACCTTCTGAACAAACCTTGTAGTTAATACTCAAACTGTGTTGCGTTGTGTTTTCTAAGCACTGAGCAGGTCTGTACACAATGCAGCCTGCTTATACTGTAAATCTGCCGTGTTGCAAATGACGTGACGCTAATAATAGCCGCTAATGATAGCCCGCTAGCTGCTTAACACACAAGTCAATGGAGCCGCGTTAGCTCCCGTTAGCACGGCCGCGTCTCAATTAGAGATCGCCACGGCCTGCTTTTAATAAGGTGACAATTCAAATAGTTGGCTTGCATGATGTGTTGGTTGCCGTTCGTATGGTATTAAAACCGCTACACAATAGACGACGGTTAATTTACACTTTTGACGTGAAAGTCGGCTCTCTGCTACTCCTTTCATGAAGTAGTCCGCCATGTTTCAGATCCCGGAGGCGGAGACTTGAGATTGGGAAATCCGTATCCGGCCAGGTAGGGATCACGGTGATCCACCCTGCCTGTGTTTTGAAATACTCAGATAAAGTCAGCAGGATCACCGTGATCCATGACTGAGAAAAGGAGGATTTCATTATCCGGATTATTCTGATCCAGATTACAAGTTTTGAAATACTGGGCCCTGGTGTATCAGAAAATTTGGTCGGTGTCAGCAGACCAAAGCCCCTTGAAGCTGCCCGAATTAATTGATGGCTGGTTCAGCAGTGCACAGCCTTGTGTCTGGAGTGTGCACAGCTGTTAGCGCTCAGACTGTGGCCGGTAACCTTGCCATGGAGATCTCCATGGAGAGAGCTATGAGCACACGGATGACACCATGGAGAGATTGACTGTGATTATTAACCGCAACATGGATACCACCCTGTACGTGCTCTGAATGTGGTCAGTAGCCGCAATACGGAAAACATCATGGAGAAGCTTTCGGCTTTGCAAAGGCGAATGGATAAACCTGGAGTCCAGTATGGACAAACAGAGTAAGCCGTGTCTATTGAAAAGCGACTACTCGCCCTAACCCAAACAATCATATTCTAATCTGGATTCCGGAGCCAGTGGGCCTTGGCCAAGGCCGCTGCTGGAACAACCCCCCATGAGATCGCTGCTGTGAGACGCTCTGTCCCGCCCCTGCTTCCTTCCTTCACGGACACCTGTGATGGTTGACTTCGTCTGGGACCCAATCAGGGATGTCTCCATGGCAACTTGCTGTGTTATCGCGATGACATCCGGCAAACTGAGGCACTGACTGGGAGGCTAGACAAAGCAACTCTCCAGGCTTATGTACACACACCACAAGGACACTCACTCACATGCACACCTCCCTACCCCCAATCTCACGCCTTTGCAGCTTTTACCCATCCAGTCCAACAGGCGGGGTCCGATGACGCGGATAGCTGCCTGTCTGAGCTGGAATACCTTCACCTCCCTTTTCCCCAGTCAAGTTGTTTTTGACTTATTGGCCCGGTTTCACAGACAAGGCTTAAGCCTAATCCCAGACTAAAATGCTGTTTGAGCTTGCTTAACTTTAAGTCACTTGCAGAGACCTATCTTAAATTAGTCATAGATTTTGTCTGTTCTGGATTAAACAAAGCCAATTGCAAGAGGGTAGATAAGAGGTACTCTAGGACTAAATTGTAGTTTATATTAATCCTGCAAAGAGGCAGGTTTAACTTCAGCTTGGTAGTGTTTGTGAAAGGGAGCACAGATGGTTTGGGAGCATGGAGTATTTGGAATATCTAAATGAAGACCAATATTCACTACAGAGGCCAGCCAGACAAATACCTGTGGACAGGAGCAATCCATTGAATCAGTACGATGAAATAACTTTCCGAGACCGCTTCCGTATGTACAAAGAAGATGCATTGGAGATCATTACATTGCTTGAGCCTAGACTTTCCTCCATGTCTCAAAGAGGAAGGCCTGTACCAAGTTCTCTCCAAGTTCTGATCACTTTGAGATTCTTGGCATCTGGAACCTTTCATCGTGAGACTGGTGATTTGTGTGATGTCAGTGAAGCAACAGTCTGTAGAATAGTTCACAATGTCTGCAGTGCCATTTGTGAACTCAGAAATCTGTACATTAAGTTCCCTGATGCTGCTGAGCAAGCCAACTATAAAATACGTTTCTATGAACATGGGAACTTCCCGGGAGTGATTGGCTGTATAGATGGATGTCATGTGGAAATCAAGTGTCCATCAACTCCTGATGCTGAGGAGTACAGGAACCGTAAGAACTGGTTTTCCATCAATGTCCAGGCTGTATGCACTCCCAATTTAGAGTTTTCAAACATTGTTGCCCGTTGGAAAGGAGCAACACATGATTCAAGGATTTTTCACAACTCTTCATTGTGGGCTCAGTTTGAGAGAGGGCAACATAGTGGACTACTACTTGGTGACAGTGGATATGCTCAGAGTTCCTATTTATTCACACCTTGGCCACATCCCACAACAACTGAGCAGCAAAGATACAACAGAGCTCATATTCGCACTAGAGGGATGGTCGAGCGTATGTTTGGTGTGTGGAAGAATCGATTCCAGGCTTTACGCAATACACTTCGCTTTGAGCCAAGAAGATCCTGCAAGGTGATCATTGCTACAGCTGTGCTGCACAACTACCTGAAGCAGCATAATTGTCCTGACCCTCCAATGGAAGACCAGATTGATCCAATGTGCCCATGCCCGTGGCAGAAAATAACCGAGGAGGACTTGCGCTCAGAGCTGCTTTCACATTGCAGCACTTCAGTTAAAAAAAAAAATACATTTAAGCATGGAATGCATTGATTACGGCTTGTTTTTGCCTTGCTTGTTTTGTTTGTTGTGTACAACATATATAAATAGTGTGCAGAAAAATTAAATGGGAAACTTAACCAAGGCTGTTCTAAAATGTAGTGGTGTTTACATTATTCACACTCTCACAATTTCACAATCACTCACAATTTATTTTCACAAGATATTTCATTACACTATATAGCTGTCTCATGCATCTTTCTTTGAACAGCTCTCTCTTCTAATTTCATATCTAATTCAACCTGTAAAATTCTCATTTTCATGTCATGCTCTTCTTTCAGATATTTCATTTTCAGCTCATGAAATTCTAAGGCTAACTCATGGATGGACATCCTTTTTGGTCTCTGCTGGAAGGTCGTGGCAGTATCTTTTCTCTGGGATGCCGTACCAGATGTGGAGGGTGAACAGTCACTGTGCACTGGCTCTTCCACCAGGGTTAGAATGGTTTCCTCTGTGAAAAGATCACTGTTAGATACAAAAACTCACATGAAATGAAATAAAATAAACACAGACAGTGGAATAATCTGTATGTACAGAATGAGGTAACTAATTTGCTTTCTATCATATATTTACCATTTGTGCTCAGTTCTTCATGTCCACTGTCCAAATGGTCATCATCTGGTATACCATCCAGAGGTTGCTGGTCCTCTATTATCCCAGTCAACAAGTCTGCCGATTCATCAGTCTTGTCTTTACTAGGTGGGGGTCCACCACCAGTAGTAAATCTCTCTCTTCTGGCCTCTGCATTCCTTTTTTTCAAATCTAATTTGATGTTCTTCCACAGAGTCTAGGAATGCAGATATCATTCAATATAAACAATGTCACAAAACTATATGACATCTGTGATATACAGATCATAATTGACATGTCTCACCTGCAGTTGCTGTACCGCTCTTGTGGTTACATTTTCATTTGCATTGAATTCACTACAAATGGCAGCCCAAGCACTCCTCTTCCTTTGTTCAATAGCAGCACTGTGGCCTTTACTTTCAATAACAGCATGAGTTCCCACAATCTGTTTAAGTAGAGTTTTTTCATATTTAGTATAGTTCTTTGAGCGTTTCTTTTACCTTCAGCCATGTTTGGTGTCAGAATTCCCTCCAGCAACGCTGTCCTCAATTCCATTCCAGGTTTTTATGAGCACCAATAGGCTAACAGGCTGTGCTCCCACTTAGGCTAATGAGGTGTTCTCGTTTAAGCTTACTCCAGGACTCCACAGTCTGGGACTAACTAAGACAAATGTAAGCCACGTTCATGCAAGCCACTTAAATGACCTAGCTTTACTAGTCTGACTTAGGCCTACTCCTGACTTGATATAGGCCTTGTCTGTGAAACCGGGCCATAGTCTATCATACCCAGGACTACAGTTCCCTTGATTTCTAGCCACATAAGTGAGTCATTTACCATTTACCGTATGTACTGCTGTGTTCATTTGGTAGCTGTTCTTGTCTTAAAGAAGTTTGATGATTAAAAGCTTGATAATTAGATATTTGCAAGGATTTTGTTTATTTCTATAGCTCTGGTATTTCAAGTCTGATGATCTAACTGCATGTTAGTGTTTTTTCTTTTTTTCTTTCTATTTTGCTGGCCATGATGCTAAAATTATGTTTTCTTTCTTTTCAGATTTTTCCAAGAAGATAAAAAACTTTTGTCTTGCATGCAGTGGACGTGTAAGTACTGCACATTTTGTGCTGAAAAGAGGGGCTACTTACTTAAGCATTATTGCTTAAAACATGGGTGCCACACTCGAATATCACCACTACCGTGCCTTCATAAGGAGTGCCTGTGCACATTTAAATCTTTCAATGCACTCAAAGTTCACTTATCAATATGGCACACTCAAAAGGACCTAGGGAACCTGGGTGAAACTGCTTTCCATTGTCAGCTGTGTGACTTTGTGGAGCCTGGCACTGAAGCTGACTTTTTTACCCATTTACAGAGACATTTGAAGCTGAAGCAAAAGGTTTCTTGTCCATATCAAGGCTGTAACTTTCAGAGCAATGTTTATTCTACCTTTAATGCACATAGAAGCAAAGAACATCAATACCACAATAAGATGGCATTCAAACCTAAAATTGTGTCGCATAATGTACTTGAGGAACCTTCACCTAATATAAATATTCAACTTGAGGATAGTGCCCCTGATACTGATGAGGTTGAGTTTGAGGTTGGTGAGCTTAATGAAGCTGTAGAGGATTTGGAGAGTCAGTTGGAACATAATGTAGCTGCTCTCTTTCTGAAAATGTTATCCATTCTTACCATCTCTGAAAATGCCCTGCAAGAAGTTATAGAGCAGATCAACCAAATGTATGTGCTTTCACAGCCATTGTTACATACCTCGGTTGGAAAAATACTAAATCAACATTGTGGAGATGTTGAGGACTCTTTAGTGAGTGAGATAGCTAAAGTATTTACTAAGAGTAATGTATTCCTAAAATTAACTTCTACCGGGGGGTCAACCACTAGCACGCGAACATCATACATTTCAAAAGAATTCTCAGTGGTAACGCCTGTTGAGTTTGTCCTAAAATATGACAGGCAGACAGTTGTGTATATCCCCATACTAAAAAAAGACAATTCTCTCTTGACAGAGGAAGAATTCAGGATTGATCTTTGCTTGTACATAGATAATTTTGAGGTGGCTAACCCCTTGGGAACCTCCAGAAAGAAACACAAGCTATGTGCCATCTACTGGGTACTTGGAAATCTACACCCTAAATATCGCTCCTCTCTTCATTCCATTCAGCTTGCTCTACTTTGCAAGGTCAGCAGTCTCAAAGACCATGGTTATGGTGAAATTTTCCGGCCTCTCATGCAGGACCTTGTTTCTCTTGAGCAACAGGGTGTATATGTTGAACAGTTAGGAGCCAGCATAAAGGGCACAGTATTATTTGTTGCAGCAGACAATTTGGCTGCCCATTCATTGGGAGGGTTCTTTGAAAGCTTCACAGTAAGTCAGATGTGCCGATTCTGTATGGCCAAACGGGAGGAAATACAACACAAGGAAGTGCTGACAGGCTCATTTCAACCGAGAACAAAAGAAAATCATGAAAGACAGGTGCAAGATGTATTGCGGGATGCTACCATGGCTCAACAATATGGCGTGAAAAGAAGCTGCCCACTTACTGAAAGCTTGGAACATTTTCATGTTGCCAATGGTTATCCGCCAGACCTTTTGCATGATCTTCTGGAGGGTGTTGTTCCGGCTGAATTGGCCTTGTGCTTGAAGGCATTAATATCAAAGGGATACTTCTCACTTGAAACCCTGAATGTGGCTATTAAACAATTTCCATATACATTTTCAGACAGAACAAACCAACCTCAGCTCATCACAAAGAACTTTGCTTCCAAAGCAACAATCGGAGGAAATGGTCATGAAAATTGGACACTCCTCCGCCTTCTGCCACTACTGATAGGTCATCACATTCCTGAGGGGGATGAAACCTGGGAGGTTTTAATGAATTTAAAAGATGTAGTGGAATTGTCAATGTCTGCAAGCTTCTCAGAGGAGTCAGTGTGCTTTCTTGACTGCAAGATTGCAGAACACAGAGATATATTTCAGGAAGTTTTTCCAGACGAGAAGCTACGACCGAAACACCACTACATTGAGCACTACCCTCAACTAATTCAAACTTTTGGTCCATTGTGTGATGTGTGGACAATGCGTTTTGAAGGGAAACACAAATTCTTCAAGAAAGTTGTGCATCACATTCACAACTTCAAGAACATACATCGTAGTGCATCGTGGCGCTGTAAGAGACGGCAGCTACTCCAGTCGCTCCGCAGCACTGTTCTCGTTTTTCGAGTTTTTTTCGAAGTTCTACCCTTGTTTTCTTTCTTTTTCTTTTTATCTTCCGATTTACTACTATGTATCCTACACTGATAAAAATAAAGTGCCTTATCTACTTAAAAAAAGTAAGGCAACTTTTTGCATCATTTTATCCCATAGATCAAACAAGAGTATCTTTGTATGTGCAACATTCATTTTGCAAGTTAAGTCAACTTACTTTGGCAGGTGGTGACAACTTACTTTTGCAAATAAAGTCAACTCAATGATATTAAGTTGTCTTCATTTGCAAAAGTAAGTTGATGCTACTAGCAAAAGTAAGTTGATGCTACTAGCAAAAGTAAGTTGATGCTACTAGCAAAAGTAAGCTGACTGTACTTGCAAAGGTAATATTGTACACACAAAGACAACTCTTGTTTGATCTATGTGATAAAATGATGCAAAAAGTTGCCTTACTTTTTCTCTGTAGATAAAACATGATATATTTTTGTTATGGTGATCTACTTAAATTAAGCATGAAGCATCACATTTTGGCCTGAGAACAACATTAAGAGGGTGAATTCCGTTTAAATCATTAAGTACACTCAGCAAATTGTGAGAGTTCCACTAGAGGAAAGGTCAAAGGGTCACCACAATCAAGAGGTCATAAGTCACCAAAATTGACATGTTTTATTCCTGACAAATTCTCACAAAGAAGCAAACTCATGTCAATATATAAATGCCATTGAACTGGGCAATACATTAGTTTACTGTATAGAGCTGCTACTATTAGTTGTTTAATTTCTAAGTTTACTTGTACTCAATTTAAGGATTTTTAATTGTCAATCTTTGTCATTAAAAAAAAAATCCAAATTCAGCTTCTCATTTTTCACCATTTTCTCACATTGCATAGATCAATGTATTCTTTGAAAAAAAGAAGACAGACTACAATAATGACGATTACTGTTAGTTGCAGCCCTAATACTGTATACTCTGGAAAAATTCAAACAATTTAAACAAGATCTGATATTATTATCAAACTTAACAAAGGGGCTTGTTTACCTTGTTTAACAATAGTTACAGTGTTGCAGCATTTTAGTGTATTCATGACATGGAACATAGTATATACCAAGACACCAAGGCACTGATAAGAAAATAAGACCATAAACTCCATTACTGACAACATTGGAAACACTAACAATGCTAGTGCCAGATGCGCCATAAAACAATGCCAATGACCCAACACATAACTAATGGGACTCACATCCTATTACATAATGGTTCTTCAAGTGAACTTTGGCAAACTTGTCCTCCAAAACAAACATTCATTATGTCTACCCTGAGGAAGCACTCGCAGGGATGAAACCCCACCGACAGCCTGACCTTAAAGGTTTGAACATCCTAAGAAAATGACAGTTACATTCAAAATCTGACCAATACATTGATAATGCAAAAAACACAGCACCTCACTAATCAGAGTTTACACCACAAAAAAAAAAAAAAAAATTTAAGCAGCAGACACATGAGCTTCACACATGAGCTTCAAAAATGTAATCTGAGGAAGTGCTTTTAAAAAACCCTGTGAAAGTGCAATGTATAACCAACAACTGTAAACCTTGACAGGAGGGAGCTTCAGCAATGTCTGTATAGCATTTAGGCATGTAAACTGACCTTCAGATCGTGGACCTTGGAGGACACCTTTTGGTTGACATCCTCCAGCTCTAGGAAAATCTTCTGAAAAACCTCAAAGGTGTATTTCAGTTTGTTAGGGTACCTTAGTTCCAAGGCATAGATGAGGCCCATCAGGTAGGTACAAGCATGTGCAACATCAGGGATACCAAAAAGGACCTCTGCTCCCTCGATGGCTATTCCAGCCTGCTTCTGGAGATGTCCATCTCTGGCTTTGCTGACCACAAAGATGTTGAGGACATGTGTAGTAAGGGCCTCTTGTACAGTCACAACATCGTCATCATCTAAAACCTGTAAAATACACCAGAAAAAATAAAACATTCTTGTATACTAATATGAAGGATGCATACAGTATACAACGGGGCTGTCACTGTTTCAAACAGCTGAATAATGCAGAGGACAGAGGATTTTCTTTTATTTTCTTTGTGCACGTGGCGAGCCAGATTGAGATGGTCCACGGGCCAGGCCATGTCTGTTATAGGCTATTCTTATATTTAAGCAACATCTAGTCAGGCCATGATATAGGCTCACGGGGGCGGACTGGGACAATAATTCAGGTTGGCAATTTTTATTTTACTAGTAAACAAATGTTCCTTTAAAAAAAACAACTAATGCCCATATTTTATCTCTATCTACTATAAAACAAGGAAAGCACAAGTGATAATCCAAGATCAGCCAGATAGTTGAGGTGTCCCTTGCTGTGAAAGAATCAGTTTGAATCAATCTGATACAGCTGAGCAGTCCCCCTCTCCATTCATTCTACCTGTAGCCTAAAACAGCGCCACTCCATTGCAGCTACATTGTGGTCAAATGTGGATTTGTCCCAAAATCTTTTGAGCTGAAATTCAGTACTCTGAATTCCACTCCACCTAGTGGCTACAGTTGTCACTTACATTTCACGAGATGCGTGAATTTTGAAACAGTTTTCTTTACCTTGTAGTCCATGATTAGCTCCTCTGTCTTTTCACCAAGGTAGAGAATGAGGCCTCTGATCACAGCTTCTCTTCTGGACTCAATGCTGTTGTCCTACAAAAAGAGAAATGAGATCATGTTAGCACAGACATCAAACCGTTACAACATATAACTAACTGTTTAACTGTTGTACACAGGGTTCAAAATTTTCAATTGATTCAGAGATTTCAAAACAAAAATGGCACTCAGGCCAGTTAGGTGTCGCTACCGTTCAGAAATGTGGAGGCATATTCTGGGAGCGTGCCCCCTTCTAAAATCCAAGAAAACAGACAAGCCAACCGTGATGATGTAGCGACCGCCAGCACTGCTGAGAACTTCAAAATAAAATAAAATCTGACTCATTTCTTAAAGAGCATTATAGTAATGACCAAATTGAAAAATATACAAAAATTAGAATTTTTGGCCAGTAAAAAATCTGTCTGACCAGTAGATTTGAGCCAAAAAGTTAAGTTTGAACCCTGGTTGTATAGTAAGTACATGCCTCATTTAACATGTCAAGGGTGTCATCAAGTTTCTTGCCAACAGCGCCTCCCTTCCTCCTGTAGAGGCTCAACAGTCTGGGTGTGTATTGGTGTATAAAATGTTCCGAAAACAGCTGGTGTGTCGTGTAGGATACATGTCAATATATACTGTATTTAATTACCTAATCTTGAATGGGAATGTGACGCTTCAAGGTGACAAATCGCCTTTGCTCAAAAACATATGCTGCAAGAGGGTAGGAGTCTGTTAATTCCTGTTGCTCAAGGATTGTCACTTGTCTTGTGTATTCCAATTCAAAAGCCCTAAGGTGCTCCCAGTACCAGGAATGAAGACACTTGACAGCAAATGCAAGCTGACCATGCATGATGAGGATTAGTTTTAGTTCAACAAAGTCTGGAAGCCCTCCAGTTGATCCGTGGGGCAAGATCATTCCCACTGAGTAACAGGTGCCATAGCAAGTCACTGTATTGGTCACCTTAACACATGTCTCTCCAGGAAATTTTCTTTGCACTGCTTCCTGTATGTTTTCCTTGAGGACATCCACAGGCACTGTGGACAAGTTTGAGACACTGAGGGCAGGTTTCAGTATGTCTGTGCCATGAAAATGGTAAGCCAGCATGAACTGATGTTTAACAGCCAGAGATAGTAAAATGTTCCGAAAACAGCTGGTGTGTCGAACGACTCGCTTAAAGAAGCTATGCTTCGCTTCGAAGCGCATCGTCCACAGAGCTGCTAGTGGTCCAAAGGCCTTGATGAGCTGGGGATAATGTTCAAGAAAATGGTGCTTTGGAAGAAGTTTTGCCTCTGGAAAAACCTGAAGGTATCTGTGCCTGTGCTCTGCTATTTTAATGTCAAGGTGTCTAATTGTTTCATCTGTGAGGAATGGAGAAACAACTATTTCAACGATGTCTTTCAGATCCATTAGGAGATGCCATGCTGGTTTGCTGTCTGGCACTTTGAAACCAATGATGAGAGGAAGCAGGCGTAACAGGCTCCAATTTTCATGAGCGTTTCCTCCCACACTCTTTCGGGTGGCAAAGTTCAGCAGGACAGGCTGTGGGCTGTCAGCTTTGTCAGTCCACTTGTAGGGGAACTGTCTGATTAGGTCATTGACTTGAGGTAAAGTGAAGTATTTTTTCTTAATCAGAACATTAAGGCACAGAGCCAACTCCAGAGGCACTATTCCCTCTAACAGGTCATGGAGCAAGTCTGGAGGATATTCTGACAAAACATGAAAATGTTGTAATTTATTAGTTAAGGGACACTGTCTTTTCACACCAAAGCAGTGAGTGAGAGTGGGATTTTCTGAAGCTGTCTGAACCTGAAGAGAATGTTCCTGCCTTGTTCTTGCTCGAAAGGATCCAGTTCTTACTTCTTTCTTCTGAAACTCGGAGAGCTCTCCCAAACAAAACCGGCAGACATGAGATCCAGAAAAACTTTCCACAAAGCCACCAATGGAATGGGCACCTAAGTTGTCAGCTACTACGCTAAGTATTGTGCCTTTAATTTTTTTTCCAAGCGCAGGAATAAAGAGCCCTTCTTCTTCCAACTGGACAAGATCTTTTAAAAGTGGCTCATGGGTGCCTCATAACCGTACTTCTTCACATCTGTAGCCTTGCAAAGCACAGCTAAATAAATTGACTTCAGTGTAGCACGAAACTGTGGTGGAATATTTGCCAATACCCAATAAACTGCAGTAATTTTATGTTTTTTGCGTGATGTCCCCAGGGGATTGCACACTTCAAAATCGTCAATGTAGAGAAGTAGAGGAAGAGTTATGTTTTCAGTGGCTAAAAATGGATTTTCTTTAAAATGTGTTCCATCATGAAATGACTCATATCTGCCCTCGTGAGAAGTGTATGAAGAGTTGAAAGCTTTCTCTTGTATGTCATTCAGGCTTAATATCTGTGACAAAGACTCAAGAATGGGAACATATTGGAAAGTTCGACCTTCCTTCTTGTCAAGAATGTATTCAACTGGCTCAACTACATGAAATGTCTTCTTAAAGAACTCCCGTCTTTTGAAAGTTGTAGCTAGAGGACCATCAGATCTTAAAGCTGTGCTAATGGGGTTTGACTCACTCAACTGTTTGACTAAATCAGAGTCATCAAGCACACAGTTATGTTTCCTTAAACATGCATTTACAGTTTTTCTTATGGCAGGACCTGACACCACAGAAGATAAAACCTGGAGCTCAGCTACTACTTCAGTAATGCACTTGCTTGGCACATTGTAAATGCTCTCTAATTTCAATAAAAGGTGGCCCAACTTCAGTTCAATTTCTTCTTCTTTCAATTCTTCAGGTTCGTATTCTCCTGAACAGTCTTGTGCTCCTGAACACTCGTATGCGTCAGAGCAATGTGCTTCAGCAATATCATCTGTACTATTTGACTGATCTATATACTTGTGTACAATTTGGGCCCGGAAGTCATTTGAAGATTGTGCTGAATGTTTTCGGGATCTGTGTGATGCAAAGGTTCCAAACACATTTGTAGAAAAATCACATTCTCTGAAGACACAGCGTACAGTTTGATTTTTCCTAAGATGAACTGCAAGATGTTGGAAAAAATCCTTCTCAGTTGAGAAACTAGAACTGCAAAGTTCACAACTGAAACAAATCACTTCTTGTGTTGACTTATTAGTTGAATGTTTCCTTGACAAATGTGATTTGAGGCTATTCCATGTTTTGAAGGAGCAGGGGCAATCAGCATGTAAACAGGGAAGAAGTTCGCTGTGGTCGTGCCTTAACCTGTAGTGCCTCAAAAGTTCATTTGTTTCAGGGGCAGCGTAGGTACAGATCTTGCAAATAAAGAAAAAAAGCTGCAGTTCCAAGTACTTTCAGACTTTGATGGAAGAGCAAAAGGGGTGGTCTCTTTGGAGGAGGTCAGGATAGAAGTCGCCAATTTAGGGGCTCGGCTTCTGTTTAGTAGCACAAAGTAAAAAACAAAAAGAAAAAAAGTATTTTTCTCAACATCTTTGCACTCATCTTAAAAGAAAACTGCACTCTGTCTTTAGAGTGTGTTTGAAAAGGTGATTTTTACACGTATGGAAGCTTTGCATCACACAGATCAGGCAACACAGCACATTCTTAAGAGCGACTTTCTGGCACAAATTACACATGACCGTATGAACATCAGTCAAATATTACAGATGATATTGTTCTGATCAATATGAGAGTTCAGAACCATATGACTGTACAGGAGGCTAAGAAATTGAATAATTCAAAGAAATTGATTTCAGGCCAACTTTAATCTGGTGATCAGGTAAGTTTATCTTTTATTCTGACAGCCAGCATAAAGATAATATACTGTTATTTTTTTCCAAAGGTAAACGGGTAAGTTTATTTTTTGCTACATTTTGGACTGGGCTGTCGCAACAATTTTCAAAACCTTAGAGATTAGGCCTACTACAGAACTGAATTAAGACCATAGTAAATTCATCAACACGGTAGAAAATGTATTTTTTTTTTTTTTTAAATCTCAAACTAGAAAGAAACAACTCATTATTTAGGATAGTAGCCCAGTGATTCTACTAATTGATGTTTTAATGTCCAGGGGGAATTAGACCAGACTGTAAAACTAATATATATTTCAGAGGAGCTAGTTATTTAGCAGTGTTTTTCGAGCTTGAATGCATTATTTGTGTTTCGTTTGGGTGGCATTGCTTAGTACAGACAGAGACGTTCAGGTATTCAGCCGAGTTTCTCCCCGTCAGACATGTTATGACTGGTGAAGGTGGCTCGGCGCTGTCTATCACCTGGCTGCAGCTGTGCTTCCCGCGTTTCAACGGCTAACAAGCAGAGCTAACTGCCTACAGCCACCGCTGCGACCAAAAACGCGCGGCCACCCACCCACACCCAGGCACACACGGGTGTTTATTTACGGCTGACTTGCATCTTGAACCCCTCGCTAACGGCTAACCCAGCACAGATAACCTGCCGATAACGCAGCACGCGGCGCCGTCTACATCCCCGCTGAGGCTACTTCAAATTACAGCTCACGGTTATTTTACATAAACATTTCTAAAATAATATAAAACCTGAAGGACTTTGGTGTTTAACCAACTATATCACTAACATAATTAACTTAATTCTTACCGTAAACTTCAGTCTCTCCACGTTCTGTAACTTCTCCCCTCAGCGGTCCTGCATGAGACGAGCCGGTTTGAACAAGTTTGCTATACCCAGAATGCACCACACGGGACGCCGTCGAAGCAGAGTAAATACAACGAGAAAATTGTTTGTTGAGTGGGTCTGCATAACAAGATTTGTTGAGTTACATACATAAAGCTTGTTAAGAAAAAAAATCAAAATGACTTGTGTTTTGAACAAATGTAGACTAATTCACAACTTGATATATTCATGTTAAGAGACTTACTTTGTTTTTTGTGTTAATATCACAGACTTAATTATGTTACAATTACATACTCCCAGATTGACTTTTTTCAGTGTATGGATACGGAGGTTTCTCACATTAGAGCCAGCTCTCTCGTTTATTCTAGAGAGGTTTTGCTGGCTCTCAGGAAGAGTACGCACGGAGAGAGGCACTACATCCCAGCGGAGTTGCGGAGGAGATACCGGGGCTGCAAAGCCGGGGCTAAGCTAAAGGCTAGGCTAGCGGACAATCGGAGGCGTTATAAACCATCGCTTCCCTCCGTGATTATGGGGAACGTCAACTCACTGCTGAATAAGATGGACGAGCTGTCCGCTCTGGAGAACCAGCGGATTTACCGTGAGTGCAGCTTGTTCATTCTGACGGAGACATGGCTAACCGATAGCGTACCGGACGCTAACGTGGACCTGCGGGGATTTACAGCTGTAAGAGCCGACAGAGACACGAAGGTGTGTGGGAAAAGCAAAGGTGGGGGACTCATCATCTACATCAACAGCCGTTGGTGTAACCCTGGCCATGTCACAGTCAAGGCAGTGTGGTGTTGCCCTAATCTGGAACTGCTAGCCGTTAGTCTGCGGCCATATTATCTGCCCAGGGAGTTCAGTCACGTGATCTCCATCTGTGTTTACATCCCTCCAAGGGCGGACGCAGCCGCTGCCTGTGAGAAAATACACAGCATCACAGCACGGCTGCAGGTACAACATTCTGAGGCCTTCATAATAATTTCTGGAGACTTTAATCATGTCACCCTGGACTCCACCCTGGCTACCTTTCACCAGGTTGTAAACTGCCCCACCAGGAAGAACAGGACAATAGACTTACTGTATACCAACGTGAAGGAGGCATACAGAGTCACCGCCCTGCCCCCACTGGGCAAGTCAGATCACAACCTGGTGCACATACAGCCCCAATACACACCCCTGGTCCAAAGGCAGGCTGTCTCCACTCGTTCCATCAGGAGGTGGACTCCTGAAGCAGAGGAGGCACTGAGAGACTGCTACAACACCACGGACTGGGATGTACTGCTGGGTGAACATGACGAGGACATCGAGGGGATGACGCACTGCATCACAGACTATCTCAACTTCTGTGCAGATGTGGTCGCCCCCACCAAGACTGTTCGGTGTTACCCAAACAACAAACCATGGGTAACACAGGGAGTCAAGGCTGTCCTCAACCAGAAGAAGAAGGCCTTCAGGACTAAGGACAAGGAGGAGATGAAAGCAGCATAGAGGGAGGTGAAACGCTGCCTGAGGGAAGCAAAGGACTGCTACAGGAAGAAGGTGGAGCAGAAGCTGAGGGAGAACAACATGAGGGACGTCTGGGAAGGTGTCAGAACCATCACTGGACACAAAGCAAGGACCAGCACAGAGGGGGGAAGTGTAGAGAGAGCCAACGACCTGAACATGTTTTTCAATAGGTTCAGTGAGAACACTCCACTCCCCACTGTTACTGCAGCCTGCCCTCCCCCCAACGTATCTTCACCCACAGTCACCAGCAGCCCACCCTCCTCTCCTCCCCCCCAGCTGCCGCAGCCACCACTCCTCCACACCCTCCCACTCCCACCTCTACAAGCCGCTACAATGCATCTTCAACCTGAGCCTGCAACTCGGGAGAGTGCCCACCCTCTGGAAGACTTCATGCATCGTTCCTGTCCCCAAGAAGAACCGGCCCAGCGAGCTGAATGACTTCCGACCGGTGGCACTCACATCACATCTGATGAAGACGTTGGAGCGGCTCTTCCTCAAGCTCCTCAGACCCCAGGTGCTGCACGCTGAGGACCCTCTACAGTTCGCCTACCGGGCAGAGGTTGGAGTAGAGGATGCCATCCTCTACCTCCTACACAGAGCCCACTCGCATCTGGACAAGGGAAAAGGCACTGTAAGGATTACTTTCCTGGACTTTTCCAGTGCCTTCAACACTATCCAGCCCCTTGTACTCCAGGAAAAACTCTCCAGTATGCGAGTGGACCCCTGCCTGGTTGCTTGGATTTCCAGCTACCTCACCGACAGACAGCAGTACGTCAGGCTGAAGGACATCACGTCTGACACTGTGGTCAGCAACACTGGAGCTCCACAGGGGACTGTACTTTCCCCTTTCCTCTTCACCCTGTACACCGCGGACTTCTGCTACAACTCAGACACGTGTCACATCCAGAAGTTCGCAGATGACACAGCCATCGTGGGGTGTATCAGTGGCGACGAAGAGGAGGAGTACAGGAGCCTGGTGAGGGATTTTGTTGTCTGGAGCCACAAAAACAACTTACAGCTCAACACCTCTAAGACTAAGGAACTGGTCATCGACTTTGGGAGGGACAGACCCAACCCCAGACCAGTTCTGATAGGAGCGGAGGAGGTGGAGGTCGTGCAGACCTATAAATATCTTGGGCTGTGGCTGGACAACAAGCTGGACTGGACGAGCAACACGGGGCAGCTGTACAAGAAGGCCCAGAGCAGGAGGTACTTCTTGAGGAGGTTAAGATCCTTCAACATCTGCAAGAAGCTCCTGGGGATCTTCTACCAGTCTGTGGTCGCCAGCGTTCTAACCTACGCTGTGGTGTGCTGGGGGGGGAGCACCTCAAAGACAGACCTCTCCAGGCTGGAGAAGCTGATCAGGCGGGCTGGCTCTGTGGTTGGCACAAGGCTGGACCCTCTGGCTACTGTAGCAGAGAGCAGGACACTAAAAAAACTAACGTGTATCCTGGACAATGCCACCCACCCTCTGCACACGACCATCAGTAGCCAGAGAAGCACCTTCAGCAAGAGGCTGCTCCTCCCAAGGTGCAGGACTAATAGACTGAGGAACTCCTTTGTCCCCCGTGCCATCAAACTCTTTAACAACCACTCAGGAGGGGGGAGGAGGACAGAAAGGAAAGGGCCTGAATGACTTTTTAAATGCAACCTACAACAATAATGTGCAATACACTGTACCCGGTATTTCTATATTTATGCAACAACCATCTATGTATAGTCACAGTATTTATTATTTCATTACTATTATTCTTTATTGGGTGTTTTTTTGGTATTTGGGCTTACTGTACTGCTTTTTCCTACATGTATGTCTAATAGTGCTGTATGCGATGGAGATGTCAATTTCCATGCGGGAACCTCCCAAAGGGATAAATAAAGTTATCTATCTATCTATCTATCTATCTATCTATCTATCTATCTATCTATCTATCTATCTATCTATACCCCTTACTTTAGCTCTCAGACACCAGCATATGATAGCCTTCCATTTAGCTGCCAACTCCTTTTTCAAGCCATCTGTTGAAATGAACAGAATGAAGTCTGAAATGGTTGCTTCATTTCTTGAAAATGTGAAGAACTGTCTCTATCTCAGGAATAACTACCAGAACACAGTCCTTGTAGCAGCTTCTGTTTGCATAGATGGCATTAAGTACAGTGCTGATATGGTCGTTTTCGTTGGCTCGTGCTCAGGGCTCCCAGATTTCAGACAAATAACAAAGATTGTGGTGATCAATACAGACATAATATTTGTCTGCAGACTCATGACATCATGGTATAATAAGCATTTTAGAGCATACGAGCTCTGTGGTAGCCGTTTGTCCACCTTCTCTGTCACCCAGTTGTCTGAACTAAATTATGTTTTCCCTCTTTCACTTTACAGAGTTGGAGACAAGCAGCTTGTCACACTTAAACGTCACATATTATGCTGAGTGAATCAGTTATCAAAATGGACCAAAGGTTGTTGCTGAGAGTCATCATCGCTGAAGATGATAAGGAAGTTGACTTTAAATGAGAGACCACAGTCTATTGAAGAATTAAAAGTGCAACTGGTAGATAAATTGTCACTGCAGTATGACTTTAAACTGCAGTATGAAGATCAAGACTTTGATAATGCCCTCTGCGATTTGATTGAAATAACTGATTTACCTGAAAGAGCTACACTCAAAATCATCCCTCTTGTGACTCTCCATTTAACCCCATTGTCATCACCCACCACAACATTGGACTCGTGCAGCACAGCAGACACTGAGATCCTGTCGACTGGAAGAGCATCACCATCGCTAAGACAACAGTGGCCAGAGTTCTTTGACATACCCAGTTTCTCAGTTGATGTTGAGTATAGACTCAGACAGGCAGATCTTGCCTTTATGAAAGATGGAGCACATATGACTCTACCACGAGATATGCAAAAGCACTGATTAGCAAACACCCCTGCCTCACTGAGCCTGGACCACACAGATGGTATGGCTGGAAAAACAGTCTTAAATTTAAGATGGCCAATTATCGCACAAAGCTTCGAAAAGCTGGATGTGAGGACGTAGCAATCAATGGAGGCAAAAGAAGTAAAGGCGACCCAGAAGGAGATTCCTCAAGCAAGAATATCAAACGGCCAAAAAGAGGTGAAGCAAACTACCTGCCTAACTTACCTGAAGGACATGATGAAACAAGCCTTGAAATTGCCAGAAAGGTTCTCGTGGAAGAAATGAAGAAAAAACAACCCAATGGCACTCTCATCTCATAAATGATGGACCAATCATTCCCACTACGCAGACAAGAAATTGTAAAAAAGGAGCCTGCTGTGCAGAACATGATTGAACGATGGCCAGCACTCTTCACAGAGAGACAGGTAAGCTATTTGTGTTCTCAACCAATAAAATAATGCCAGTCAAAAGAAATTCAAGGTGTGTGGTTAGAAATCCAAACACACTTGTTGGAATGTTAACACCTCTGCCATCTCTCCATCCCTACCCACCCCTCTCTCTACTTTTTCAGGTGTTTGCTGAGTTTAACCGAATTGCCAGTAAGAATCTTGAGGGAGATTTCGAGGCTCTGGACCAGTACACCCCGCATTTCATTGAAATTTTCAAAACAAAAAAGGGAATTATTGGCCAGAAACTCAGTGAGCTGATGCAGCACATGAGCTGGATGGTAAGTAGGTTAATTTTGCTTTTGATCTGTATGATAGTTTATCAATCATGTTCTAAATGAGATGATCCAGACCAACCTATTCTATTTCCTGTCCGACTTGTGCCTGTGCCTTGCAAATTACTCTGTTAACTGGTCTTTTCTCTCTCCGTGTATTATTAGACACCAGACGTGACAGTACTTCGCTCCGTTGTCCTCAGAGGGATTCCTATTTTACTTGGTGACGACTCCAGTCAATTTTTCAAGACATGCTCTGTAAGTACTTGCACATAAGAAAAAGTTTGGTCTGCATTAATATAGAACTGTATCTGTGCTGACATAGAAGATATAATTCTATCTGCACAATATACAGTGATTGACATATTTTGTATAGCATTTCCTCCACAGCTTATCTAAGAGATATTTAAACAGCCAGTAAATAAAAATGAAATTTGCCACATAAACATTGTACACATTCATTCATTTTTAATCTAAGGAGCATTAGTCTAGGTTGAAAAGTCAGTGTCACTGTTCAAGAATATATGGACCTTGTGGACCATAGCTTTAGTCTAAACTACACCACATTTATTTTGTTGGCTATATTACAACAATCCAATGTGAGCACATATTTAAAATCATATTCTCTATCAAATGCTGTCAACGCTAAAAATTAATGTTTTAGAACAGCACAAATTGTCATGCTGAAGAATGTGTGTGTCTTTGTAGGATACAGCGAAAGATGAGGCCCTAAAATGCATCACTGTTGGTGTGCTGACAGTTTTCAGCGAAGACAGTCCTCACGAGGGTCCAAGTTCAGTGGACCCCCAGCCCATCTCCACTGCCATCATTCTGGAGGGAGATATTGTTATGGATCGTCTTAAAAACTTGCCTCAGGCGGTTTGTCTGTTATTTGGGCTCACATATGCTTTGCATTTGGATTACCCAAAATGCATGGCAAATACACTCAACTTCATTCAGACTGTGATGCTTGAACTGGGAAAGAAAAACCTCCCACCAAAACTGTTAACTCTGAAGAACAGTCTACTGGCTTAGAGCAGTAAAGAGCCATCAGCTGTCAGATAGCACTTTGTTATGCAGCCATTAATGTTCTCCTGTTATCAGAGAAAGTCTGATGCGTTCATGGAACTGAGCTGGCTTGTTTATGATTTCAATTAAAAAAAAAAAAAAAAAAAAAAAAATCCATTAAACACTGTACCATGTTATGCTGGTATGCTAATGGTGTTGCAAAGAGTTGTTGTTAGACAATGTTGTCAGAAAGAAACATAGCAAGGCTGACCTGTGTTTTGGGAAAACTTTTAATAGTTGTAATGTAGTACAAATACAAAACCCAAGGAGTGATGTTTTTCTTTGTGTTCTTTTAAACCCTTGAACTGCTGCTCGCCTTGGGACACAAAAGCATTTGTTGTAAGGTTATTACATGAGTAATAAAACACATTTTATATTGGAGAATTGGAGTAAGTAAAGTAATAACAAAAGTAATAACAATATCAACCTAGATCTGTCAATGATCTTATTCTTATTTTTTTTTAATTTAATTCAATTCAATTCAGTTCAGTTTTATTTATATAGCGTCAATAACAATACAAATCGTCTCAAGACGCTTTACAAGACCCGGCCTGAAACCACCAGAGCAAGCCTGAAGGCGACGGTGGCAAAAAACTCCCTTTTAACAGGAAGAAACCTTGAGCAGAACCCAGCTCATATGGAGGGACCCATCTGCCTAAGGCCAGCCGGGTACAGACAGAGAAAGAGAACAGCAAGATAAACATACATCTGTCATAAATACACATATCTGACTAAAGCATACAAGTGGGATGCTATGATTCAAACTAATGATGTTACATGACAGTTTGAAAATATAAGGGGAATCATCGGCAGGTTGGAGAATTGTTCATTCAGGTAGGAGTGGATAACAGCAGGATTCCATGGAGACTGGGCAGGCTGATGAGACCACGACAACAGATGTAGTATGGAGCTCCACAGGAAACACTCAACTCCAGACCAGAGATACTCGCAAGAAGGGAGAGCAGCAGTAAACATTCTACATAGTAATAGCACAGAACTGCATGACTAGTAGCAGATAGGAATTTAGAGGGCAGGAGCTCTGTGCCAGAGAAAAAGAAAGTGGACACGAGAGTGGAGAGAGAAGAAAGAAGGAGAATGTGTTTGTTGCATTGTCCCCCAGCAGCCTAGGCCTATCGCAGCATAACTAAGAGATGGTTTAGTCCAGCCCTAACTATAAGCTTGATCAAAAAAGAAAGTCTTAAGCCTGACCTTAAAAATAGAGAGAGTGTCTGCTTCCCGAACCCAAACTGGGAGCTGGTTCCACAGGAGAGGAGCCTGATAGCTGAAAGCTCTACCTCCCATTCTACTTTTTGAAATTCTAGGAACCACAAGTAGGTCTGCACTTTCAGACCGAAGTGATCTGTTGGGATGATATGGTGCAATGAGGTCTTTAAGATATGACGGAGCTAGGCCTATGAGGGCCTTGTATGTAAGGAGGAGGATTTTAAATTCTATTCTAGACTTTAAGGTGAGCCAGTGAAGAGAAGCTAAAACTGGAGTAAAATGATCTCTCTTGCTAATTCCTGTCAATGCTCTTGCTGCGGCATTTTGAATCAGTTGGAGGCTTTTTAAAGAGTTATTTGGGCAGCCAGACAGTAATGAATTACAGTAATCCAGTCTGGAAGACACAAATGCATGAACTAGTTTCTCAGCGTCATTCTGAGACAGGATGTTCCTAATTTTGATGATATTACGTAGATGAAAGAAGGCAGTCCTGGTTACTTGCTTAATGTGACATTTAAAGGACATATCCTCATCAAATATAACACCAAGGTTTTTCACAGTAGTACTGGGGGCCAAGGTAATGCCATCCAAAGAAACCACGTGATTAGATAATGAATCTCTGAGATGCTTAGGACCAAATACAATAACTTTTGTTTTGTCTGAGTTTAAGAGTAAGAAATTACATGTCATCCAAGCCTTTATGTCTTTAAGGCATGCTTGGAGTTTAACCAGCTGATTAGTTTCATCTGGTTTCATAGATAAATATAGCTGCTGGGTGTCATCTGCGTAACAATGGAAGTTTATGCCATGTTTTCTAATAATCTTCCCTAATGGCAACATGTATAATGTGAAGAGTAATGGTCCTAGCACAGAACCCTGAGGAACTCCATAACTTAGAGGAATCATGGTTGATATGAACAAACTGGAATCTGTCAGACAGATAGGATTCAAACCAATCTAATGCAGTTCCTTTAATCTGGATCTCACTTTCAAGTCTCTGTAGTAAAATATTATGATCAATAGTGTCAAATGCAGCACTACGATCTAGCAGAACTAGTATAGAGACAAGTCCACTATCTAAAGCCATGAGGAGATCATTGGTAACTTTAACCAGAGCTGCTTCTGTACTATGATGAACTCTAAAACCTGACTGAAACTCTTCAAACAGACCATTCCTGTTTAAGTGGTCACACAACTGATTAGCAACAACTTTTTCTAGAATTTTGGAAATAAAAAGAAGGTTGGAGATTGGTCTATAGTTGGCTAAAACATTTGGATCTAGAGTGGCTTTCTTAAGTAGGGGCTTAATTACAGCAATCTTAAAAGACTAAGGCACATATCCTGTTAATAAAGATAAATTTATCTGGTTCAATATGGAGGTGTTAATTAATGGAAGAACGTCTTTGAGCAATTTAATTGGGATTGGATCTAGAAGACAGGTTGATGGTTTAGATGCTTTAATTATTGAAGATAGCTCGAAAAGATCTAATGGGGAGAAGGATTCCAGATGTTGATATGGTCTAACAGAAATTTCTAAAGTCACTGTACTTCCATCTTTGACAGTCGTCGGAAGGATGCCTTGAATGTTTTTTCTAATGCCAACAATTTTATTGGTAAAGAAGCTGATGAAGTCATTACTACTGAGGGCCAAAGGAATAGATGGCTCAACAGAGCTGTGGCTCATTGTAAGCCTGGCTACAGTGCTGAAAAGAAATCTGGGGTTGTTCTTGTTTTCTTCTATTAATGATGAATAGTATGCTGTTCTAATACTACGGAGAGCTTTTTTATAAGTCGTTAAACTATCTTTCCAGGCTATGTGAGCTTCTTCAGAATTAGTGGAATGCCAAATTCTTTCTAGCTTTCGGGCTGCCTGTTTTAAACAGCGCAACTGCGAATAATACCAGGGAGCTAGCCTCCTCCGATTCATGACCTTCTTTTTAAGAGGAGCAACTAAGTTTAGAGCTGAACTAAGCGATGCTGCAGTGCCATCGACAAAATCATCTGCAGGAGTTAAATTGTGGTTGCTGTCATCCACATCATTGACACATGGCACTGGGATATATAAAGAAGGAATTAATTCTTTATATCTAGTAACAGCATCATCAGATAAACATCTGCTGTAATGATATGTCATTACAGCAGATATTCTTGCGTAATCCATTATAGTAAATTCAAAGGTTATGAGAAAATGGTCAGACAAAAGAGGGTTATGGCTAAATATTGTTACGCCTTCAGTTTCTATGCCGTATGTTTCTATGCCGTATGTTAGGACCAGATCTAAGGTGTGATTAAAACTGTGAGTTGATCCATTTATATTCTGAGAAAAGCCAATTGAATCTAATAATGATGTACATGAGGAGCTAAGGCTGTCACTGACAACATCAACATGGATGTTAAAGTCACCTACTATAATGACTTTATCTGTTCTAAGAATTAAATCACATAGAAACTCAGAGAATTCAGCTAAAAACTCAGAATAAGGAGCAGGTGGGCGATATACCACAACAAAAAGAATTGTTTTTTGTGTCTTCCGGTCTGGATGAGCAAGACTAAGGGTAAGACTTTCAAATGAATTAAAGCTCTCCTTAGGTCTAGGATTAATAGATAGGTCAGAGTGGAAGATTGCTGCCACTCCTCCTCCTCTACCTGTGCTTCTAGGAATGTGATAATTACTATGACTGGGTGGCGTAGACTCATTTAAACCCTAAACATATTCATCATCCTGCAGCCACGTTTCAGTCAAACTAAATAGATCAATCTGATGATCAGATCATTCACTAAAAGAGATTTGAATGAGAGAGATCTGATGTTTAAAAGACCACATTTAATTTTCCTATTCTTCTGTTCTGCCAATGAAGTTGTTCTGATTTGTACCAGGTTCAAATGAGTAACTCCTCTGTTGTTGTTGTCTTTTGGTTTAAATAATCTGGGAGCAGAAAGAACATCTATAGAGTTTATAGAATTTTTGTTGTGAGACAGTGCTAGAGAAGCGGCAGAGAAGTGTGTAAGACTACAACTCTGCCTCCTGGTCTGAACTCTGGGTTGTCATGGTTTCGGGCAGTTAATAAAATTAGCCATATTCCTAGAGATATGTGCAGCACCGGCTAAAGTGGGGTGGATGCCATCTCGCCTAATCAGACCAGGTTTTCCCCAGAAAGTGTGCCAATTATCAATGAAGGCCACGTTGTTTTCTGGACACCACCTAGATAACCAGCGATGGAATGAAGATGCGTGACTAAACATGTCATCATTGGTCAGATTAATAAATGTTGTAATGCAGCTGAATCAACCTGTGAGTGTTTTTTTAAAGTATGTTTTTATGGTGTTTTTGCCTTTATTAGGTAATAACAGCTTAAATAGATAAAAATGGGAGAGAGAAAGAAGAAGGACAAGGACCGATTCCCCAACCCAAATTGGTTTGTTTAATTTCAGTGAACTTAATAAAAATGAATGCGTAGTAAGTTGTAGGTATTTAGTAATTCTAAGTGGAGTTAAATTTGTATCAAGCAGTCCACACAACATGAAAAAATTAAGTTAACTCTAAGCATGGCTATTAAGTTACATGAACCTATTTTTTTTTTTAGTTGTACTACTCCATTTAGTACTGCACACTTAAAACAAACAAGCTTTCCTAACTCACTAATCTTAAGATTACTTTGCTTAATTTTTTTGAGGCAACGAGTTTGCATACTTTAAGTAAGTTCAACTAATTAGATTTTACAGTGTACTGCTATTACTGTATACCCTGCAGTACAATGCAGTATTCTGTACATCCAGCAGTCTTAAACAGTATACACGCACACCAGAGGTTGCGCTAGACTTTTTCGTTGTCTGTCATTTTGACTGACAGGGTCATAAACATCCTGTCATAATCAATTTTGACCCAGTACTTTAATTTTTTTAAATGATAATATGGTGGCCAAGAGAACTGAACGGACTGCAACTTCAGAAAACACATGCAAATAGACTTACAACACCAGCAAATACAAAAACGCACTGCAAACTCAAATACGCGCTGCAAGTTCAGAAAAGCGCAGCAAACTCAAAAACAAAAAGGAGTAGGACTCAGATGCAGAGGAGTAAAAACCAGAAGAGCTTTATTAAACTCAAAGTTTCTAATTTCAATAGCTTGAAAACACGAAGGCTGGTAACACGAACACACTAGGACATGAAACATAACACACTGGCACAGGACAGAGGAAAACCGCAGACCATATATACACACGAGGGTAATGGGGAACAGGTGGAAACAATCAGGAAGCAGGAAGACAATCAGACCGGTGACACAAGAGGAAGGGCAAGTGACCTGAAACGAGAGGAGTTAGATTTTCAAAATAAAACAGAAACCCACTGTCTTTCTTCCGGACCATATCCTTCCCAGTCCACCAGATATTGCTTCCCTCTGCCCCGGTTGCGTACTGCCAACAACTGTTTTACCTTGTATACCAGACCCCCATCTACCAGTTCGGGCGGTGGTGGAGGCGCGACAGCCGGGACCAAGGGACTCTCCTTGGGTGGTTTCACCTGGCTCACGTGGAATGTAGGGTGGACTTGAAGGGATCGGGGCAAGCAAAGGCGAACCGCTGAAGGACCAATGATTTTGGTGATTGGAAACGGACCCACAAACCGCGGCGCCAGCTTCTTGGACAGAACTTTGAGGCGGAGGTCCTTAGCAGACAGCCATACCTTCTGGCCAAGCTGGTAGGCGGGTGCGGGTCATCTCCTGCGGTCTGCAGCCTTCTTCAGGCTGTCTCCTTGGCGGATAAGCACCTGTCTGGCGGCTGCCCAGATGCGGCAACAGCGGCGGATCATGGCGAGGCCGAGGGGACTGAAACCTCTGGCTCATTGTCTGCGAAGACAGGTGGTTGATATCTAAAAACACGCTTGAGCGGTGAGAACCCAGTGGCAGAAGTGAGAAGGGAGTTGTGTGCGTACTCCACCCAGACCATGTCGAGGGATTCTGGGACACAAGACACCGGAGGCCAGTTTCCAGTTGTTGGCTGAGGCGTTTGGTCTGGCCGTTGGCCTCTGGGTGGTATCCTGAGGTCAGGCTGGCCTTGGCTCCGATGAGGCGACAGAACTCCTTCCAGAACCGGGATACAAATTGGGGCCCCCGATCGGAAACGATGTCCTTGGGAAACGATGTCCTTGGGAAATCCATGTACCTTGAAGACATGGTTAATTATGATATCTGCCGTTTCCTTGGCAGAAGGCAGTTTCGGCAGAGCAATGAATCTAGCCATTTTTGAGAACGTGTCCACGACTATGAGTACCGTAGTGTTATCTTGTGAGATCGGGAGTCCTGTGACGAAGTCCATGGAGATGTCAGCCCACGGTCTGGAAGGATTAGGGAGTGGTTGCAGCAGTCCCATGCGTGCACCGGTGGATGTCTTTTTCCTGGCGCAGACCAAACATGCCTCTACGTACTCCCGGACCTCCGGTTCCATGGACGGCCACCAGAATCTCCGGGAAATGGCGAACATGGTTTTCCGAACTCCCGCGTGGCAGGAAAGCAGCGAGGTATGAGCCCAGTGGATCACCTGGGAACGAATAATCGATTCTCGGGACACCCACTAGGTGGTGGAGTCTCACCATTAGCCTGCTTAACTTTCTTTTCTATTGGCCAAGACACCACCCCAACCACACGGGTCAGTGGAAGGATAGGTTCTGGTTCCTTGGCCATCGGCTCGGGGTCATAAAGACGGGATAGTGCGTCCGGCTTGCCATTCTGCGACCCCGGCCTGTGAGAAATAACAAAAGAAAACCGGTTAAAGAATAGTGCACACCTGGCCTGGCGTGTGTTCAGTCTCTTGGCCTTTCTGATGTATTCTAGGTTCTTGTGATCAGTCCAAACTATAAATGGGTGTTGTGCCCCCTCCAGCCAGCGACGCCATTCCTCCAGCGCCACCTTGGACAGCCGCCGAGACAAAAAGGCACAGGGGTGCATCTTACCATCCGAACGCTGAGAAAGGACTGCCCTGATCCCCTCGTTGGAAGCATCGACTTCCACCACAAACTGCCGCTGGGGGTCTGGTAGGGTGAGGATGGGAGCCGAAGTGAACCGCGCTTGAGGGTCTGGAAAGCTGACTCTGCCTCCGGTGACCAGTGGAAACGCACCTGGGGGAGAGGCAAGAGCATGGAGGGGAGAAGCTATTGCACTGAAACCTCTGATAAACCGTCTGTAAAAGTTAGCAAATCCAAGGAACTGCTGAACCTTTCTACGGTTATCAGGAGTAGGCCACTCAGTCACCGCGCATACTTTAGCTGGATCCATCTATACCCTTCCAGGGGCTACGATGAAGCCCAGGAAGGAGACGGTGTCAGCATGAAAAACACTCTTCTCAACTTTGACATATAGTTTATTTTCTAACAGTCTTTCAAGAACTAGGGATACGTGCTTGATGTGTGAGTCAAGATCTTTGGAATAGATGAGTCTGTCATCTAGATATATGTACACAAATTGGTCTAGGAAGTCTCTAAGAACGTCGTTGATCATGGCTTGGAATACTGCTGGTGCGTTGGTGAGGCCGAATGGCATTACCAGGTACTCGTAATGACCACTGGGTGTGTTGAAGCCTGTCTTCCATTCGTCCCCTTCCCGTATCCTGATCAGGTGGTAGGCGTTGCGGAGGTCGAGCTTGGTGAAAACCTGAGCCTGTTGCGGCTGGTTGAATACAGAGGTCATGAGTGGAAGGGGGTAGCGATTCTTCACAGTAATGTCGTTAAGAGGGCTGTAGTTGTGGCATACAGAGCCATCAGTGATTAATAGACCTATAGTATTATTATTATTTACATGTTTGTATGATTTACAGTTAGTATAGCTTATGTTCAGAGCGTGGTAATAATTGTTTGTACATTTATGGAAAGGAAATTATAGTTTATTGTTTTGAAACAATGTAGTTATCTCACAGTATGGAGTACCTAATTCCGGCCAGCACAGGGCGTATTCGCTACACTGTGTGTGTGTTTAGGAGTGATACACGGGAAATCTCGCGTGAATACGTTCAGTGAACGAGAAAACACACGGACGTTGAATGTGTCTGAATGAGTGTAGCGAATATTGATGATATTTTTGCTCTTTGCAGGTAAGAAGGGAGAGTTAGACTTGTGGAACGAATGAATGTTATGTGTTGGTTTATCATCCCGTTCGGATGTATTGTACTATTGTTTATGTACGTAACGGCTGTTAGTCAGTACCGAAAACGGCTAGCCGGTAGTTAGCACTGGTTGCCTAGTTACGGCGAGCAATAGGGAAACAATGAGCCGGGCTCGCCCGGACTGCTCGCGTAGTTCAGAGGTCAATAAATAAAGAGGTTACGGTATATACATGATTAATTGGAATGTGTTTAAACATGATTGATTGTAAGTGTGTATTGGTTGAAATATTGATTGTACATGATTGTGAATCTCGCGTGAATACGTTCAGTGAACGAGAAAACACACGGACGTTGAATGTGTCTGAATGAGTGTAGCGAATATTGATGATATTTTTGCTCTTTGCAGACAAAAATAAAGCAACTTTCAAATTAAATGTGTAGCGGAGGACAGTCTCATTCTGCGCCACGCAACATAGTCAATGCATGGTCTGAGAAAAATCCCGCACCCGCTGGTGAAGATGAGGGACGGATGAGGCCGGCTTTGAGAGATGTTTCTATAAAATCTATCAAGGCTGCTTTCTCGGGACCAGAAACAGAGTATAGGCAAGACTTGGGAATTGTGGAACCGGGAATGAGGTCTATGGCACAATCATAAGGACGATGTGGGGGTAGTGAAGTGGCCTTGATCTTGTTGAAAACCTCCCGGAGATGGTGGTAGCAGGGGGGCACGGTGCTCAGGTCCGGGTAGTCCGATTCTGTGGCTGGTACGGCAGAAACATTTAAAATACACAGGACAAGATGTTACTATCCCTTGTACCTTCAACCACCCTATGCCCCAACCCCTAGGCTCCCCACCTACCTCAGAAAACCTTTCACCATTCACCTATTTCACACCTACCTCTGAAATTCTAAAAATGATCTAATTCCTGTGTTCCATACACCACGCAACCCCAGGATCTAATGCAAACTCAAACCAAAGCCAAGAAGAATCCTCTTACCTATATTTTCCCATCCAGAACAAGAACTCAGAACCATGAGTGAAACCACTCGGTCAAGTCACCATCCTATATCTCCATCTATCCCCCAATTTTAAGAAGAAAAAACAAAGACACAGAATGCCCAACAGCAAAGAGGAAGGAGAAGAGAAACAGAGTCAACGAGGAAAAAAAGAAACAAGAAACACAGGAATAAGGAAATGGGGAGTGTTAGTTACACTTCTACCTAGATCCCCGCCGGAATAGGCGTATCCTGTAACCTCCCCACCCTCCTAAGCCCGAAGGCAACGAGGGGTAGGGGAGGGGAGATGTGAAAAAGGAAAAGAATGCAGAGCCATAATCCAACTACCCTCCTACCCCAGGAAGACCTCCTTCCCAGATGTCATTCATGGACTACGTCTTCCCCAATAGTTAGTTAGCTCCCCAGCTAGCATGCTTCCTGCGCACCCATAACCAGTCACTGGCTCTCTCTGCTGCCCGGGACATATTGCTAACCGTAGTCCTCTGGCTTCTTCCTCGTATGCCCAGCTCACTCAGCAGAGCAATGACCGACTTTGCCACAAATCCACGGCAGCCCACTTCTACCGGGCGGACATAAGCCTTCCATCCATTTTGCTCTGCATCTGCTGCTAACTCTGCATACTTAGCTCTTTTTCTCTCGTTAGCCTCCTCAATTCTATCTTCCCACGGGACAGTCAACTCTATGAAATACACTACTTTCTCTGGCTCAGACCACAACAGCAGATCTGGCCGTAGTCGAGTGCTAGCTATCTCACCTGGGACAACCAGTTGGCTATTTAAGTCCGCCCTCATCTCCCAGGCTCCTCCTACCCTTAGCCGTCCCGTGTTATGCCTGAAGCCTGCTCCTCTCGCCTTTTCTCCCTCCCGTACAAACTTAATACATCTATTCTCTCTGTTAATGGGCGTGGAATTTACATTCACCCGTTTTTCCTCTATTGCAGCTGCTAAACATTTCAATACCTGATTGTGACACCAGGTATAACGTCCTTGGGAAAGACTAACCTTACAACCTGTCAGAATATGACCAAGTGTGCAGACACAAGTGCACAGTGGACAGGCAGCATCCTCACCTACCCACTGGTTCAGGTTCTGGGGAGTTGGCAGCACATCTTAAGTAGCCCCTAACATAAATCTAATCCTGCTAGCCTCCATGCTCCAAAGCTCTCTCCACTTAACCTTCCTTTTCTCCACACTCTCCCAGTTCACCCATTGACCCTGCTTAGCCTGCGACACTGCCTTCGAGCATCTAACCGTTTCTACTTGCCTCTGTACCTCTTCCACTATCATCTTTCTCCTTTCTACTGCTGATGTCTTGCTCCACAGAGGTTTCCCTGCACACAATCCTAGGCCTCCACGCCCTTGCTGTACATGGCCTATGATATCTCTATGCTTAAGAGCTGCCTGTGCTTGCTGCACTGCCTCTTTTGCCTTCCACTTCCTCCCTGTCTTAATAGTAGGCGCTACGCTCCTAACCACTGGATCCTTTGACTGAGTAAGAGTCATTTCCAGTCTAACTTTAGTGCACTTAAACTCCTCTGTTAGGCAGGTAACTGGGAGCTCCAGTATGCCTTTCCCGTACAACGCTGTGCTACTTAAGCAGCGTGGGACACCAAGCCACTTTCTAATAAATTAATTACTCATTCTTTCTAGCTTTTCTACCTTTGAAAGGGCAACCTCGTACACCGTCAGCGGCCACATTAGCCGGGGCAGTAAACCAAATTGCCAGCACCACAATTTTAACTTGCCTGGTAGCCCTGACCGGTCTACGCCTGAAATGCCTTGAATCATTTCCTGCCTCAACCCTTCAAACTGCGCCTTATCACTAAGGCTTGCATCGTACCATCTTCCCAAACTCTTCACTGGCTTCTCCAGCACTGTGGGAATTACCTCATCATTTATAACAAACTTCTTATCTACCACTTTTCCTTTAACAATGGAAATACTCCTAGATTTAATAGGCTTCACTTTCATCCTAGCCCAGTGCAGATTGCTATTTAACTTATCCAGCAACCTTCTAGTACAAGGAGCAGTTGACGTTGTTGTCGTCATGTCATCCATGTAGGCCCTAATTGGGGGGAGGCGAAGCCCTCCCTGCAGCCTTTCTCCACCTACCACCCATTTGGAAGCCCTAATAATGACCTCCATTGCCATTGTAAAGGCTAGCGGAGAGATTGTACACCCTGCCATAATGCCTACCTCCAGCTGCTGCCATGCTGTAGTGTACTCTGCTGTGGTAAAGCAGAGCTGAATGTCTAAGAAGTATGCTTTGACTAAGTTTTTAATACTATCTGGAACTCTAAAGAAGTCAAATGCTTCCCATAACAAACTATGTGGCACTGACCCAAAAGCATTAGCCAGGTCTAAGAATACAACATGTAGATCTCTCTTCTCTTGCTTTGCTGACTGAATTTGGTGCCAAATCATGCTGGTGTGCTCTAAGCACCCAGAGAAGCCGGGGATCCCAGCCTTTTGCACCGACGTATCAACTAGCCCGTTTTTCACTAAGTAACTAGACAATCTCTGTGCCACAACACTGAAGAAGATCTTCCCCTCAACATTCAGTAGACTAATTGGTCTAAACTGGCTTATTTCCAACGAGTCCCTCTCTTTGGGAATAAAAATCCCCCCTGCCCTGCGCCATGCCTTGGGAATAACCTGTTTCTTCCACACTACCTTCATTAATTTCCACAAGAACCTCAACACATCTGGTGCACTCTTGTACAGCCGGTAGGGAACCCCATTAGGTCCCGGGGCTGAAGAGGCTCTTGCGTGTCTTACCACTTCCTGAACCTCTTTCCACCTTGGTGGGTTGTCATCACACTGGCTAACAATTTCACCAATCGGTGGAATATCAGCGGGTAGAGCCAACTTTCTAAACCTGTCCGTATCTTTATGCACCTCCTCCAAGTACTCCTCTAGCTTCTCTTTTGGTACCCTAAGGCTACCATTCTTTTCCTTACTAAACAGTGACTTCACAAACCTAAATGGGTCCTTATAAAATGCTACCCTAGCCCGCTCTTTCCTTTTCCTATTTTTCCTAATATTCTCTGCCCTTCTTAAAGCTGCCAACCGCTTCCTAACATCTGCCTGTAAACAATCAATACCTTCCTTCTCTTCAACTGTAGCTTTCCTCCACTGCCTCTTAAGGAGTCTCCGCTCCTGTATGAGTCTATCGATTTCTTGCTGACGCCTCGACCTAACCACCTGTCCCTTTTGATTCTTCTGTATCTCGGCCACACCAAATCTTTCCTTACCGTAATCATAAATGAGATCTCCCATTTTCTCCAACTTACTCTCCGCTGTCCCTTTGAGCCTACCTAGTACACAAACCAAATCACTATTGATAACTTCCCATTGCCTAAGATCTGCTGCCCCTGGCCATTTAATCCTTCCTTTCTGACTGCTAATTTTCTCCCTTTTTGGCTGGTTAACCTCTCTGCCTGACTCAGTGCTTGCACCTGCCTCAACATTAGGGGTGCTGATGTCCTGCGAACTGTGGGTTAGCTCCTGTCGCTGGACTTCAACCGACTGACTTAATGCACTTCTTAAGAAGTAGCTATCAATGCGGGGTCCCTGTGTTCCCTCTGCCAAGCACTTTTTCCTCCCTTGATGGATTCTGAGGCCCTTCATCGTTGTTACCTTCTGCCAGCCACACACACAAACCTGCTGCTTCTTTCCATCTCCATCTGAACTAGTAGCTTCCAGTAACGTGCCTTGCCTACTCAGTGTCAAATTCAATCCTGGGTCAAAAGCCGTGTCAGTCCGCCCCTGCTCTTGCTGACTCTAGGGGTATTTTCTCATCATATTTGTAGCAAGTTTGGGTGTAGCCCATGGCTTATTTAAAGCCTGGGCTACTGCCACAATGAGCTGCTAACCCACTGTAGCCCCGGTGGGGACTGTTCCCTCCTGTCAGCAGTCTGGGGGCGACTGTGGCTCAGTAGGTAGAGCGGGTTGTCCACGAACCAGAGGGTTAGCGGTTCGATCCCCGGAATGTGCCACATGTCGAAGTGTCCTTGAGCAAGACGCTGAACCCCCAGTTGCTCCCAGTGCGTGGCACTGGTGTGTGAATGTGTGCGTGCTTGTGTGAGTGAATGGGTAGATGTGTCTCTGACTGTAAAAGCGCTTTGAGTACCAATAGGTAGAAAATAGGGGTGGGAATCTTCTACCATCTCACGATTCGATTCGATTCCGATTTTTGGGGCTACGATTCGATTTAAAATCGATTTTCGATTCAAAACTATTTGATTCATAATGATTTCTGCTTCAATCTATAGGTGTGCAAAGGATCCTCATGATCTACTCCAGTCTGCTTTGCGAGAGAATGACAAATGGAGACATTAAACTGTCTGTTTCACATTTATTACGTTTTAAACATGTATCTCTGCTCAGATGGATTTATTACAACTGTTAAGTAACAAAAATAAGAAATGCCTCTTTATAAAAAAAAGACCTGGGCTCCGCTGCCTGCAACATGCAAATAAACCCCTCGTTCTCCACCACACTGTAAGGTCGTAAGTCTTTGGCGATGAAGCAGGCGATAGACCTGGTTATTTTTTTTGCCCGCTCGGAGTTGGCAGAGAGTTTGGTGAAGCAATGCAGTGTGCGTTGGTCTGCCGCTGGTGGCTGACTCTGTGCCGTGTCCATTAACTCTGGGTGATGCCTGGTGATGTGAGCCCGCGCATTTGTGGTGTTCCCGAAGTGTTTAATCTTACTTTTGCAAATCCTGCAAACTATGAAGCTCATGTCAAGCTCGGTCTTTCCAGGCATTCGGTAAAAACCAAAATGAGTCCAAATCTTTGCCTTCAACGAGGACGGGGCCGGTTGAATCTCTCTTTCCTCCTCCATTAGTGTAGTTTTCTCCTTGTTTTGGTGGTTTCCGCGCATGCATGTGTTCAGAACAGGCTGCGTGGTGATGTCATGACGCCCCGACTCCCGCGTCGTTTCAAAATAAAAGTCGACAGCCAGCGGATTTTTATTATTATATATTTTTTTAAATAAATCGATTTTGGGACATTTTAAATCGATTCTGAATCGGAGTAAATGAGAATCGCGATTCTTATGAGAATCGATTTTTTTGCACACCCCTAGTAGAAAAGCGCTATATAAAAGCAAGGCCATTTACCATTTACCATTTCCATGCTGTCACTAGGTCTTTCCCTAGTTGTCAGCTGCACTATTCGCAACAGTCACTAGCCTAGGCTAGATAGAACATTTAAAATACACAGGACAAGATGTTACTATCCCTTGTGCCAAAATCCCAGGCAAAACACGTTTAGAGGCCCTGTTCGACTAAGAGGCCCTACCAAGCCTGCAGTCATGTAATATGAGCAATAACCTATATCCTATATCCATCTCACATAGTAAAAATAAATACAAACTGCCCCCAATTTTACTATCCACCATTATCCGCCTTCCATTACAGCCCTATAACCTCACCCCAGAACACATCTTCAGTAGTGGACCCCAGGATCATAGAGTGTTTCGGCCATTATCACTAGACACTCTCCCCCAGGGAAGGCCCCGCTGAGATTGATCATGTCTCAGGGTGTGTTCCTTACAGTCAGCCCCTCCAACAAATCCTCTCAATCCTCCCAAAAATTACATGGGAGGATTACAACATAATGAATCTGGGTTAATGGCATCTCCTGTGGTGGTGTGATGTGACTATGAAGCAGACAGTCTTTTCCCCACTCCAGAATCTCACCCGTTACCCAGTCGACATGGGGGTTGTGTTGCATCAGCCATGGGTAACCCAGAATAAGTGTACGGATATACTCGACTAACTACTCTAGTCTAATACTTCCCTCCGTATGGGGCCGACGTCCGATTACTTTTTCACGTGTTTAATTGCACGAGTATGGCTACATCATACAAACATGCTAATTAGCACTTTTCTTTAGTAAACGTGTCGTTTGCCAGCTAATCAACTGAAATGACACAAATAAACAAACACAGTATTAACGACACAGGCATATTAACAACCGTATAATGCACAATCATAACATATTTATGCTGAAAACATAAGTTGCAAACATTTTGAATACACAACTCACCAGCTCAGCTTCACCAGTTAAACAACGACATCCATAAAAAAGTAGATCCGGCAGGTAAAAGCATCCGCCCAAACACACCAACAGGTGGAACTGCAACCACTAGATGTCGCTATACATTACACCAAGTGCGGGTAAACTCCACATCTCCCACTTGGGCTACGTGTCACTGACTAAGTAGGCCACAATAACTATTATTATTACAACAATATAGTGCACAGAACATGCAAAACCTTCAGGGTCATAAACAGAGACACAGCATAACTGTTTAACAAAGAGTCTTGGACTAAGTCTTGCATTCAAGCGTCCACAGGTTCAGCACCTCTTAGGCATTCACGGGAGCAAATAAACCCCCCTCCTGTTCTTCCACTGGCAGCAACACCACCAGCCCCCTGACGTCCCTGTGTAGGATGGTGGTAGGACACAGTTCCTTATCCTTCCTTGCTGGGGACTGGCCGATGGGAAGACTATGGCAAACCCTCAGTTTGACGTCTCGGACAACACCTTTATCATCTGGACACGACAATACTGCTCAAGGACCTCTTCAACACACGGACAGCTGCCTCTGCCGCCCCATTTCGATGTGGTGAGTCTGCAGGACCAAACTCCCAAACCCAATCAGTCCCAGCCACAACTGCTCTCCTTTGGATGTCCTTTTTGTCGATCTCTGCCAGGAAACTGTACAGATCCTCCAGCGCAGGTTTGGCCCCCACGAAGTTGGTCCCCTGGTCAGACCAGAGCTTTCTGGGATGACCTCTCAGGGCTGTGAAACGTTGATAAGTTCTGAGAAAGCCCTCAGTCGAGGGCTGGTCCGGTGCGTACAGACGGGAGATCGCCCATTACTTGAGAGCACAACTTGGCCTTGCACTTGCGGCAATGCATACACGAGTCAATGACCCTGCGGGCAACTCTAGGACCTTGCACCACCCAGGCTCTTCTCCTCATCCGCAAGAGGGTGCCGGAAACGCCTTCATGATTGACACGGTGGGCTTCCTCTGCAAGAAGGGTGCTGATCCTCTCCCCGTAGGGTATCAGGACCCCACATCTCTCTTCATCCACGGACTGGACCCAGCCATAGCACAACAAGAGGCCGGTCATACTGTCCTTGTTCACGACCAGGCGGTTGAGTGTCATCGTGGGGAACATCACACCTGACTGGGCAGCGGGACATAAGTCCTGGAATGCCGCCTCTCGCTCCTGGACAGTGAGCATTGCCTCCCACTGCTCTTGATTGCTGGCTCGATTTCTGCCGAGTAACCAGGAGTTCACGGCTCTGCGGACGTACCCCACCGCCCCACAGAGTTTGGTTAGTGTAGCAAACCTTGAAAGATTCACCTGACCCACAAGAGCAGACCCCCATAACCTCTTCGTACTGCAGGTGCTAGGTACGGCCGAAGAACCTGTTGCAGCACCCGGTGGGGATCCCCTCTTTTTGACCGAAGGAGGCCCTAGGACTGCACCATCCCCGGGCATGGCACTGACACTGCCAGGACTGCCTGGAGCAGACTTCTCCCTCACTTGGGATCTTGTAATGATGGCGGAGAAGGCTTTCCTTTGGAGCTTACTCACGGCTTTCTTGGTACCAGAGGCCACCTGTACAGCAGACTTCATGGGCCACTCTTCCACCGGTCTGGACAAGAACTTGGGGCCCCTCTCAAGCTCTTCTCTGATTTCAGGAAAGCTGCCTTGACAGCTTCGCGGTTGTTCGGCAGGGAAGCAGGATCCTCTTTCCAGGGGTATTTGACGTCCCAGTGGGGCTTGTCGCTGTGGTCGTCGCTTAATCTGAACAACACAGTCTCACACCCAGTCGTCACATGTTGCCGTTTGGTCATTTAGCCCTGATGTCCTAAGCCGACGTCCAGGGGTCCCCCTCTTCGTTGCTTGACGCCGTAGAGGGTCATCCGATAGATTTGAATGCAAATCCCTCATCGTTGTATTTTGACAGAAAGGGGGTTAGCCATCCAGCGGTTTGCCTGCGCTGAAAATATGTTTTTTGGCGACTGATTTTGTGTTACAAATGTGTATTTTGCAGTACCGTGCAGCGCATATGGTGAACAATCGTTGGTCCGGTGTTGGTCATTTCTACATGCAGGTAGGTCATAGTTGGACGAATTAAGGTAAGTACAGCAATAAAACATGTTGTCAGGTCGTTTTAATGTTGATTCGCCTTCTAGTATACTATCTAGAATTACTACGGGGGATAGATAACGTTAAATTAAAACAACTAGCCAAAAGGTAGCTAGCTATCATGATAACAGTTACGTAAATATGACTTTTAGAAGACGTCAGGACATGCACAGGCGAATATCATGTTTGTAACAATGTTGCTTTGCTAAATAAAGTTGTTTAAAAAGTGAAAACCTGGAATGGAAAAGGACAGACGGATAAGACAGGTGTCCATTGGTGTCTGTTAGCCGATTTTCAAATGCTATTATCATACTTTACATACTTAATTTACCAATCACAGTATCTATTGTTCCGACGACAAAGTGTGTATTGAAGTAGTTAAGTAATATATTAATATATAACTGCCCTATGTCTGAAATCAGACATGGTCCCTGAGAACCTGAGGCCCTCATGACAGGCCAGAGTGATCACTGGATCATTTAAAAGTGTGAAGTAGTACACAATGTACATACTAGATTGTGTACTACATGCGTACTGTGTTACATAATGCACCTTTTTATCTAACTTGGCTACACTAATTTATCACGTCATCTTCAAATACAAGCTGTTGCATACATAGACAGGTATTATGATTACAAAATATGTGCATCCCTGAGGGGTAACACTTTACTTGACAGTGTCTACATAAGAGTGTCATGATACTGTCATAACTATGACATGACACTGTCATAAAAGTGTCATCAACTTTATAAACATGTCATAAACTTTTATGACCTCTGTCATTAAGTGTAATTCTGTTTTTGTTATGACAAGTTGACATTGCTTGGGCTGTCTCGATTATGACAATTTGTCATTAATCAAAGTGACATTACCAGAAGTTGTCTTGGTCATGACAAGTTGACATTAAATATGTTTGGGACGTATTTGTAATGACAACTTGACATTAAGCAGGATGACATTACCAGAGGATGTCTTTGTCATGACAACCTGACATTAAATTTGTTTGGAGTGTCCTTATTAAGATAACTTGGAATTAAACAGGATGACATTACCAGAGGATGTCTTTGTCATGACAGCTTGACATAAACAGAAAACCCACCTCTTTTTGTATTCATGACATGTTGACATAATGATTATTCTAAAAAAAATATATTCAGGAGGTTAGTTAGAATGACTTAAAAACATGAGCTTTTTCAGCATAAAAATACACAATTTATTTATTTTTAAAAATTTCTGAACACGTTTCTGAACAGCACTTTATTTATTTTAGGAAAACATCAGAATGGTTTGTGTTAATGCCAGGAACCTGAGACGGTACAACATGTTTTGATTTATTGTAGCAATTACGTCCTCCAAAGACAAGATCTTATCAGAGAATTGCGTGAAGTTGGTTTGAGAGAAGTAACTTTGAAAAATATATTAGAAGTAGGGTCAAGCGGGAGGGAAAAACGTTGTTTTTTCACATTTTTAATAGATACTGGATTATATAGCCAAATATAGTGCACTAAGGTGCTAGTCCCGTAGATGGCAGCAATGCAACTTTTTGGATGCCGGCTGCCGTAAAACCCCACAGAAGAAGAAGAAGAAGAAGAAGAAGAAGAAGAAGAAGAAGAAGAAGAAGAAGAAGCGGCCGTCTTATGCTGTCAGACTGCACCAGCAACAACCAGGAGTGAAGACCAAGGAGTGAAGGTCAAGGTTGGATTAACATTACTTGGTGAGTAAACATATATATATTTTTTTATTTTCTTAATTTTATGTGCAACAGCAAGTAACTATAAGCGCTCAGTCGAGTTACACAACACTACAATTGAAATGTCCGCAGCGTGCTTTTAATGTATTAGCTAGCTAGCTAAAAGCTTAACAGTAATGTTTAATGAAGTGAGTTGAGTCGGCTATAAGGTGCCTAAACTTGCGGTCCCAGAACTGCTGCGGGAATTAATCTTCAGCCCTCTGTTTGCAGACACAGGTATGAGCTGAGGAATATGTTGTGGAAAGGCGTTAGCCGTTATCCACTAACGTTAATAATGATAAATTAACAGAGATGCGCTAACCGTTAGCTGTTAACGGGCCTTAGCGCCTTAATAGAAATGATTGAAGAAATATTACTATTTCTGTGTGTGCATGAGCAAAGTAGTTTTGTATTGCTATGTGTGGTATTTATTACATTTTGGGGAGGAGTAGTTTAACATTTGTGTCGTCTTATTCACAGGATGATGCTGTGGAAATGAGCAGAGGCTGCAACCTGTGGATTGGTGGTGTACCTCAGAGAAAAGGAGGATAATCTCTTTAAGGAGCATTTGGTAGGTAATTCCAACACAGAAAAACTATACTTTGTGTTAGTCTTGTTTTTATTTGTTATGTGCTTAATTCTGACATTGATTATGACCTATTTATGCTAGGTTGATGTAGATCTCACCACTGAGTGTTGAAGATCATTGTAACCAGAGGTGCCACATCGGTCAGATCCAGCTAGCGCACGGACTGTGGTTGAGGGAACAGAAGTCCTGGAAGACGTAGATCTACCCAGAGCCTGTGCCTTGCTAATGGGGCTGATCTACTCACAATCTCGGGTATTTTTCACAAGGTGAACTGAGTGAATGTTGATCAGATGGTTTCTGTTCTTCAAGTGTATATATTTGGCAGGGCTTTAGTGTTTACCGCATCCTTCACCTGATATTGCTGTGATAAAAATTGTTATTGATATTGATGTTGGTTACAATAAATACATTTTGACAGTAAAACTGGAATTGCCATGTCTAATTTATTCTGACTTAAATGAAATAAGTTACTTATACTCAAATTTGAGGTAACAAAGCATTGACTTTTCTGGGAAAGTAAAAGAAAGGAATTATATCAACTTAAATGGAGTAATTTGACAACTTATTAACACTAAAACTTTGATATAAAAATTGAGTTGGTCAAAGAATGTATTCGTTACACTGTCATAATGGTGTCATGGCAGCCATTATCCTTCATGATATATTAATACAAATAAAATTGGTACCACTTTACTTTAGGTCAAAGAATGTATTCATTACACTGTCATAATGGTGTCATGACAGCCATTTTCCTTCATGATATAGTAATTACAAATCAAAATGGTACCACTTTACTTTAGGTCACAGAATGTATTCATTACACTGTCATAATGTTGTCATGACAGCCATTTTCCTTCATGATATATTAATTACAAATCAAAATGGTACCACTTTACTTTAGGTCACAGAATGTATTCATTACACTGTCATAATGGTGTCATGACAGTCAGTGTTGTGAAATATCATGTCACACACACACACATCTATCTGACCAAGTGTTAGAATTGGTCTCTGATCTTGCACATCTAATTATAATAATCATTATGTCAACATGTCATGAATACAAAAACAGGTGGATTTTCTGTTTATGTCAAGCTGTCATGACAAAGACATCCTCTGGTAATGTCATCCTGCTTAATGTCAAGTTGTCATTACAAAGACGTCCCAAACATATTTAATGTCAACTTGTCATGACCAAGACAACTTCTGGTAATGTCACTTTGATTAATGTCAAATTGTCATAATCGAGACAGCCCAAGCAATGTCAACTTGTCATAACAAAAACCGAATGACACTTAATGACAGAGGTCATAAAAGTTTATGACATGTTTATAAAGTTTATGACACTTTTATGACAGTGTCATGTCATAGTTATGACAGTATCATGACACTCTTATGTAGACACTGTCAAGTAAAGTGTTACCTGATTGGGTAATTGTTGCTGTGTTGTATGCCAGTTATGGAGACTGACAGTTATTATTCTTTGATATAACTGCTTTATGATCTGTTTTGCTTGATCTTTGAGGAGACATGCTACATGAATTCATTCATTCATTCATCTTCTATATTCCTGTTATTCCTGTTAAGTCATTTGGCGAGAGGCGGGGTACATCCTGGACAGGTCACCAGTCTGTCACAGGGCTAACATAGAGAGACAGACGAAGCGGGAGAACCCGGAGAGAACCCACGCAGACACAGGGAGAACATACAAACTCCACACAGAAAGGAACCAGTCGGCCCATGGATTCGAACCGGTGATCTTCTCACTGTGAGGCATCAGTGCTAACCACCCTGGCTACATGGATGATAAATGTTAATGTCTGGTAATGTTTTAAAATAAAATACCTGCCACCTGTCTCTGCCTGTGATCATTTCCATTCAATTCAGTTTCATGATTGTTTACAGTTTATAAATTAGCAGCCTGAATAGGTTTGTTTTCAATAAAAAGAGGTGAGGGGTTAACAGACAACTTCATCCAATCACACCCATTACAGTAGCTTAGCCAGCATAAAAGACAAGCCCATGTTATTGAGAAGTACATTCTTACCCATCAGCTGAATGTTTGTGCTTATGTTGCTTGTTAATTACTCAGTATTTATTTAGTTTTGATTAACATTTATTGTTAAAGGCATAAGCTGTGAACCAGTAGTCCCATTATAGGTGAGGATAGAAGTTACAATATTCTGAAATCAAGGAATGCCCCTGTTGCATATCCTCAGTAGTGTTTTGTTAAGATGCTGTTTCTTCATTGAAACACACAGATTTCAGAAATGACCTATTGGACATCATAACGGTATGTGTAACTGATTTACTCAAAGTCCCTTGACAAATAGCTGTTGTGATGTTAGTTTACACATAGGTTCAAGATGTCTGGTGGAATTAATTGGCAAAAACAAATGAGCAGATACAATATAAATTACTAATTCAGTTGTAAATCCGTCAGATATGATTACCTTACATGATTTTTTTCTCATTGTTTAAAAAAAAATACTTATATCATGGTCTTAGTCCTCAAAAGCCTCTCTGAATCTAAGCCTGTGCACAGCTGTGCTCATGAAATGTTACAATCCATACTTTGTTGTAGGACTATAATAAAGATATTGTTGGAAAGGTCTCAACGTGGGGAATAACATATGTTAGTTTAGGGGTTGTAACTGACTCCTTCTTTGATCTACTGACCTTTGAACCCTGACTTCTAAGAATTTTTGAAGGCTTAAGGCTAAAGTAATTCTGCATTGAAAGGGGCTATAGACATGGGACAAAGTGCTGTAGAAAGCTTATGAACTCTGCCTTTTGTGCCTGTGTGACTATACCTAGTGGATATAGACAGAAAGTGGGAGTGCTGTCCAAAATGGTATCTTTTCACCCACTTGACAATTATATGCTTAAATTCTGGTAAGAACTGTGTTTCCTACACCCTTAAACCCCAGCTATGTATTGATTTTATTAGGCTATTTATAACCGCCTATTCAAGGAAATCACTAATCGTGGTTGAAACCCCAAATACCTTGAGCTGCGACATGTAGCTTGATACCAAGTCGCGTGATATTTGTAGTTTTTTTCAGTTTTAAAACATATGTTATAATAGGGTTGTAAAAATATATATATATACTGTAGAGTTGAGCCGGATACTCGGCTGAAACGAGTATCCGGTACGGATAAAGCACTTTTGCCGAGTACGAGTATTATACGAGTAATACGAGTCAATATCTGTGCTCGGATTAAATAAAAATCCTCATTGGGTAGCTGACTGTGTCTGCGTTCTGTGATAGACTACAGCCTAGAGGTCTTCGGAAAAAACCGACAACCCGAAAACCCGAGGTTCCGACCCGACCCGGCTCGGGTTTGGGTCCACTCACAAGAAGTAACGCCGGGGCCGGGTCGGAACCGGTGGAGTTTGTCTCGGGTCTCGGGTCTCTTATTGTGAAAGGCCGGGTCCTACAGTACCCGAGAGGACCCGGCGATTGGCGGTCACAGCTGTCAATCACCGCCGCCCTCCCCTTTCCCCCCTTCCCGACTCCAATGCGAGGCTAGGCCAGGGGTGGGGGCTGGCAGCGGCCGCAGCCGCAGCCGGAACCAGGTAGAAGAAGACTACGTTTAGGTAAGAAACAGAAAGTAATAGCTTATAAAAACAAGTCTTAAGACAACTTGTATTAAATCATAAAGCAACTCGGGCATTTCGGGTCCACGGGTTTTTAAGGGTTCGGTTCGGTTTCGGAACTCGTATTTACAATAATGGCTCGGGGCCAGTCGGGTCCGGTTCCAATTTTCACGGGTCCATTTCGGCTCGGAACTCATATTTACAATAATAGCTCGGGGCCAGATCGGCTCCGGGTCGACTGGCCCCACACCTGGTGTGGGAAGAAAAGAAAAACAAAAAAAAACAAAAATATATATATATATATATATATATATATATATATATATAAAAAGATCACACTGATCATAAAAAAAATTAAAGTTAAAATAAGAAAGTTATTGTTGAGCATGAAAACTCTTGTTCATTACATTTTACTTGATAATTGCAACCGCATTGTTGCAAAACTTGTTCTGTAAATAGTTCGTTTGCTATCGTGATCAAAACCATTGATCTCTGAAGCTCAATGCTGATGCTGTCCTGTAAACAGTTTTCTAATCAGCAATAAATAACTATTTCTGATCAGCCCATATCAATTGCATGCTTAAAATAACATACCAGTTAAAACCATAGACATATATACATAGACGCCTCATTGAGGGCTGCGCCGTACGTCAACGTCACCGCCATATTGGGGATGGCAAACTGCAGCTATCGCCCATTGACTGTATATATCACCGGGCGAAAGATACCTCATTCGTGTGCTGTTTGGAAATGTTTCAGTCGGATAACTTTTCACGAGTAAGACAGAACAATTACTTTTGATTGTATTTGATCATTACAACATCATTTTGAGATCAGAATATGCATACTTTTGTTGATACTACAAGTCTCGCGCATAATACTATGAAGTCCCGCGTTAAAAACAGCCTTCAAACAACCAAGAATTCAATCGTATTTAACTAAATTGCCTCGAACTAACTACTCGCAGTGTTCAAAGTTGATTAGCTAACTTTTCTCATACTATGTAGGTTTCCCAAAGATGAAGGGCTGACAAAGCGGTGGGAAATTGCTCTGAGAAGGGAAGGGTTTTCTGCTAGCCCGTCATCCAGGCTCTCTCCTAACTTACATTTGTACTGTTGTACTTTTTACTCTATTTATGTTGTGCGTAATACTTGGATGTTGTGCTAGAATTTTGATGTACACTTCTTCAGTGATAATAAAAGGACTCTGATGTATTTTGTATTACACTCTGAGATCATTACAATATTTTATCCTTTTATTTAGCATGTGGCTAACAGGAATAACCGGCTATAGAAAATAAATGAATAAAGCTGGATTATATGTGTTTTTTAATCTGTTTTCTTGCACTCTGGTGTATAAATATAAGTATGTATATATGTTCTTTAATCTGTTTCCTTCTAAAAAAAAATAAAATAAATCAGAGTATGGTTTAGACCAGGCAATCGCAGTATTTTATGCCATTATTATTTCATTTTATTTTATTATGATTTGCAGACTTTGTTCATTTTGTTAATTATTTGTCCCAATGATTGTCAATATTAGTCGTTATAATATAAAAACGATTAATCAAAATCAGTACCATGTAAATGCTGGTGCTGTTTATTAATACAGATGTCTCATTTCCATGTCCGGTGGTTATTATAGACACAGATTCAGTATTTTGTATCATTACAGTAGCAGCTAAACACTCGTGAAAACATTATAAAATACATCGAGTGGTTTGATGCCGACCTGTACACTGAACATATCAAGAATAGTTCACGTTTATAATCATCAGAGACCATTACAGATGTTGTTTTATGTTCCTAACAGTTTTCTGAATATATACGTCCGTATGTGAATGCGTAAATGAGAGGAATTAATTTATAGCACCTTGTAGCAGACACTTAATAAAGTTCTCTCCATTGACTCGTATTGGTTTGCGGGGCAGAGTTGCCATCCCCAAGATGGCGGCGACGTTGACGTATCGCAGCAGCGGGCCAACCCGCTCAATGAGGCGTCTATGTATATATGTCTATGGTTAAAACCTCGCTCATTTCAAGACAACCAGACCCACGTCCGGGTTTAATCCCGCCCACTTCCGGGTTAGGTCACGCCCACTTCCGAGTACAGATACAGATACAGATAATTCATATGGTTAACAGATACAGATACAGATACAGATAATGCTGTACTCGCTCATCCCTAATATACTGATTACATCAAATATCTAGTGGTGCCGAACTAGCGATGACATTGCTTTAAGTCGATATATGTATTTAGGATGTGTTTAGAACATCCTAAATACCGTATTCGCCGCACGGTACTGCAAAATACACACTTGCAACACAAAATCAGTCGCCAAAAAACATATTTCCAGCGCAGGCAAACCGCTGCATGGCTAACCCCCTTTCCGTCAAAATACAAAGATGAGGGATTTGCATTCAAATCTATCGGATGACCCTCTACGGCGTCAAGCAACGAAGAGGGGGCCCTCTAGACGACGGCTTAGGACGTCAGGGCTAAATGACCAAATGGCACCATGTGACGACTAGGTGTGAGACTGTGTTGATCTGAAGGTCAGACCTCCCCTGATGATCTCTAACTCTCTCTCGTCAGCGAGTGTCATTTCCTTCCCCCCAGGGGCGCACTTCCCACAACGACAGCCACCGCACTTAGGGTCACAAGCAGCGCCAATGCTGTCCCACTGCAGGCACTTGACAATCTCAGCATTGCACACAGCTGTAGTTACAACTCCCACGCTGCTCCTTAACTTGGAGCCGCAGTTATGGAGGCCCTCGACTCTCCTGGACTCTGCCTTCATGGAGCAAGCAAAGTGGATCAATGAGCGGCGCGCAGTCACCTCAATGCCCTCAGAAAGATCCGGTGCATGCCACCGACAGTCTTTCCTAGCGGACCATCCCACAACACCAAATCGCCACACCTCATGGGGGGGCAAGGCGGCCTTCCCGGGTACTGATAAGTAACTCAATTGTCTTTGGGCGGGCCAGCTCCCCTGGTTTTACAACACCTGGGAAGAACTTCTCCAGGCGCTCCGAGTCCACTGCATGATCCACTCTGGCAATCTCCTCCAGTCCATAGCAGGGCATCTCATGAAGGCGCCAAGTTCCCTTCTTTGTTGTGACTTTTATGTTCACACGATATCTCTTCGTCTCAACCCTCGCCTCCATACCACCCACACCATACACGACTAGTGAAATGGGCTCACCAGTCAATCCAAGCCTCTCAGCTGCTTGATGAGTGATATAGTTTGTGTCGGAGGCTAGATCGATTAGTGCTCCAACCCAGTCTCCCCTCTTGGTTGTTACCTCCACCACCATCATGAGGACTGGGTGCTCAATCAGTCCACTTTCGTCGACCAGGTCTTTACCAGCACATACTGTTGAAGACACTTTATTCGTGCAGGCCTTATGGACAGCTTCCAGCTGCTCTGGAGTCAGACCTAGACTAGCAAACACGACTTCTTGTTCCTCGGTAGGACCGCGGGGCTCTCTCCTTTTCTCCCCCTTGGCGATGTCTTTCTTTGCTGGAGACTTGAGGCACAGGAAGAAGTGGTGGTCTGGAGGGTCACCACCTCTTTTACATTCGTCATTGCGACACAAAAAGTTTTTTATGCAAGGGCTTTCTCTACCATGGAGACATTTGGGGCAGGCTCTTATCTTCTTTACCTGCGCCCTCCGCTCTGAAGGGTTGGCCTTCCTAAATGTCTTACAGCGGTACAGACGACCAGTGTGTCCCTCCTCACCACACATACTGCAAGGATTTTGCGATGATTCTCCTCCTGTCTCACTTGCCGTAGTCTTGGTAAACGAACGCCTCTCCTGCCGTCGGTCCCCCGTTCTTTCTTTTGGCTTTTCGCGGGGGCCTGGTTCACCCGTTCTGGCAGAGTTTGATCGTCTGGTGACCTGTAACTGCTCCAGTTGAACTAGAACCGTCTTCTGATCTCTCAGGAACAGCCAAAGTTTGTCAAACCGGTTCCGTGGGTTAACGTTGCTGGCCACATCGCACCGGTACAAAAGCCACCTTTCTTTCATACTGTCCGGCAGCTTACTTTCAAGTCAACGGATCACCAACTGGTTCTTTATGGCGTCCTCACAACCCAAGTCTATAAGGTCCAACAGCGCACTTTCCACTGCTTGGATCAACTGCAATGCTTCTCTTGGTTGATTGTTGCGCACAGCTGGTAAGTCCTGTAGCTCCAGTACAATGTCGTCCGCTATCTGCGACATGTCCCCATAACAATCCTCCAAAACCCGGAAGACCTCATCTGCAGTACGACAATGAGACAGTCTGAGTTCGCGTTTCACCGCATCGCTGATGCTGTCCAGCAGGTGAAAAAGCTTACATTCTGGGGAGCCCGTGGTTTCAGCTAATGCTTGAAGGGTCACCCAGTTACTCTTCCATCGCCAATAGCTTCTCCTGTCACCAGAGAACTTTGGTAGGCTTAAGGGTGCGAGTGCAATTCTGGGCCCGATGAAAGACCCCTGAGAGGTAGCTGTAGTGCTCTGTCCCGCTCCAACACTATCTGGTAACAGAGCGGGTACTCCATGTGGCTGCTGTGGTGTACTAGAGAAGCCGGGTACAAACGTTGTGCTCATGGCCCACTGTGGTGGATGTCTCTGTGGTAGTGCTTTCTGCCCCCTCAGGACGGCTCACACTACTGTCTGATGCACCGCCAGTCACCAATGATCCACACAGTAACTATGGAGGAAAATAAAAGTATAAATATGTGACGTAATGAAAAATATGAATGCAATACTATTCTGTCACATCTGTGTGATAAAATAAAACAAGACCTTAAAGGTGACGTTTTAAAATATAATTAGTTGAATTAAGATAACATAATACTAGCTGTCTGTTGTTGAAGCAGGTGCTGGTACAGACAGTGGGGCAGACATGGAGGAGGCATCGCAGGTGGGTATGAGCTGAACCAGTTACTGAAAGAGAGAATCATCTTGTAATAAACATAAATGCACTCTTCATTCTTATCCAAAATAATAAAAGTTGACGTAGCTGACAGCAGTTCTCCTGCAGATTGTTAAACACATTTGTGTTGTATGATTTCAATCAAACTAATTATCATAGCTTGTAGTTTAGGTTAACTTACTTCAACATGAGGCTGTACTATTAGCGTCATACCAGGAGCAGGTAGCGAGGCCACTGCCACTGCCAAGGTCCATCGCTTTTAGGGTCCTCTGGAAACATGTCCATTGTGTGAGTCTCTGTGTTTGCAGCGCGTTTCTGTATTTGCAACGCGTTTCTGTACTTGTAGCACGTTTCTGTACTTGAAGAGTGTTTTTTTGTTTGCTGGTGTTGTGTATGTGTTTTCTGAAATTGCAATTCGTTGAGCTCTCTCGGCCACTGATAATAATGCAGTTCAGTAGCAAACTCTTATTTTGCACAATTTGCACAAAAACTCATCAGTCCTAGCAACGTGCTTTTATCCGACGTCTCCATTTTGGTAGCTGTTAGCCGCATAGACAGAGACAAAATGGTCAGTGACTATATTCAATATTCAGTTAACGCGACTCATACAAAACCTATTGTGTTATGTAAATGTTCTGCTAACTGCTAATGCACTTAGACTGTTCTTGCATAGAAAGCTGTATGTAGGTTCTCCTTAGAGATGTGAATAACCCTAATACCTGCCAGGTTGATAGTGAAAAAACATATGTGCCTATTCTATCCCAGCTAATTATCTGCTCCCTGCATAATTAAGGCTTATAGATGAGCAAACATAATTAGTAAGCATAATGCGGATAATGGTGGTGGTGTGTGTGTGTGTGTGTGTGTGTGTGTGTGTGTGTGTGTGTCAAAATGTAGCTAACAATGTGGTGTGTTATCTGCCTTTAGGGAAAAAACATTGATCATCCTGTATGTGTTGGTACTGTAGCTTGTTTATGACGAAACATAGGTGGGCTGGGAAGCATTTGAGCTTGTGTGGAAGACCTAATAATTAGGCACATGTCATGACTGAATGAAATAGTATTCCCAGCGGTGGGAGCAATCGAGTACTGCATGACACACTCTAAAATACTGCGGAATAAATCTGGCACGATGAAAAAAAACTGCTCCTTATATGAGTGTATGATGTTGTCTTTGTGTAAATGAAACTGAAATCACAGCCTGGCAACTAGTAGACAGAGAGAACATAACATCCCTCGCAAAAGAAAGTTGGGTACTTTGAAAACAAGGCCTAATTAAACCAGTTTACCAGTTATCTTTAAATAAGAGCCTTTGTGTCCTTGCTCATTTCCCTCATGAGTATAAGATGCAGAGTTGTGGGCGGGGATGGAATGGGGCTTAATTTGTTTGGACGAACCCATTTCTCTTGGGGTGTCCTAATGAAAGTGAGATCAAAAGATTAGTTAATATTCAACCACATGTATTAAACACAATGCTGATTGTGGGCAAACAGCAGTATTAGACTGAATACTTGCAGAGCATTGGCTATAGATAAGCTTCTATTAAAATGTTGCAGTATCACACAGACACCACTCAGGGCCATGCTGGGAACAGAATCACATTTATTCCCACTATGTTTGAAATTGAATTCTTCATTAAGAGATCAGCCCTAACTTGCTTAGGAGATGGCCTATGCCATTGCATGAGTCTAATTGGTAAGTTATGGGCCTCCCGCCATGTTTTGCCAGAGGTTTGATTAACACAGCTTGTAGGATCAATGCTGTGTGTTATAAGCAGTTGACTAGACCTTGCAGTACCTTGTCCACATTTACTGGTGGACTATTTCTGGAAGGACAATGCAAACATTCTAGGTCAATGCTGAACAACCAGATATACAGTTCATCACTGTAGAGTTTATTTGCTTTGAAGGTCAAAGAACCCATCTGTTTTCTAGGCACATATTCAATATAACTGTAGATTTTGTAGCCTCAGCAGCTTGAAACAGTGCACGACCGTGCCCCACAGGAAATGGATCATCACAGTTTTGCTGAAACCCTCAGAGCTGGAGACATTTTCAGGTGAAAACACCAACACTGCCAAACACCAACAGACAGCTAACTGCTAGTTGCCTTCAAAAACTACAACTTCGCCCCAGTCTGGACATAATACAGTAAATGCTACTGAAAAAACAGGTTTTCTTTACAGCCTGGTCATTCAAACATGCACGTGACTGTTTTTATGTTTAGTTAATATCTATTTGTTGGCAGCAAATATTCAAATTATGGCAACCTGGGTGACTCATTTTTCCCATTATTTTCCCCAACACAGGCCGGCCCTCGCATTAAAGGAAGCACTGACACTTGGGAATGGAAATCACCACAATGTGATTAGTTAATAAATCTGTTAATTTTAACTCCTTCTGCTGCAATGACAATGGCGCAGTTGTAGAAGCTGTCCTTGTTATTTACACTGACAGGTTTTACCACAAGAAGTCTGGGAGCTGCTTTTTTCTCCTCCTCTCTCCTCTTGTTCCTTCCCCCTTTCTTGAACCCAATTTCCCAAGAATGGTGCCGATATCGGGGGCCATGGTCTTTTCTGCAGGACCAAAGCAAATTCCCTGTATGTACACACATGCTTGGCAATAAAGTTGATTCTGATTCTGGAAATGGAAAAGAAAAATTAATGAAAATCACAGTCACCACATGTAGCAGAGGTGGACAGACATGCCAAAGTAAGAAGTGCAATCAGAAGATATGTCATTTGTCTATTGTGCCTCCTGCCATCACTGAGAGCTGTTGTACAGTCTGATGGCCAGGGGGACGAAAGAGTTCTTAAGTCTGTTAGCGGCGCAGGACTGAGACAGCAGCCTGCCACTGAATACACTCCTCTGCCTGATGAAGGTGTTGTGGTGAGGGTGGTGGGCGTTGTCCAGTATGGATAGCAGTTTGTCCAGGGTCCTCCTCTCTGCCACTGTCACCAGAGAGTCCAGCTCTGTGCCCACCACTGAGCCAGCCCTCCTCACCTGTCTGTCCAGTCAAGCAACATCCCTCTTCTTGCTTCCTCCCCAGCAAACCACAGCATAGAAGAGGACGCTGGCCACCACAGACTGGTAAAACATCTGCAGCAGTTTTTTGCAGACGTTGAAGGACCCCAGCCTTCTCAGGAAGTACAGACGGCTCTGTCCTTTCCTGTGGAGTGTGTCTATACATGTAGTCCAGTCCAGCCTGTTGTCCAGCTGCAGCCCCAGACATTTGTAGGTCCTGACCACCTCCAAATCGACCCTTTTGATGGACACAGGTTGGAGATGTGAAGTCCACCAACATTTCCTTGGTCTTGGAGATGTTCAGCTGCAGATGGTTGGACCTGCACCACCTCATGAAGTCAACAATCAGGCTCCTGTACTCCTCCTCCTCCCGCCCATCCTTGATAAAGCCAACTATCACAGTGTCATCTGAGTATTTCTGCATGTGGCAGAGCTCCGAGTTGTGCTGGAAGTCAGATGTGTACAAGGTGAAGAGGATGGGGATGAGCATGGTCCCCTGTGGTGCTCTGGTGCTGCTGACCACAGTGTCCGACGTGCAGTCCTTCAGTCTGACATACTGTGGTCTCTCTGAGAGGTAGTCTGTAATCCATCTCACCAGGTGTGAGTGCACCCTCGGTCACCATACTTGAATGCCCTCTTCTTCCTGTTAAGGATGTCCTTGACATCACTGGCGATCCAGGGCTTGTTGTTGAGGAAGCAGCGTACAGTCCTAATGGGGACCACAACATCCATACAGAAGTTGAGGTAGTCAGTAGTGCAGTGGGTGACCCCCTCAATGTCCTCACCATGTACAGTGGTATGCAAAAGTTTGGGCACCCCTTAGGAAAATCATTGCATCAGTTTGTCACTTGCTGAGCTTTTGAAGCAGCAACTTTATTTTTACAAATGTTATACCCTATGGAAACAGAAACATCTCAGTAGTGAAATCATTTTCATTGGTCCAACAGAAACATTTTTATGTATATTTAAACAAAAATAGGCATGTGCATAAATTTGGGTACCCCAAAGAAATAATTCCATTAATATTTAATAGACCCTCCTTTTGCTGCAAAAACATCCTGTAGACGCCTCCTATAGCTACTGACAAGTCCCTGAAGTGGTAGTTTGGCCCATTCCTCCATACAAAACGCCTCCAGTTCAGTCAGGTTTCTTGGCTTCTGTGCGTAAACAGCCTGCTTCAAATCAATCCATACATTTTCAATGATGTTAAGGTCTGGGGACTGGGATGGCCATTCCAGAAGATTGTACTTGTGCTTCTGCATGAATTCCTTGGTGGATTCTGAACAGTGCTTGGGATCATTGTCCTGCTGAAAAATCCAACCCCGGCGTAGCTTCAACTTTGTGACAGATTCTTGAACATTCTTGTCAAGAACCTGCTGATACTGAGAGGAAGTCATGTGGCCCTCAACTTTAACAAGGTTTCCAGTCCCTGTGCTAGCCACACAGCCCCATAACATGATGGACCCTCCACCATATTTCACAGTAGGCAATAAGTTCTTCTCATGGAATTCAGTATGTTTTTTTCGCCATGCATACCTCCTCTTGTTCTGACCAAATAACTCCATCTTAGTCAGTTTCTGACTACAGTATTTTTTTCCAAAATGCTTCTGGCTTGTCCAGATGTGCTTTTGCATACCTCATGCGACTCTTCTTGTGACGAACACTCAGGAAAGACTTTTTGCACATCAGCCTTCCGAAGAGCTTTTCCTGGTGCAAAGTGCGCTGGATTGTGGAACGATGAACAACTACACCATCGGTAGCCAGATGTTCTTGTAGTTCTCTGGAGGTGGTCTGTGGCTTGTCTGTGACCATTCTAACCATCCCTCGTCTGTGTCTTTCCAGTATTTTTTTTTTTTGGCCCACCACATCTTTCCTTCACAATGACTGTTCTTCTGGCCTTCCATTTCTGCACCACATTTCTGACTGTGGAAATAGACATCCCAAACCTTCTTGATAATATCTTGTACCCTTCTCCTAATTCATGATAATGAATTATCTTCGTTTTTTGGTCAGTAGAGAGTTGTTTTGATGCCCCCATGTTGCCAGGAGCATAGGACAAGCACAGCCAGCAATTGCCTCTGTTAAATAGCCTTTTTCATGATTGGTTTTACCTGTCTTTGTAATTGAAGGTCTCACAAGCTAATCAAAGCAGTTTTGGGCTGCAACATGTCAGCTACAAATCCCTACAGGTCTTGAAATCAATGTGATTAAAAGGGTGCCCAAACTTTTGCACATACCATTTTTTACATTTTAATTTATTATAACAAAACTTTGTAATGATACTCTAAGAATTTTGGTCTGGAAAACACTCAAATGTCTACATCTCTGTAGGAAATAAAATCTTGTTGCTGTGATCGTCTTTTATAAAGTTAGAGCAAATTATTATGAAATTAGAGAGGTGCCCAAACTTTTGCATACCACTGTATGTCCTGCAGGACGCTCCAGTCAGTAGATTCAACCACACTTCCTGAAGGAGCGTGTAGTTATGGACTGTCTCTGGACCTTTGCCTTGTAGTGTGGTGTGAGCAGGACCAGGTTATGGTCAGACTTTCCCAGTGGGGGCAGAGGAGTAGCAGTGTACGCTTCCTTCACGTTGGCGTACAGGAGGTCTAACGTCCTGTTCCTCCTGGTGGGGCAGCTTAAAAACTGGTAGTGTGGAGTCCAGTGTGACGTGATTAAAATCCCCAGAGATGGCGATGAAGGCGTCTGGGTGTTGTGTTTGCAGTCCCGCTACGGTGGAGTGGATGACGTCACACGCAGTCTCGGTGTGTGCATGCGGAGGGACGTAGACACAAACAACAATGGTGTGTGAGAACTCTCTGGGCATGTAATACGGTCTGAGACCTACCGCCAGCAGATAGTATGTCATAATTGAATATCTGGTCTGAAAGGCATGGCATGATGGCTGTAAATGGTAAATAATCTTGTATTTAAATAACACTTTTCTATCTATCTGGTACTCAAAGCACTTCCCACTGTCACAATAACACACCAACCCATTTGTTCACGCAGATGTACACACAGTCGTATTGGTATTCAGTGTTCAGCGTCTTGCTCGAGAAGACTTTATGTGGGGCATGTACCGGGGATCAAACCTGTTTGTGGACATCCCCTCTACCCATTGAGCTATGTCTGTCTGATCTGTGCAGAGGTAACCTGCTCAGGTTGTACAGTTCAGGTGGTGACAACTGAGCCTTCAAAGTTTATTTTGACTGATGTAATCGAGCTTGTTGAGGTCCATCTCAAATAAAGTCAAGTCCAGTTTATTTGAATACAAATCAACTTGCTTCATAGTCTATAATACGGGGAAGATGAGGAGAAACCCTTGAGTTTCTACCCATCTGTAAATGTTCTTGCAACATTTTCATCACATTTTAGACAATGGGAAGCTGGAAGGACTTGTCTTTTTTTTTTATACCTTTCTCTTGTTTTTTTTTTGTTGTTGTTGTTTTTTGTTCAGTCAGCTTAATTTTCATATCTGTCAGTTGCTCAAAACCCAATACTTTTGTGCTCTTCCATGATTGCTGAGTGGGGTCACCACGTTCAAAGAGTCAGAGAAGCCTATTAATTAATTACCAATGACACAGTCTTCGCAAATCTGAGATTATCCATTAATACTGAAAAACACATTTGTTGTTACTAGCATAACTCTTTTTTTTCCTCTGTGGCACAGCAACCTACATAATAATTGCCTATGTGAAATGCAAACTTAGTCCTTAATCTCAGTAACAGAGAAAATCGTCACATCCCTACTATAATAAGTAGCATTTTCCGGACTCTAAGGCGCACCTGAATATGAACCGCACCAGCTAAATTTTGGGGAAAACACAGATTGTTCCATATATAAGCCGCTGGCGTTTTAATGTTTAATTACCGCATATAAGGGTTTCTTCTACCATGGAGGGGATTGTCGGGTCAGAAATGACTGCTTGGAAACGCAAAGCGTCCCATTTATTTACATTTGAGAAACACAATAAATCTTTCAGTCAATCAATCAAACAATCAATCGATTGAACGTTCACATCTTTGACATTCGTGCAATACGGCACTTCCTGCAGCCATAGTACCCTAGTAGTGCAGTATAACAAAAAACAAAGCTTATAACGCTTGACGAGGCAATAACGTTAAATTGATAAATTTAATTAGTTTTTAAAAGTATGTGCCTGTAACACGGGAGCAAAATTGCAGTAACCTGGCCGTTTACTTTATCAAAATAACCAGCCTACTATGCCAGCAAAGTCAGCCAGATCGATTGCCTTTAACTTAAAAGCAGCATCATATGCTCCGTTTGTTTTCCATAATGAGGGTGTGTGCATGAACACTTCCATGGCGCAAACTGTCTTGCTCTCCTTCTGTCTCTCCTACTGCATTTGGGCTCACTTGGTCTGTTTTGCTCTCGTTACTCGTTGGCGCAAACTGTCTGTCTCGCTCTTGCGCTTCCATGATAGTGCGCCCCCTGGTGACCGTTAGCTGTAAAAATCCATAAATAAGCCGCACTGTTGTATAAACCACAGGGTCCAAAGTGACAAAAGCAGCGGTTTATAGTCCGGAAATTACGGTAATTATCAGGTACTTTATAATTAATCTGTAAATTAAAATTTAAGAGCAAAACACACAAGTTAGCAAGAATGTACTTAGTATTTGATGAACTGCAGCAAACCTAGGGCATGGTCTTCATTCACTCCAGCTTTGAAATGACACTGACTGAATTTGCAATGCATTGAGGTGATAATGCTAAACATGTCATGATTACATTGTAGTGTTTTTATTTATTTTTTTATTTTTCATAACATGTGTAAGTGAACATTGTGATGCATAAACCCACAACATTCATGGTAGTTTAGAAATAATTTCACTGCTCTTACTGAATAGAATCTGATAGAAGGCACAAAGGATGTGCCTTCAAATAGTTTACACTATTTGACCAAAAATGCCTTTTTAAGGTACATATTTTTCTTATAAGTTCTACTAATGTACTCACTGTATAAGATAATTTGTTCTTTTATTTGGGGTGGAAAGCACCTAGGCTATGTAAAACTTTACTGCAGAGATGCAGACTTAGTGGAGGTCTTGCATTACCTGATTTCCAAACTTACTCTTGGTGTATACTGGAACTATCATCCTGTAGGGGATCTTCTATACCTGCTCTAGTTTATTCCTCTTTACAGACAAAACCCTCTCTATATACTGATAATCACGTGGTTCTTAACACACTTAATATCTGGTATCAATTTAGACAGCACTTTATATTTGTAGCTGCATCTTCCTTAGGTCCTTTAAACAACAACCACTTATTTCTTCCTTGACTTTCGGATTCAACATTTTCAATGTGGTATGACAAGGGTATTACACAATTCAGACATCTATATGTAGATGTTGTCTTTGATAGCAAAATGACAGATTCACTATGACCTCCCCATTACTCATCTGTTTTGCTATTTCCCAAATTCGTAATTTTGTGGCTAAGTGTTTCATTAATTTCCCCTATTTGCCTCCAAAACATTTATTCCTCATCACAGAGGAATTATTTCTAAGCTGTATGACACTATTTTAGCTTTTAGCAACCATTCAAATGCTAAAAAATAAGTGTACATGGGAAAGGGAACTGTGAATACAAATGTATGAAGAGTTCTGGGAAGAGGCCATAGAGAGGATACAATCTACCACATCTTGTGCTTGTCTTGGAGTTACTCAATTTAAGGTCTTACACAGGGTGCATATCTCTAAGTCTAGATTATCTGAACTGTACCTGGAAGTGGAAGACAAATGTGATAAATGGCATGGGTCCCTTTGCCACCTTAACCTTATTTTTATTATCCTCTGTTCTTGGGGTGACCCTCCAACCTTGCCCTCTGATTGCTATATTTGGGATTCCTGCCTCCTCACTTGCACTTAATTCTACACAAAAGGACATTATAGCTTTCACATCCATACTAGCAAGACGTTCCTTGGAAGTCTGCTAAATATCCTCCCTTCTCCCTGTGGCTTAAAGATGTCATGGTTTTTTTTGTTGTTGTTTTTGTTTTGTTTTATTTGAGAAAATTACGTTGAGAGGATGTACAATCACATTTTTCCACAAATGGCAACGCTTTATTTCCTATAACCAGTAATATGTGTGTTGGTCATGATGAGCTGAGAGTGGGTTCGTGGGTGGGGGGTTGTTCATTGTTTATTACATGGTACTCTGTAATACAGTTTTTGTGACCGTGTACATGTACATCTATGTTTTTTTTATTTGTTTCTTTAAAAAAAAGGAAAAGGCAAATTGTATTTCAGTGATTTCAAATATTGTATTTTTCCAATAAAAATGTTTTGAAAAAATAAATAAATTCCACAAACGTGTCTGCGTTCTAACCTGCATGACTATGTTTATGGCAGAACCTCTACTGAGGTGTGCATCTGTTTATGTCTCTGTTTCCTCAGTGCTACTGTGGTCTCTTACATTATTCTACTCCTATCATGCAGAAATTGCCTGGACAGCCATTTGGCTCGTGTTTGCCATCCATTTGTAATTCGGATAGAGGGGCCATGACTGCTTGGGCCTCAGGACGGCAGCAAAATCAATTGGCTAGAAATGACATCTGCCAGAATCTGCCTCTGGAGCGCTCGTAGGTACCATGAATGAAATCACAAGCCCTAATTGTGCGCTGATTTATTTACTTGTCTGAGTGAATCGCGGCTGGGCCGGCAAATAGCCCCAGAGCCCTGTCTGTGTGCTTGGTCATACATAACACATTTATTTATTTACCCATCCCTTCTGATTCACAGCATCACTGGAGGATATACTGCCCCCTCTTCCCTCCACCACTAACTCGCAAGCCCAACCCCTGCTCCCTCGCCTTCCCCTCCACATTTGATTAATTCGTTTTTTGTCCTCCTCTTTTTTCGTAACGGCGTGGCTACAGAGACAACTGTCACTTGGTTCAAGTAAATATGTCGATGCCTGAGGTGGTTAGAGCATGCTTGTGTGTATGACTGTGATCGGATTACAACTAGAGCTATTTTTCAGCATTCTTTTAAGGTTTTTGTACAATCCATCTGTCACTGAGAAAACGTGGTGACATCAGTCGTGCATGTGACTTTATGCTGGCAAGCAATAGCATGGCTCTGAGACCACAGACAAATCTAAACTCATGAAACCTTATATCCTCTCCCTCTAACCAAATTCGTTTACATTGGCAGTCTGCTGAAACTTTAACCCAGCTCTAACACAAGCCTAAATAAAACATGAAACAATGCCTCCAAAAGTGCCTGTGAGGCGGTAGTAGAACATCAAAAATTTATACAGCCTCAGTGGGCCCAACCAAGAAATTTATCTAAGCCCAAGAGTTCATCTCGATCTTCCTGTCACCTAGGAGGCAAGTCATGGAAGGTTACAAGCATGCCTGAGATGACACCACAGGAAAGAGATAGACAAGGGGAAGAACTCTGGTTTTCATTATATTATGGCTAAGGGAGAGAGGCAAACAGAAAGAGAGAGAGGGACAGACGCTGAGTGAAGTGAACTTAAGGGGAAGTAGGGAGAGAGATAAAGAGGCAGAGAGAAGGAAGGAGAACAGACCAAAACGGATGGCATTTTTTGTGGCTTAAAACAAAGTTGCCAGTAAATTACCTCTCAGATATTGGGTCAGGTGGAATATCAGGCATAAGGGATGTGTTTGATATTTTAAAGATGAAGTCATCTTTAAAATATCCAACACATCCCATTATCCAATATTTGTCCTACATTGCTGTTAGCGACATCTGAATGTGTGAGCATGGCAGTGCAGCGGCCAGTGGGGAGATGGTGCTACGGTATCATTTAACGCATTGAACAGCTCTGCCTTTTCCAGCTCATTAGCTATCCCCTTCTTTGTCCCAGGCCATTTGATAGCAGCATTAATCTATGGCTCCACTAGGCTTCCTCTCCCTATTTACCGGTATTTCATGAAGATTACACCACTCAACCGTGTAAATGCATGCTCTTTTTTTTTTTTTTTTTTTGCCTCCCCGCCTAGTGTTAGCCCCCAAAGTCTGTGGAGTACCTTGTATAAACTTCTTCGACATACAGCGGATTAAACAGTGCATTTCCCCATAAGCCCAAAGAGATGAGAGGCGGCAGTGAATGAAAGGCGATCAAAGTGTTTGCCAGCCAGCTGCATCTGGCTTTTCCATTTTCTTGGGGTACTGTGTGTGTGTTTACAGCCAACGTAGATGGCACACTGCCATAAACACTGTTGTCCTTTGGTTAGAATCACCTGGTATTTGATCACAGTTGTCTGTTAAAATGGCACTGTCTAGTTGTCAGTAAATACTTCTTTTACTTACTTCTGTGTGAAACTCAAAAAGCATATTTATAATTTCAAAATGGGTTGTAGTATTAATTTTCTCACCAAAAAAACACAATGAATATTGACCTGTCTGAATAACTTACCTTGCTATTTCACTAAAATAGCAAAAAATAATGACTTAGGTGGTTAGCACTGATGCCTCACAGCAAGAAGGTCACCGGTTCAAATCCATGAGCCAGTTGGCCTTACTGTGTGGAGTTTGCATGTTGTCCCTGTGTCTGTGGGGGTTCTCTCCAGGTACTCCAGCTTCCTCCCACCATCCAAAGACATGCTCATTAGGTTAATTGGTGATTCTAAATTGCCCGTAGGTGTGCATGTGAGTGTGAATGGTTGTCTGTCTCTCTGTGTTAGCCCTGCGATTGACTGGCGACCTGTCCAGGCTGTACCCCTGCCTCACGCCCAATGACAGCTGGTATGGGCTCCAGCAGACCCCCGCGACCCTTAACAGGAATAACTAGGTATAGAAAATTAATGAATTAATGAATAATAACCTATACAAGCACATGATACATAAATAAATAAAACACATCTTTTCATACACAAAACACAATTCTATTAAACACATTCAGTAACTTTAAAACTGGTCCTACATGCTACATGATCAAGATACAGAAAGCTTTGGCAGATGGACCCATATAGAGTGGTATGCAAAAGTTTGGGCACCCCTTAGGAAAATCATTGCATCAGTTTGTCACTTGCTGAGCTTTTGAAGCAGCAACTTTATTTTAACAAATGTTATACCTTATGGAAACAGAAACATCTCGGTTGAAATCATTTTCATTGGTCCAACAGAAACATTTTTATGAATATTTAAACAAAAATAGGCATGTGCATAAATTTGGGTACCCCAAAGAAATAATTCCATTAATATTTAATAGACTCTCCTTTTGCTGCAAGTTTGGCCCATTCCTCCATACAAAACGCCTCCAGGTTAGTCAGGTTTCTTGGCTTCCGTGCGTAAACAGCCTGCTTCAAATCAATCCATACATTTTCAATGATGTTGAGGTCTGGGGACTGGGATGGCCATTCCAGAAGATTGTACTTGTGCTTCTGCATGAATTCCTTGGTGGATTTTGAACAGTGCTTGGGCTCATTGTCCTGCTGAAAAATCCAACCCCGGCGTAGCTTCAACTTTGTGACAGATTCTTGAACATTCTTGTCAAGAATCTGCTGATACTGAGAGGAATTCATGTGGCCCTCAACTTTAACAAGTTTTCCAGTCCCTGTGCTAGCCACATAGCCCCATAACATGATGGACCCTCCACCATATTTCACAGGCAATAAGTTCTTCTCATGGTTTTTTTCGCCATGCATACCTCCTCTTGTTCTGACCAAATAACTCCATCTTAGTGTCATCTGACCACAGTATTTTTTTCCAAAATGCTTCTGGCTTCTCCAGATGTGCTTTTGCGTACCTCATGTGACTCTTCTTGTGACGAACACTCATAAAAGGCTTTTTGCACATCAGCCTTCCAAAGAGCTTTTCCTGGTGCAAAGTGCGCTGGATTGTGGAACGATGAACAACTACACCATCAGTAGCCAGATGTTCTTGTAGTTCTCTGGAGGTGGTCTGTGGCTTGTCTGTGACCATTCTAACCATCCTTCGTCTGTGTCTTTCCAGTATTTTTTTTGGCCTACCACATCTTTCCTTCACAATGACTGTTCTTCTGGCCTTCCATTTCTGCACCACATTTCTGACTGTGGAAATAGACATCCCAAACCTTCTTGATAATTTCTTGTACCCTTCTCCTAATTCATGATAGAGTTGTTTCGATGCCCCCATGTTTCCAGGAGCCTAGGACAAGCACAGCCAGCAATTGCCTCTGTTAAATAGCCTTTTTCATGATTGGTTTTACCTGTCTTTGTAATTGAAGGTCTCACAAGCTAATCAAAGCAGTTTTGGGCTGCAACATGTCAGCTACAAATCCCTACAGGTCTTGAAATCAATGTGATTAAAAGGGTGCCCAAATTTTTGCACATACCATTTTTTACATTTTAATTTATTATAATAAAACTTTGTAATGATACTCTAAGAATTTTGGTCTGGAAAACACTCAAATGTCTACATCTCTGTAGGAAATAAAATCTTGTTGCTGTGATCGTCTTTTATAAAGGTAGATCAAATTATTATGAAATCTTAGAGGGGTGCCCAAACTTTTGCATACCACTGTATCACTGTTAAGTGTAGGCAATCCTCAGGAAAGTAAGCAGATTTTTGCACAGTGTCAGACTGAACCCACATTATACACTTAAATTCCAAATCACTGTGTCCCTCACAAGGTAGCTGACTTTTTTATGGTAGAAGACACAAACACACTCTGCCTAGAGCTTGTCATTCATTCATTTAGACATGAGAGGTTTGGGATTTAGGGAGTGAGTGGGATGTTTGAAGGTGAGTCTGTTCATTTCCTATTTCCTAGGATGGTTTGTACTGTACATTGAAATCTCAGATCAATTGTTTGACAATAATCTTTTCATTGAGACATGATGGAAATATGCCATTTCTAGCTTGTCTTGAAACAGGTGCAGTAGTTTAAAAGTGGTTTAAAAAAATCTTCAAATGGAATAATTATTAAGGAAAGAAGCCCATATATAAAGAAAGTAGTGTTTTCTAAACTGTACTCCCCATATCAACACATATCAAACATGCCATTTAAAAGATTTTTTCATTAAAATCTTGTAAGAAATGTGTGATTACTGATTCTCTTATAAAACACATTGCCACTAGAATTATCATTAAAATGAGTTGAGATAAAGTGAAACACTTTCATATATGTTCATATTTTATTAGTTTCTCAAGAGATCTAACTATCCCAAGTGACAGAAATAAAACTACACAGCTTTGTATGTGTGGCTTTGTTAAGATCTGATCTTTGAAGAAAGACAGCTTTGTGAGGATGTGTGGGCGACAAAGAACGGACAAATAAGACACATCACAGAGGTAAGCGGTCCAACGCTTGTTTAACGAGTTATATCAGAAAGCCATCAAAGGCCTATTGGTTCAGCTAACACGCTATGCACTCGCAATTACCAACATGTCACTGTCAATTGTGAGGCTAACTATCTCTCTGCAAGCCCTCACCCCACCCATCCCACTTCCTCTTAGCAACAGATGCTGCACTGAGACAACAATTACACGTGCTAGCATCCTCATCAAAAGTGAATGGTGGATGTCATGTCAATGCCATCTACCCACACATGCACTCCAAATCTTGTTTACGCACAAACAGATTAGCCTGTGACTCCTCATGTCATTCATTTCCCTTATTCAAGACTGGAAAGTGTGACCTCACAAGTGCCACCGTAGAGTAGTCATGGTAACTGTGAAAAACAATAAATTGCCAGGATTTTGATAAGAGCTCACCATTTCAGAAAAAAAATGCAGATGAAAAGATTGGCATTAACTGTTGTATCCATGCTGAGTACTTCCACAGGGTTGATTGAGAAGTGTCTCTTCACAGCAGGTATTTGGCAAAACCATTTAGTCATTACTGTGGTAAAACCAGTACATAAACATTCACACTCCAACCTGTTTCTACATATGACAAAGAAGCATGATTACAAACGATTAGGTAGACCCTGAACTAAACATGTCAATTTTACAAAATTAGAGGCAGTGTCACCAGTGGTCTTTTTCTCTCTCTCTCTCTCTCTCTCTTCTTTTGTTTTTATTTATTTATTTACTTGGAGGTTTTGTTTTGGAAGGAAGAAATTGTTGTCAAGAAGCACAGCCATGATAGTGTGGAAGTACTGCCAGTTCCAATAAAGTGGGAGAGAGATCATCATGATGAAAGGTGACCTTGGCATAATTGAGATCCATCACAGAGAGAGCCAGACGGCTGAAGTGACAGGCGGGGAGGGACTGAAAAAAAAAGGAAAAAACAAACAAAGGAAACCATACATAGGGACTGAAAAACACAACATAAATACTACTTCTTTCATTTTATGAATCTCAATGTCATTGACAAAATGTATTAAGGCCCAGGCTGTAGGCCCTCTTCTTGCATTCTCACACATTAGTAATGAGTGTACTCCATGCCAACCAGGAGACACAAACCAATCAAGAGTCCATGTGCTTTCTGGATGAAATAATAAACCAGATGCATGTTGGGAAGCACATGTTTTGAACACAGAGGAACACAATGCCGTCTCTCCATCACATCACTGCGCAAGCAACCAGCATGGCATTGCACAGTGTTAAAGGCACTCAGGAGAGATGCAAACACAGCGAGTGATGAATAGAGGTTAGAGGGGGGTGTTGGCACATACTGGATGGATTATAGTGTCCTTTCAGACCTGCACAATGTGCATGTTTGGGTCCAGGCTGGATCCTTCATATAGCAGCCACACAGAGCTCGTGGGTCAGGGGGTTGGGATCCCCCAGACATCCAGGGTTTTCTATGGCCTACAACAATGGCCCACATTCTGGCCCACACCTGGCCTTGTCTGATAAATGCTTGTGAAAGAGGACACATTCTGCATCCTATCCAGCATGCAGTCCATGTCCCAGAACACATCACTGTCCATTGCTCTTTTTTGGATTTGCTTCTGTGGGAATAATATTTCTGGCGTTTCTCTGACATCAGCTATACATGCTAGACTCCATCCTTTTGTGGATGGAGTACCTACCTACCTGATGTAGCTGTTGTTAACAAAAGAAATGTAAATGGATACTGGAATGGGCTAAATCAAATTAGCATGCACAGAAATTAACCCACATTTATATGCCTCAAGCTCCAAAAAGAGATTTTGAGGATCCTGCAATTTCCAAAATACAACAGGATGTATTTTCTTTTTGGGAAAGAAAAGTGCTGATTCTACACAAACTAATAGGTACTTCCATTTTCTCTAATTAAGTGGCTTCTTAGTCTTCTGAGGATTAAAATGCCAAATAATGACCGAAAGAAATAGGATTTGGTAAAACCAAAAAGGATTAATTATTTCTCATGCTTTGCAAGGTGACAGTAATTACTTTCATCCAGTCAAACAAAAAGGGGAATAAAATAACTGGCAGACACTTAATTAAAGGTTACAGCTTTGACATAATTGTGAAAGACAAGACAATTAAAAGTCCCATTATTCAATCAAGATACACAAGGAGTAATTGGTGTGTTGCACTCTGGAGGGCTGGAAAATGTGGGCTCTGTGATGGAGAAGTGGAGAGGGTTTGGTAAACACTGAGAGCATAGTGAAAAGGACTGACTGCTACATCTTTCTAAGCCAACCAGACAAGGTTATTGCTTGGGTTCAAACTTCAGAGGCAGCCTGGGACGGAACTCAGACACCTCTATAACAGATTATGGTAAGTCCCATAAGAACAGAGAAAGTGAAAACCTCCTATCGATGTCAAGGTTATATCTGTGAGACGATTCAAAAGGTCAATGGGTGTACTCTCAGGAGGCTCCTTGTGATTTGTTACCTGGACTTGTTAGACAGCCCTACCTCACAGACATTGAGACTTTGGAAGAGATAAAACTGAAGACCGTTGTTTGGCTGTTGTTTTACCTTCATGCACTGGTAGGCCTGGGACCTTCAGTATATCTCAGATGCTGCTCCATGCTTCAAATTTTGGGGGACACAGCCCAGAGGGTTCTTATTTCAGACTGTTATTATCTTCACCTCCCACATCTTTTCTAGTTCCTCTTTCCGCCCTTGGTATTTCTCAAGCTTCTCATGTTCATCTTCTATGATTGGTTCTTCTGTCACTATGGCCTATATTCCCACTATATTTTTTTACTGTGGCTCAGTAGGTAGAACAGGTTGTTCACAAACCAGAGGGTGAGCATGCAGAAATGTCCTTGAGCAAGACGCTGAACCCCCAGTTGTGTGGCAAATGGTGTGTGAATGTGTGTGACTGCAAAGCGCTTTGACTATCAATAAGTAGAAAAGCCAAGTGCAGTGGTGGTTGGTTTGCCATCACCAGCTTGTCAGAATGTATGTGGAAGTCCCACAGGATCTTGGCTCGGTCTTGGGTAAAATATTGGATAAAAAAAAAAAAAGAAAAATACAGGGGAATTTACCAAAAAACACAAATACATATATAGAGAGAAATAGAGACATTCTGTATATTTTTTTCTACCATTTTTGGTAGAAAAAAAAAAAAAACAAAAAAACTTTACAAATAAATAATTGCTTAAACTTTAAAAACTATAAGCTAGTGAGGTAGTGTATCGTGCAAAATAAGGGAGTGCAAAAAATGCAGATTTATTTGTGAAAAATTAGTTAGTGTTGACTTGGCAGTTGGAAAGAAGGAAGGTACAAGGTAGCATTCCTTGTAGCGTTCATGCCATAAAAGAATTTTATTGTTGCTAGCTAACATATCTAGGCTTTTTCCTCTTTGCCTGTTTATGTCGCTGTGGTTGTTTTCTTGCTTGTAACAGTGTTTATATGTTTAAATCAGTAAATGCGATCGCCTTGAATGAGAAGCTTTCTTTAGAAGCTACAACACACCCACGTCCTCGGTGGAGTTCAGAGAGCAGTCCATGACAGAGCAGCCCATCTGACCAGCTTGTTGAGTCTCTTCCTCTCTGTCTCTGAGCTTCCATTGCTCCAGCAGACCGCTGCATACAAGATGACAGAAGCCACCACAGAATCATATTGTGATGGCCCTAGGCCATTGTGTGTGTGCTTGCTGGCCTTTTTGTGCTCCTCCCTTTCCAGGTTCTCCCGGTTTGTCTCCTCCCACCTCGTCGGGGAGATCCATCCCACCTGTGGCATACTCTATAAAGGCAGAGCCTTTTCAAAATGGCGGGCTCTCTTGCTCTCTTGTGAGCCCCCTCCCGGATGGCTGGTGACTCCAGGCCCTCAATCATAATTTGGTTTGGTTGTGATCTGTTGGTTCTTTTTGTTTCTTTATTTGAAAATTATGTTCTTTAAATAAATGTTAAAGTACATTTAACTGTTTACTGTGTGGCTCTCCCTTCTTAGTTATGCTCTCAAACGAGCTGGGCATAACAAGTGGGGGCTCGTCCCATTTTGAATTTGGGAATGACAATGTGTGGCAATAAAATTGGGAGGCTCACAGTGATTTGCTTTTGTGTGTGGCTATGGGGAGATTTTGTGGCTGGAGCAGTTGTGTCCCTCATGTAGGCTGAAGTGGCAGTTCTCTCACAAGAAGGGGCTGCTTTGTGTTTGTTTTTTTGCAGGGCTGTTTGTTTTTTTTGTGTGTTGTCCGTGCGGTTAGTAGCGGTTGTCTCGGGAGCACCCTGGAGTATTGGCTGGGACGAATTGTCTTCCCCAATACAGACGGTTTAAAGGTGCATAAATACCCGCCGCCAGTACGCACATGAAGACTAGGGTGCAGTTATTTAGTCGGGGTTAGGCAGCTAGGAGGGCGCGCTCCTTTGTCATTTGATCCCTGTCACTGTGTTGTTTGTTGCTTTTGGATGAGGTCCAGCTGGTTGTGGTAGGCTACAGTTAACATGAGTACTGAGCACAGTAATACGCTGGTTTCTGAGTTCCTCCAGCGACCATCTCGTGCCACTTTAGCTCAGTTTGCCAAATCAGACCTCGTGGACTTGGCGGTGCATTTGGGCTGGTCTAAGGGCAAAGAGGTGCCAAAAAAGGCCGAGCTGAGGGGTATTGTTGATGGGTTGGCTGTGTCTGCTGATCTTTTGGAGGTGGCTCAGCCTCTAGAAGCCCTTGTTAGTCCAGGTGTTGGGGATGGAGCTTGGTCATTTGAGCAGTGCCTTCAAATGGAGAGGGAAAAAGCAAAGCTGGAGAGGGAAAGATTTCAATTTGAGTTGGAGCAGGAGAGGCTTAGGGCTGCAGCAGCTTTGGAGAAAGAGAGGGTTAAAATGGAACGGCTGAGATTGGAGCTAATGAGTGAAAGTAGAAGCGGGTCTACAGGGCCTTATCATGGTTTTGATGTTGCTGAGGGGTTGCGGTTAATGCCAAAATTTGATGAAAAAGACCCTGACACATTTTTTTCATTGTTTGAACGGGTAGCAGGTATAAGGGGCTGGTCAGATGCCCATCAAACTTTATTGCTACAGTGTATTTTCACAGGCAAGGCCCAGAGAGCTTTCTCTGCCCTTAGTTCTGTGGACAGTTCCAGTTATGTTAAAGTTAAAGCTGCAATCCTCAAAGCATACGAGCTGGTGCCAGAAGCTTACAGGCAGAAGTTTCGGGGCTGGAAGAGAACAAATCAGCAAACTCACGTTGAATTTGTCCAAGATATTTTGACTCATTTCAGTCGATGGTGTTCAGCATCCGATGTAGAGTCATATGATGATTTATGTGACCTGATTGTATTGGAACAATTCAAAAGTTCATTGCCTACTCAACTTGCTATTTACATCACTGAAAAAAAGGTTAAAACAGCAGCAGCAGCGGCAGTGTTGGCGGACGAATATGTTTTAACACATCGCAACGGCTCAGCTGGTAGCTACGACCAGAAAGAGGGACAATGGAGGGAGAGTTTTAGGCTTAGGTCTAACAGGGCCCCAGTGTCTGATGAAGTTTCTCGTGCTGCTGACAGACATGTCCCAGGGACAGATGGGAAGTTTGATCCAGGCAGGGTTTGTCATGCCTGTAGGAACAGGGGACATTGGAAAGGGGAGTGTCCACTTAGTAAAACAGGTCAGAAATTAACAGATGCCAGTGTGTATGTGAAGCCGGCTGCCCTGGTGACCTCTGTGTTTCAAGTGAACACGTCTGAGTCTGTTCATCCACCAAGGACTGTGCGATCGAAGAATTTGGATGAGTTGTATACACCTTTTCTTTCAGATGGTTTTGTGTCTTTAGATGGACATGGGGAGGTACCTGTTAAAATTCTGAGGGACTCAGGAGCTAATCAGAGTCTCATCTTGAGTCACGTGCTGCCTTTTTCAGCCCATACAGCTACTGGTGGGGAAGCCCCTGTACTGGGTGTTGGGATGGTTACACTCTGGGTTCCTGTTCATCGCCTCCATCTTGACTCTGATTTGGTGTGTGGGGAAGTTGATATGGCCGTTCGTCCTCAGTTACCGGTAGAGGGGGTTGATGTCATCCTGGGAAATGATCTGGCTGGGTCAAAGATCTGGAAAAAAGGTCCACCGCTTGTATATGTGGGCTCACTCTTGCAAGTGCCTGAAGAGCCTGAGTGTGCTGAAGAGGGCCCTAAAGTCTTGCCCTCCTGTGCTGTGACCAGGGCCAAAAGTAAAGCTATGTCAGGACAGTCTGACAGTTCTGAACAGGGTCAGGCAGATCTCTCTGATGGACAGAAAGTGTGTGAATTGTTTTCCATTCCTTTGCCTGTGTTTTCTAGGGGAGGAGTGCATTAAAGAACAAGCTGCAGATCTTACACTGAGGCCTTTGTTTGAGATGTGTGATTCAGAGGGTGATCTCCGGACTATCTCTAGTGGTTATTTTCTCAGTGATGGGTTATTGTTGAGGAAATGGGCTCGTGTTGTGAGTGGGGTACAGGTTGACAGTGTGATCCAGGTCGTGGTTCCTTCAAAGCTTAGGGACGTGGTGTTGAGCACTTCACATGATGGGGTGGCAGGCCATCTTGGTGTAAATAAAACTTATGATAAAGTGCTTCGCCATTTCTTCTGGCCTCGACTGAAAAGGGATGTTGCCAACTACTGTAAAACCTGTAAAACTTGTCAATTCACAGGAAAGCCCAATCAGAAGCTGAAACCCGCTCCCCTGTATCCAATTCCGGTCGTGGAAAAGCCTTTCGAGTATCTGCTGCTGGACTGTGTCGGCCCACTCCCAAAAAGTAAAGGAGGTAACCAATACCTGTTAACAGTGATGTGTAAGAGTACACGTTATCCTGCTGCTTTTCCGCTGCGCTCTATAAAGGTCAAACCAGTGTTAAAGGCTTTTTTTTTCCTTTATTTCAACTTTTGGCGTTCCAAAGACAATGCAAACGGACCAGGGCAGTAATTTCATGTCCCGCACTTTTTCCCAGGTTCTGAAGCAACTGAAGGTTGAACATCGTGTTTCCAGTGCCTATCATCCAGAGCCTCAGGGTGTTCTGGAACGTTTTCATCAAACGTTAAAATCTATGTTGCGTTCCTACTGCACTGAACTTTCACAGGATTGGGAAGAAGGCCTGCCATGGTTACTGTTGGCAATACGGGAGGTGTCACAGTCTAGTACTGGTTTCAGTCCAAATGAACTAGTGTTTGGTCACTCTGTCCGGGGTCCGCTATCAGTTCTGGGGGGTGATTTGAAACCTAAAGAACCGTCAGAGAATGTGTTGGACTACGTCAATGATTTTCGGCGTCGACTGTATGTTGCCTGTGCTGCTGCTCACAAAAATCTTGGTGGAGCTCAAATAAAAATGAAGGAGGGCTTTGATAAAAAAGCTGAGAACCGGGTGTTTGAGCCAGGTGACCAGGTGCTGGCTTTGTTGCCTGTGGTTGGTTCACCATTTCAGGCCAGATTTAGTGGGCCTTATACAGTGAAAGCCAAGATGTCTGACAGGGACTATTTGATTGCCACGCCCAACAGGAGGAAGAAAGTGCAGTGGTGTCATGTAAACTTGTTAAAATCTTTTTGACCCCCTCTGCCACCAAGGATAGTGACAGACTTTCTGTAAGTGATGGTGCTGTAAAAACCGTGGCCACAGTTGGTGCTGGGCCCTTAGATGATTTTGAGGTTCCCTCTGAGGCCATTCTGACTGGAAAGCTTAAAAATTCAGATTATTTGAACAGACTTCCCAGTCAATTTGGTTATCTTTCAGACACTCAGCAGGATGATCTAATTAATGTGCTTCAGTCGCATTTGTCTCTTTTCAGATACACCAACACGCACTACCATGATTGAGCATGATTTAGAGGTCGGGAACGCTCTGCCTGTGAGGCAGCGTGCTTATAGGCTGCCAGTGGAGAAGCGCCAACGTATGGAGAATGAGGTGAATTATTTGCTACAACATGGGTTGGCAGAACCATCATGTTCAAGCTGGGCTTCTCCATGTCTGTTGGTGGATAAAGCAGATAGGTCAGACAGATTTTGCACCGATTTCCGGAAAGTTAATGCAGTCACCAGGCCTGACTGTTATCCACTCCCTCGTATCGAGGATTGTGTCGATCAAGTGGGTGGTGCCAAATATGTTACAAAACTAGACCTCTTGAAAGGGTATTGGTAAGTGCCACTGACAGCCAGGGCCAAAGAAATCTCATCATTTATTACACCATGGGGTTTGTTTTCTTATTCTGTCATGCCGTTTGGTCTCCGAAATGCTCCAGCAACCTTTCAACGTCTCATGAACAAGGTGTTAGCTGGGTTGCCAGGGTGTTCAGCTTATTTGGATGATGTTGTGGTGTTTAGCGAGACGTGGGAAACTCATATCCAGCATTTGTGTGCAGTACTTGACCGGTTGGTTGAGGCAAATTTAACTATTCATTTAGCAAAATGTGAGTTTGCTAAGGCGACTGTGACCTATCTGGGTAAGGTGGTTGGCCAGGGTGAAGTTCGGCCAGTGCAGGCTAAGGTGGAAGCCATGCTGAACTATCCAGTACCGGTGTCTAAGAGAACTGATGCGTTTCCTTGGGTTAGTAGGATATTACCGATGCTTTTGTCCCAACTTCTCCACTGTGGTGGCTCCGCTGACAAACCTACTGAAGAAAAACACACCTTTTGACTGGACCCCTCATTGTTGTGTTGCATTTGAACGTGTAAAAGGTTTGATATGCTCTGCTCCTGTGCTCTCCGCTCCAGTGTTCCACAAACCTTTTAAAATCCAGGTGGATGCCAGTGAAGTTGGTGCTGGGGCTGTGCTCCTACAAGAAGGGGAAGGGGGAGTTGACCATCCAGTGTGTTTTTTCTCACGTAAGTTCAATCGTCACCAGCTGAATTATTCAGTAATTGAAAAGGAGACTCTAGCGTTGATTTGGGCCCTGAAGTTTTTTGAAGTGTATGTTGGTCCATCTTTGCCTGTAACCGTTTACACCGACCATAACCCTTTGACCTTCTTGAGCAGTATGCACAATGCCAATAGTAGGCTCATGAGGTGGTTGCTATTTTTACAGCCTTACAACCTGAATGTATGCCACATCAAAGGTAGTGATAATGTTCTGGCTGATGCACTGTCCCGTGCACCCTGTTGATTTTGAACAAGACCCTGATAGTGGGGTCTTGTGTTTATTGGGGGGGGTGTGATGGCCCTAGGCCATTGTGTGTGTGCTTGCTGGCCTTTTTGTGCTCCTCCCTTTCCAGGTTCTCCCGGTTTGTCTCCTCCCACCTCGTCGGGGAGATCCATCCCACCTGTGGCATACTCTATAAAGGCAGAGCCTTTTCAAAATGGCGGGCTCTCTTGCTCTCTTGTGAGCCCCCTCCCGGATGGCTGGTGACTCCAGGCCCTCAATCATAATTTGGTTTGGTTGTGATCTGTTGGTTCTTTTTGTTTCTTTATTTGAAAATTATGTTCTTTAAATAAATGTTAAAGTACATTTAACTGTTTACTGTGTGGCTCTCCCTTCTTAGTTATGCTCTCAAACGAGCTGGGCATAACAATATAAAGTCCTGAGCAGTGTCCTGAACACCTCAAAGGACCTCAGTTGCCTCAGCAGGTGGAGAGGACTTTGGCTGTTCTTGCACAGGACGTTTGTGTTGTGTGTCCAGACCAGTTTGTTTTTTAGGTGAACACCCAGGTGCTTCCACGACCTCAACTCAACTCAACTTTATTATAAAGTTGAGTCAACTCAACTTTATTTAAAACAGCTGTGGCTGACACAAAGTGCTATACATAAAATACAACCTAAAATATAAGACATCAAACATAAGAGACAATATTAAAACAATAAAAGCAATAATAAATGATAAACAGTATTTTATAAACGATAAATGTTCCATAATTTAGGACCGGCAACAGAAAAGGCTCTATCCCCTCTGAGCCTCCGTTTGGCCCTTGGTACCTCCAGGAGCAGCTGATCAGCTGACCTGAGGCACCGGGTAGGAGTGTACGGATGGAGCAACTCAGAGAGTTAAGGCGGGGCGAGACCATTTAAAGGTTTAAAAACAAATAAAAGAATCTTAAAATGGACTCTAAAATACACAGGCAGCCAATGGAGAGAGGCTAAAATGGGAGTAATGTGCTCCCTCTTACGTGCTCCAGTTAAAAGGCGGGCGGCAGCATTTTGAACCAACTTGAGACGTGCGAGGGAGGATTGGCTGACTCCAAGATAAAGTGCGTTACAGTAATGAAGCCGTGAAGAAATGAAGGCGTGGATTACTGCTTCAAAGTTCTTACGTGCAAGGAAAGGCTTCACCTTTGCCAGCTGCCTAAGGTGAAAGAAGCCGGACATTACTATTGCACCAATTTGCCGGTCAAGTTTAAAATCACTGTCCATCCTAAAACCCAAGTTTGTGACTATTTGCTTCCTGTAGCCCACCAAGGGGCCCAAATCAACAGGAGGTGGTTTGCTGGGGCCACCGGGACTGAACACCATCACTTCACTTTTATTTTCATTAAATCTTAAAAAGTTCAAGGACATCCAAGATTTAATGTCCTCAAGACATAAAAGAAGCGATTTCAGGGAGAACGCATCCTTCTTTCTTAGTGGCACATAGATCTGGCTGTCATCAGCGTAACAATGAAAAGAGATCCCATGCTTTCTCAGGATGGAACCCAGGGGCAGCAGATACAATGAGAAAAGCAGGGGCCCTAAAATTGAACCCTGTGGAATCCCATATGACAGCGGAGCAGAGCGGGACTCAGAACCACCAAGGCGTATGCACATGGTCCAGTTTGGGAGGTAGGACTTAAACCAGTCCAGGGCGGTGCCAGAAATACTGCACCTACTAGGTGCTGCAATCGATGCACCAAAATGCTGTGGTCCACGGTATCAAAATCTGAAGTCAAGTCCAGAAGCACAAGAGTCACGTAGTCTCCAGAGTCATTTGCCAGGAGGATGTCATTAAACACTCTTAATAGAGCTGACTCTGTGCTATGCATTGTTTTAAAACCTGACTGGAACACCTCCAGGACCTCATGCTCATCCAGAAATGATTTCAATTGAGTAAAAACAACTTTTTCCAGGATTTTTGAAATGAAAGGCATTTTAGAGATGGGTCTAAAATTGGCTAGCACACCAGGATCAAGACTGGGTTTCTTGAGGAGGGGTTGCACCACAGCGTGTTTAAAACTTTGGGGGACAACACCAGAAGACAGACTGCTGTTAATAATGGCCAGAACTGACTGCCCTATGCTGGGGAAGACCTCTTTAAAAAAGTGAGGCGGGACAGTGTCACAAGGAGAACCTGATGGCTTAATCTGGCTAACCACATCTTCTAAGGCCTTAAGAGACACAGGCTCAAACAAATCAAACACAGCCACACAAGTAACAGGGTCAGAGGGGTCAGATGCAGGAGTAGAGATGACAGCCCTTACAGTAGCAACCTTGTCAATGAAAAAGTGCAAGAAGCTATTGCACATTTCGGGGGATGCCTCTATGCACCCAGGCTGGGGGGGATTTAGGACACTCTCGATGGTTTTAAATAACACATGCGGGTTGTGACGATTAGAGACTATAAGGTTGGACAGGTATGCTCTTTTGGCCTCTTTAACAGTGCTCTGGTAGCAGTGCCAACAGTTTTTTAGAATTTGGTATGAAACCTGCAGCTTATCCTATTTCCACCTGTGTTCAGCTTTGCGGCACTCCTGTCTAGCTGCGCGGGTTCTCACATTAAGCCAGGGGTCGGATTTTACTTTGGGCTGCACCATTTTTAGTGGAGCCCCACAGTCCAGTATGGTTCGACAGGAGGAGTGAAACCAAGAACTGAGCTCCTCCATGTGAGCAGATGTTAAACCAGAGGGAGCACACAGCTGAACTGAGAGGCAGTGACGGGGTTAAAAATCCAACGGCTCTGAGCAGGAGCGCCAGATTTAACTGTAGCAAAGGAAAAGGCAGCTTCAAACGCCACAGGCAAATGATCAGAAAACACAGTGTCACAGATTTCCAGGTTGGACACAGACAAACCATGGGAGAGGACAAGGTCTAATGTGTGTCCATGTTCGTGTGTGGGACCAGACACACACTGCACCAAATTAAAAGAGTCAATGAGGCTTAAAAAGTCCATCACCAATGGCTTGTCAGGACAACACACATGAATGTTAAAATCCCCAACAAGGAGGACACGATCATACTTTCAGCCAGCAGATCAGAGAAGTCTTTTAAAAAGTCCTTGTTGTATTTCGGGGGGCAGTAAATGACCGCACACAGCACCGGATCGGGGCTACCCACCTCAAATAAGTTTCCCTCAAAACTGGAAAAGGAGGATGAGACGGCACGCTGCTTACACTTAAAATAATTTTTAAAAACAGTCGCCATTCCTCCTCCACGGCCCGACGTCCGCGGGGAGTTAAAATAGGAACAGCCAGCCGGTAACGGTTCAATCAGAGGGCTGCACTCAACGGGACCTGTCATGCAGAGGAAATCCAGGCCGCGAGAGTTGAAGAAATCCCTTAAGATAAACGTTTTGTTCGCCAAAGATCTGGCGTTCACCAGGCCGATCCTGGCGGGCGCCGTTGCGCCACTAGATGGCGCTATTGGTCTTGTTTTGAAGGTGATTAAAGAAAATAAACGTAATTAAAGAAAGTAAATGTAATTAAATAATCTAATTAAAGAAAGTAAACGTAATTAAATAATGTAAAGAAACTAAATGTAATTAAATAATGTAAATAAAAATAAAACTTAAATTAAAGATAGGATTTCGTGCGTACTTCCCTTTTTACCCGTTAGTGTAGCGCATTAGTTTGTTTTGTTTTTTTGAGCGAAAATAAAGAAAGGAACTTTTTTTTCCTTTCCTCCCGTGCATGTGGGTGTTACGCGCAAAGGTTTGAGCCGTCTCTGTCACATATGGCGTGTCCCCAGCCCCCACCTCCCTGGGTGTTTTAATTGTTCTGTGACGCCTCCCAGTAGTTGTATATAAGAGGTGGAAGACGTCCACTCTTTCCGACAGCCTTTTAAAGCATTCATCTTTGAGGGACATCATGCCAGCCTCCGGTCGTAACGTTCTCGCCAGCATGGATTCGTCTTTAGGTATGTCTGACTCTAGCGTGACGCCTGGTGTGGACGTGGACGGACCCTGTATAAAAAATAACAGGCGTGTAGAGAGCGAGCTTTGTTCCCGAGTTTGAGAGGGTTATCACGGGCGTGAATGGGTACGTGTATAATGTAAAATATTGTGATGGAAAAGTTAGGTTGTGTATATACACTAGTCCGGGTTATCCCTGGGGCGTGGGTGAATCACACAGTATGTCTATTGACGACTGGATGGTGTTTCGCAATGTGGTATGCGCCGAATTGAACTGTTCTGGTTACCCGTCTCCTCTGTATGAGGCGCAGTGGATCAGCAATACAGGTCCTGAAATGTATCGGGTTGAGGCAAATCGGTTAGACAGGCCTGCGGACGAGTCAATTTTTATCACTGTTTGTGCGGATAGAGAAAGTGCAATAGCTGCCAGAGGTCTCGATGAATGGCTAATGTGTCCTTATCCTCTCACTTTCGACGAACACATGACGTGGTTTGCAAACTTGTTTGCGATTCAGTGGTGCGACTGGCCAGCTCTGCAGCAAGTGTTTAGCGAGGTTGACCAAGTCATCAGCAGGGACCAGGTCAGCCTTACTTTTAGGCGTATTAGAAAACACATTGTTTTTGACGATTTGGCGAATGGTTCAGCGGACCGTCTCGTGTCTTGGGCTCCGGGGTACACCCTCTTCTGATTGGTGGGTAGTGTGTGTGCATAACTTAAATAATAATAATAATAACAATAATAATGTTGATAATAAATGTTTAACCGGCATTATATTTCACAGACGATAGCTGCTACAACTCATCCTCGGAATCGCTATACCCTTCATCATCACCATCTTCCCGTGCATCATCATCATCCTCATCCCCGCCTTGCTCATCTGCTGCGGGGGCGACCCCGGACGTTTCCCCGATTTCTGCGGCGCCTGAAAACTGGTCTGACGATGAGGTATCGGTACATCCCCAGGAGGAGCTCTCTAGAAAGTTTGTGGAGGGCGTTAAAATGGCCATTGTACATATACTAAACGGAGTGTTGCACAAGTACTGGACTGAACAATGCAACGGCTGCCGGATCAGCCACCCCAGTCAGAGGCAGCACGAGTGTATGTTGGAAATTCCCGGATACTATTTCTGCAGCCACTACGACAAGATCGTAAAGAGGGTCTGGACAGACCGCTTTCTGCCGGCAGTGGACCGTTACCTCCGTGCAAACGGAATCTTCGGAGAGGAGGCCCGAATCCGAGGAGCTGCAGAGACAATTTTGCAAGAGCTGAAAGAGGCTGACAACATTTTTGAGAAAATTAGCCAAACCTACGACGCTCTGGTGGATAACGACTTTGTCAAAGTGTCACAGCTACACCTGCTGTCAATGACCTGGGGTAGCGAGTGATCAATGCGTGAAAAAACAAAATGTTGCTTCACAACTGATTTTGTATTAGCGTGTGTGTGTTTTATTGTCTACTTTTTTTTATATTAGCGTGACTGTTTTTTTTATTATCTACTTTTTATATATAGGCTATATTAGCGTGAGTTTTTTTTTTTTATATATATAAAACACTTTTTATAACTGTTTGTTTGATTGTGTGAAATATAATGAAGTGTGTTTTAAAGACAACTGAATCATTTGTATCTGGTGTCTTATCATGGAAGGTACTTTTCATAAGGTTTATTATGATCCGGCTAACCCCGGCAGTCTGGGAGGTGTAAATAAGCTTCGCAGCGCCGTGAAGAAGTCTACAGGGGTGTCGCCTTCTTTATCTGATGTAAAGAGTTTTCTTTTGAAGCAGGATGCTTATACGCTCCATGCCAAAGGCGCTAAACACTTTCCCCGGAACAGAGTTCTAGTTAGCGGTATTGACAAACAATTCCAGGCCGATTTGGTTGATATGAGTGAATACTCTGCCGACAATGATGACGTGAGATACTTGCTGACGTGTATCGACGTGTTTTCTAAATACGCATGGGTGAGATGTCTCCGCACCAAGTCCGGAGCATCTGTCACACAGGCCTTTAAGGACATTCTGAGCGAGGGTCGCGTGCCGGTGAAACTTCAAACGGATGCAGGAACAGAGTTTTACAATAAGCATTTTCAAAATCTCTTGGGCGAGTATAAAATCACGCATTTCTCCACGTCTAACGAGACCAAAGCGAGTGTGGTGGAGCGCTTTAACAGAACCTTCAAGACCCGGATGTGGCGTTATTTAACGTCTGTAAATTTGCGCCGATATGTCGATGTTGTCCAGGAGCTTGTGGACGCTTACAACAAATCGTTGCACAGCTCTATAAAGATGGCGCCTGCGCAGGTAAACAAGGGAAATGAGAAGACCGTCTTTGAGACGTTATTCAAAGGGAAAGGTCGGAAGGCAGCGATTTTTAAATTTAAAGAGGGGGACACGGTGAGAATATCAAAATGGCGCGGAGTCTTTAGAAAGGGCTGGTGAAGTGGCTGGGGTGGCCCGAGAAGTTTAACTCGTGGGTTTTAGAGAAGGACTTGGTGGACCTGAAATAAAAGCAGCCTGCGCACGGTCTGTAAATTCACTTTTAGAAACGACGCGTGTGAAAGATGAACAAGAAAAACTGATTCTATGTGACGCTGCCCAGTAATGCGTCGTCTCACGTTTACCCCAACAACAAAATATGGCGGTACAGGACAAAACTGGTGAGGCCTATAGTTTTGGAGGAGCCTTATGACGCCAAAGTGTCCGTGTACGACTCTAAATCAAAGCAGACGGTATCTGTGGACTTGTCTGTCGGTTTTTACGACTCTGTACCGAGGATCTTAAAAGAATTCAATTCAAAATGCATCTACCACCAGGTCACGACCCGCATAAACCTGCAGTACAACAACATTACCAACCGCGTTTATGTAAGCGGGGCGGAAGGAACCCCGGGGTCCCGTTTGAGATCCCGAGCACGAGCGTCTTTAAAAAACAAACGTCTGCGCCGCATCCGGCGGACATTCACGGAGGGAGATATAATATATTTATTTACAGCGACATTGTGGATTATCAGCTGGTGGGCGACAGCTACGTGCCTCTCCTGCGCTGTATAAATGTCTCTGACGAGACCCGTCACATGCCCACTCTGCTTTTCGACAAGCCACACTACACATCTCTCTCAAAATCTGTGGTGGACGACATTGAGATATCCCTGAGAAACGACCAAAACCAACACATACCCTTCATATACGGAAAAGTGGTGGTGAAACTACACTTCAGACCCGTGAAGCAGTATTTTTAAGAAAATGACCCGTACACCGTACCAGCGCGATGACGCCAGGTACATGGCCTACTACATGAACCAGGCAGGGGGAGAGCTGCCGGGGTTTATCGCAGCCAGCACGCAGTATGGTAACGGGCTGGGGGGCATATTTCGCAGCTTGTTTAGAATGGCCGTACCACTGTTTAAAAGAGGTTTCAGTATAGCCAAGCCTCATTTGAAAACGGCCGTGGCAAACATAGCCGGAGACGTGGTGTCAAATATCGCGAGATCTGCCGCGGGTGGAAAGCAGGAGGGAAACGGTTTGATCGTGTATGCGAGGAGACCCAGAAAAAGGCCACCGTGCGGGCATGCGCGCAAAACACACCTCTCTAAAAAACGTAAAAAGCCTGCTAAAGCTCCCGCACGAGCCAGAAAGAGGAAGGTCACCAAAGGAAGCAGATCACGCATCAAACGCTCTTTGTTGAAAGACATATTCTGAGCAGGCATGGCCCTCATACATAACCATTCCAGCGAGTGTGCAAAAACCGAGCTGGATCTGTTTACCGTACCGTTCACACAGAGGTCAATTGAAAAGTCCACATTTGTTGAAATACCCCCGGTTTCTGCGATAACTGAAACGGGTCCTCTAGAGTTTTACATTTCGGCCAGCGGCGAGGACTACCTGGATCTGAACGACAGCTATCTGTTTGCAAGAGTCCAAATCACCAATGCAGACGGAACGAACCTGGCGAATGACGCCGATGTGGGGTTCGTCAACTACCCGGGGTGCACTCTATTTTCACAGGTCGACATATTGCTGGGGGACAGACTCATTACACAATCCTCCAACACATACCCCTACCGAGGCATAATCGAATGTCTGATCAACTACGGGAAGGACACGCTGGACACACAGTTCAGCACGGGCCTGTCATATATGTGTACACCATGTGTAATTATGGTTTCTGTGTGTATGTGGAGCTGTGCGTACACTATGTGGAGATGTGTGCGTACACTATGTGTACATGTGAATGTGCAGATGTATGAGTACTATGTGCTTGCTATGTGTGGTTTTAGATGCAGCTGTGTCAGCACTTGTGCCCAAGACAAGTTTCCTGTCAAGGACTAATAAAGTATATCTTATCTTATCTTATCTTATCTTCTGCAAAGATACAAGCAGTCACATGGACAGCGCGTCCATAGAGGGAAACAATGCGGGGCTGGTGGCCAGGGGCAGATTCACGGGGAACAGCAGAATTGGGGAGCTGATTGCTCCGATCCATGCCGACTTGTTTTTTCAAGAGAAACTATTGCTCAACGGTGTGGACATGTCCCTGAAATTTATGCGGTCCAAAGATGAATTCTCCCTGATGACTACGGCAAACGCCCAATACCGCGTGAAGATCATGTCGGCCAGCCTGTTTGTTAAAAAAGTGTCAGTCGCCCCCACGGTCAGGCTGGCGCACAGCAAAGCACACAAACGCTAAATACTCTATAGACAGAGTGGCCTTAAAAACATTCTCCATCCCGGCTGGGACAAGAGTTTGCAACCAGGAAAACCTGTACATCGGGCAGATTCCCAAATTTGTCATTGTGGGGTTTGTTGATAACGAGGGATACACGGGGAGTTATACGCGCAACCCCTTCAACTTTGAAAACTACGACACCGAATTCATCAGCCTGTACACGGATGGGCAGACCTATCCGAGCAAGCCATTTCAGCCGCACTTTCAGAGAGGTCAGTACGCCCGGGAGTTTTATCAGCTAATACAGACAACCAGCAGACATTTGAAAGACAGGTCGCTGGCCATAACCCGCGAGGACTTTGGGAACGGATACACGCTGTTCTGTTTCAACCTGGAGCCCGACGAGGGTTGCTCGGGGAACGTGTCTCTGATCAAAACAGGCAACGTCAGGCTGGAAGCCCGGTTCAGAATACCCCTGCCGCGCACCGTTAATCTGATATGTTACTCTGTTTTTGACTCAGTTATCGAAATCTCAAACAGAAGACAGGTGCTCCTGGACTACTACTAAAAAAAACAAAAAAAAAAACAAAAAAACAACAACACTATGAATACTATAGAGCTGACCAGCGTGATAAAGAGGAAAATCACCAAGGGCACAAATTTTCTGGGGGTCTTGGCATGCGACGAACTTCTGCAGCAGTGCGTCGCTAAATATCCGGCTATGACGATTGTGACCACAGACCCGTCTTTCTTACCAGGGGAACACTGGGTGGCCGTCTACATCACTGAGGACAAGCACGGGTGTTTCTTTGACAGTTTTGGCAACCCACCAGAGTTTGAATCTTTTCCCCGGGAGTTTGCTGATTTCCTGTGGAAAAACTGCACAGATGTATCTTTTTCTGCAAGACAGGTCCAGAGTCATCTAACCACCACCTGCGGTCAACACTGCGTGTTTTTTCTGTGTCAAATACAAAAACCTGTGCCCTTTACAGGGGTGCTTAAAATGTACGGGGATAATCTTGAGTGTAATGATGCCATGGTTTGCAGATTTGTAAACAAAATACATGATTACGAATATTCATGCGTACAATGCGGATATTGATGATTTCAGAAAAAAAATAAAAAGAGAACACGATTTACTGTTTCAAGCGTATTTTTCTTTTTATTCACACAATCAAGAAAAAAATACATTCATGGTGAGGAGATAAAGAATACATTCATCAAGACAAAAAGCACATAAAAAATACATTCATGGTGAGGAGATAAAGAATACATTCATCAAGACAAAAAGCACATAAAAAATACATTCCTGAAAATTAAAAAAACAAAAAACAAACAGTCATGTCTAAAAGTCTAACCACGAAGCCACGTCTGTCCTAAGAGACCTCCTCTGAGTACCACGTCGTGGGGTTTTGAACAGCTGGGGTTTCCTGACAGAATATGAATACTCATCCCCTGTACCGACGGCCGCGTCACTACCCCCCATGTACCCAGCAATAGTTTTGCGTACTTGTGTGTTGGGGACTGCAGACAGTGGGATATTCATGTGTGAGAGTGTTTTTAAAAACAACGACCACCCCGTAGGCCTTGAAGAATCTGAAACATTGTGGACGGCTGTGACACTTTTTACCAGATCGTACAAGTGAGAGCCTCTGATCGGCCTCTTGTTAATGATAACCTCCCCGCGGCTAGTCCACGAAATCACGTCCGAGGCCCTAGTCAAAGCGGACAAGAGGTGCTCCGCGTTTCTCCTGCTTCTTTTTGGCAAGTGTTTCAAAACCTCCTCCACCACCAGGCCACCACCACCATTATCAGCATCAACAACAACTGTGCTGTCTGGCGCCTGACTCGCAGGGCCCCCTTCAGAGGCCGGCAGCGATAGCGTCAGCACCCCTTTCTCACGCTCGTCCTGCCTCACCAGCGACAGGTATCTTTGGAGGATGTTGGCATATTTTTTGGCTTTCTCATACATGTCCGTATCAGGCTGCTGTAACACCTCGACCATGGTTTTGTCCAACTCGTTCTGTGCCGCCTGTCTAATTGTGCCCATATTCTGCTGCTGCTGCTGCTTCAACATGTCAAGCTGTTGCTGGGGGACCAAAAACATTTTTTGTGTATGCTCCATTTTCACCTGCGGGTGATGAGACTGGCAATGAATGGAATTGCCGCTCCTAATAACGGCAGCAAGAATCCACCCGATTGGTTGATGGTCTTTCTCTTCCTCAGAATCTTAATTCTCTTGTCAGCAACTAGCCTGACTACTGACTTTTTCTTTTTAAGCTGGCTGTATTGTCGCTCGGTCAGTGGAATGTTACCGCTCAATACATTGAGGGCGATCTCACACAAAGCGCTGATAAAGTCTGCGCCGGCATTACTAACAATAACCTTGCGCATCCGCGGCGTGGATTTATATAACATCTCCAACAGAGCCAGATTTTTTTGCATGCGTGACGACATGGTTACGCCTTTAGCTTTTTGGGAATGTACACAACCGGCTGGTCTGACAGCAAATCGGTTCTGAGTCTCAAATAATCAGGGGTTTTGGCTTTATAATCTATGAGGAGATACCCGTAGGGGGCTGCTGTGGCGTCATTAAACGCCTCCAGAAAATACTTGGCATTACCCGGAAACATTTGTCTGCCCAAAAGTGTAATTTGATACTTGTCTCTGGGGTTTTTAAACAAAACGAGGTAGTTGGTGTTCAGGCTGATGGTCCGGCTGGACTTGCCTTGAACGAACAAATTCTGAACCAGGTAAAGACAGCTCAGATTCCTGTAGTGAACATATTTTTTAAACACATTTTGAACTTCTACGTTATTGCTAGCGTCGTTCATCAGATCGTCAATAATGAGCAAATAGTTTTTGTCGGGAGGCAAAAGTACATCGTCGCACAGGGACTCTGGCAGTCCGTTCACAAAATTGATGTCTCTTATCTGAAGGAGTTGGTTATACAAAGGCTGCCAGCAGGAGTAAATGTAAACGACGTTATCCACGCTGTGTGATATAAGCCTCGATATATTTTCAATCACATTCTTGACAAAAAAAGTCTTCCCGCAGTTTGAGGGGCCGCTGACCACCATTCTAAACGGATGCTGTAGACGCCCATCAAAGCCTTGGCTGAATTTAATATCCATATGGCAGTGTCGAATAATCAGACAACACACAGCGCTTGTTGTACACCACCTGCACTTTTTTAACAACGGTTTCATTCTTCAGATGAAACTTCTTCTTATCTCACCTGATGGTATCTGCAACAGCCGTCAAGTGGGCGGCAGCGTTCTGGTCGGCCACAAAGGCGTGAACCAGTTTAGCCAATGACTCATGCGTGACCGTCTTGGCGTTCGCCGAGTTCAGCGTCACCCCCTTGCATTTTACCTGTGTCTTCCCCTGCTGCGTGCGATAAGCATAACACTTTGGTCCCCCTGACACAAACTCTGTGATGTAATCATCCTCCACACCATCATTCAGCTCATCCGTCAGATCACCCAGGTAGGGGCCGAGGGGCGGGACCCACTCACCAGGTCTGGAGGTGAAGATGACTGAATCTGTGTCGCAGTACAACACCCGCTGCTGCAGCTTGTCCAACAAATCGTACAGCATTAGCCGGGCGTAGGCCGTGGTCATCGCCCCTATAAAGACATTTACGTCCTTAACCCTGGACCCCCTGCCGTCGGCGTGTCGCCACTGAACCATAGCGACGTCATGAGATATGAAACAGAACTGGCTCACATCATAATGGTCGCTGAACATCAGCTGCGTGAACCTGTCTGGTTCCGTAATCAACTCGCACGATGGCATATTGCCCCTCATGCTGAACCTGCCCCACAGCGAGTTCAGGAGTAATTTATTACAGCTCCTGACTGCCTTGTCGACACGGATCTTGGCCGGATCTAGCATTATACCCTCCTTCTCATAATACTCAATGTACTTTTGCTGATCCGCGGCCGTTTTCACGTGACTGGGGTAGCTGGATGCCTCCTGCTTGCATTTCAGAAATGTTTTTACATATTCCTTAAACAACGTGTCAGTCTTGTTGGGAAAATGCCACACTTCGTCGATGCAGACGATCCGGTACCCCTTCTCCACAGCTTTTTGAAGCTCGAAGGACACCCAAGTGCCCGACAGCACTCTATCGCTGTCGCTGTGTGCAAATTCGCTTCTCTGGTTCAACTCTTCTGAACAACGACGGCACAGCGGGAACATGAGCTTACTGTGGCACTTGTAGGGCAGGACAGGATGGTAAAGGCCCCTGGGCGGCAACACAGAGCATTTGACAAAACCAAAGTAATTGTTTATGCTGTCAAAATCCCTGTACACAATCTGCGGGTGCCCAACCGGATAGTCTCTCTTAGACTGCACCGTGGGGTAGAGGCTGGTAAAGTCCAAATAATGGATTTTTTCCCCCTCATCGCAGACAACCTCGTGGTACAGTTTCATGGCATTAGTGGGGTCCAGGCGGACGGGCTTCCTGTACGACTTCAGAAAAGCCTGAACGGAATTGTCCGCTTTTCTCAGCGAGTCCCATTCACACTCCCACATTACGACAACCCGCATGCCGTACCGCGACTCCAAGGAGGCCACTTTTTCATTAAAGGTCCGGTAGAGCTCGCCGTACGGCACCTGACTAACGGGATTTAAGTCGCTCTGCACGTGGCACTTGACACAACCGTGGTAGAAACAGCCGGCAAATTCATAACAGGTATTTGTGGCGGCAGCAAAACCGTCCACAAAATACGGCCCCACGTGCTGTTCACCACCTTTGAGGGCGTGTTTTATCGCAGCGTTTTCCTTGTGTGCAACATATTCTAGCCACTGCATAGACACGTCCGAATAGGTCTTATTCTGGGCCGTGTACGCACCTTCGTACGTGAGAGCCAGAGTGTCTTTGGGCAGGAAAAGAGTCTTGTACACTCCCATGCAGCTGGACGCCAGAGTGGTAAACGCAAACGGATCCAGCTGCGTGCACTGCATAAATGTCTGGCGATATATAGAGCACGCCTTGCGCAACACCTCCACATCATTGACGCAGTAGCGGCGCATCTCTGCCTGAAAATCAAAATCGCCCTCTCGGACTGTGTCGTACCACGCCATGAACTTTACCCCATCACACTCACTCGTGCGCTCATAACCGTAACATGAAGGGTCTGGGTAAGGGCCCACATAGAACTCGTTGTCTCTGGTGTTAAACCGGTGGGGAAAATAGCCCTTTTCCATATCCTCAAAGCCTAAAGCTACCGGTGTTTTGGCCAAACGCATGGGCAGGAAGCTGAAGGAGTCTATCCACCTCTGCCGGTATGACGCATCATACATGAGGATGACCCTGCTGCCCCTCATGGTCACACTGGGGACGATCCCGTGCTTGATAAAATACTCCAGCAGTATATAGTTGTCAAACCCTGATGCGTTGTGGGCTATAAAAGTATAACCGCTAAACTTCGGGGCTCTGTAGTGGTTAACAAATGCCCCCACACATTTTAAAGTGTTGAAACAAAATTGGCACACACAAAATTGGCCTCGTGCTTGCCGTTGTGGTACCTGGTCTCAAAATCATACAATATGTATTTGTTAGTCGGCTCTGGTTTTATAAGCGGCTGTATGAAGCACTGGTGCTCCAGGTCGCCGTCCAATTTGTGCTCGCCGCAATGCTTGCACACGACCGGCGCGCACTTGTGGGGGCTTTTCCCGACCTTGTATGTTTTTCCACATGCCTCGCAGTATTTTAATGTGTCACAGGGTACCAGGTTGTGTGTGCTCTCCCTGAGCTTGTGTTGCCGGTAACAATGCGCAGATTTGCAGATACGCTTACAATCGCTGCATTTAACTGTTTTACCGGGGTGTTGGTGGCACTGTGTAAAGCAGACGTTGGTGTATGTATTGTAGCAGTAGTGACAGACGTATGTGGCCCCGAAAAACCCTGTGGGGTTTTCAATCACATAATAACGCTCATTGTGCAAATAGAGCCAAATGGTGTTTGCGTGGGGTGTGTCATGTGTCTGAAAACACTGCAGACGTTTGCGTCCGACAGCGTGGTGGAAGATAATAACTTTAACATTTAAATATTTTTCAAATTTGGTGACATCAGAAAATGACACGCCGTGCATGTGGTCGAGCCCAACGGAACTTTGCAGGCGTCTTGCATACTGCAGCTTTTCATGCTCCGACGCAGATGCATCGGCAGCGTGCGCCAGGCATATACAAAAACACAAATTGTTGTCGTTGCCGTTATTGGGGTTGTACAGAAAACGCCCCTTCTTTGCCAAAATTAGATCATACGGCACACTGCCCAACTTCAGACGGGCTCCACCCCCCATGTTCTGGGCGACCGTGGCCACAATCTCCAACTCGTCGTCGACTATAGAGTCGTCATTGCTCTGCAACACCTGAGCAATTTCCTCCATAAACAGGTCGGCGTTATAATTATTGCTGGTATTTAAGACTGCCTGGATGTCGTGAGCCAGCGACGGCCCTCTTAAGACGATGTTCAAAACGCTACCAGGTTGAGCCTCAGCCACCGCCCGATCAATAACACCGGCAACCCTCTCTCTAACCATGGCGGGAACATGCTCTGGACTATCCAGAGAAATGTCCCTAAAATCCACACGTTGGCGGATCTCCAAAGCATTCAATTTTGGTATCTGCCTAACCTGTTCTAACCCAGAACCCCTCTGTACAGTATCTTCATTGCCACCATGCACACACATCACATCAGCAGCAGCAGCACCAGCATCATCAACAAAAGCAGCATCAGCAGCACCAGCATCATCAACAGCATCAGCATCAACAAAAGCAGCAGCAGCACCAGCACCACCCCCGCGACCATCATCATCATCATCATCATCATCATCATCATCCACATTGCCGTTATCATTCACATTGCCACAGTCCTCAGAATCATCCAGTGACTCTATCTGCATTTGACTGCCGGACTCATAGACAGCTCCGTTACCAGTGCCAGGTCTACGAACCACAACATCAGCAGAATCTTCAGGATTAGCATCATCACCGGACACATTGCCATTATCATACACATTGCCACAGTCCTCAGAATCATCCAGTGACTCTATCTGCATTTGACTGCCGGACTCATAGACAGCTCCGTTAACAGTGCCAGGTCTACGAACCACAACATCAGCAGAATCTTCAGGATTAGCATCATCATCGGACACCGAGGCAACCCCGTGACTGTCCTCACACGACTCAATCTGTAGCTGACTGCCGGAATTATAGACAGCAGCATTACGCGCTACAAGAAGCAGGATGACCGGCCGACTTCTTAGCCTTGATTAAGGACCTCAGACGGTTCGCTATCTCCTCATGTTTTTTATCAATACGGTCGCACCATTGGTCAAATGGCTCACCCTTTAAGAAGGCAAGTGCATCGCTCAGTACCTTCCGCCGTTTCTGCAAACTGGGGGGAGCAACATCGAACATAGCTAGGCAGTTCACTCGGTAAATTATATCATTGTGAACTTCGTTTGGCATGAGAAGCTCTTTAATACGGTTAACAGCTATAACCTCACGCACTTTTTTCAGCCATGCCTCCGTGGAGGCGGGATCCACAATGCCACATGGTTGATCAGACCCATCACAGCGTCTAGGAATTTTGTGGGGGGTGGCCATTGTCCGTTATTAAATAATGTGTGTGTGTGTGTGTGTGTGTGTGTGTGTGTGTGTGTGTGTGTGTGTGTGTGTGTGTGTTTATTCAGTTATAATCTTTGTGAGTGTGTCCACTGTGGCGAATACCTCATCAATTTTAGTGATTGCTGCAGCCACCAGTTTAACAATATCAAAAACTTCTTCCTGAAAACTGGCCTGTTGCTCGACAGAACGTCTTACAACTCCATGTAGATGCTCTACCGTGTCAGTCAACCGGTTAAAGTCTAATACCTGTTGTGGATCTATGTGGTGTGCCCCCTGCAGCTGATTTACAACTGCTGCCTGATGTGTGTTTTGCACGGCCTGATTATAGGGAGCTGGTGTTGCTTGTGCAGAGTTATATGCCTGCGGCTGATTAACGTCTGGGGCTTGGTGTGGTTGTTGGAAATCTGTTGCTGGGTTAAATTCAGTATTCAACGGAGGCAGTTGAATAAACTGTGCCGGCTGCGGCACGTCTGCGATCTCTTTGCCGGAATTTTCACAATGGTTAAAAAACTGGCTTGGGTCGCACACAGAGTCGTTTTGATTGAGATACTCAATCAGATCATCTATTGCCTTGTTGTTAACACAAACGTCCTGACTACTAACGTCCTGACTACTATCCGGGGGTGAGTAATCGCGCCTAAATTCCGCCGGCGTTTTATATATTGAGTCGTTCAGTACTGACGAAACCCCTGCGTTCTGTAAACCATCACTCTGTATAAACTCAAAAGGGCTTAAGGACATACCATGGCACAGGTTAGTGTCAAAAGACAGCGGTTCCTCCTCGTAGTCCTTCTCTTCCGATGGCGATATCCCTCCGTACCGGGTATGTCGCTGGTCTCTTGTCTCTACTTCTTTCGAAGGAGTGGAGTGCGCCAACAGGTCCTCAGCGCTGTGCATCAAAAATAAAAAAATAAAAAAATATATATAATAAGAATACATACACTATATTACCAAAAGTATTCGCTCACCTGCCTTTACTCATTCTATGAACTGAAGTGCCATCCCATTCCTAACTCATAGAATTCAATATGATGTCGGTCCACCTTTTGCAGCTATTACAGCTTCAACTCTTCTGGGAAGACTGTCCACAAGGTTGAGGAGAGTGTTTATAGGAATTTTTGACCATTCTTCCAAAAGCGCATTGGTGAGGTCACACACTGATGTTGGTCGAGAAGGCCTGGCTCTCAGTCTCCGCTCTAATTCATCCCAAAGGTGTTCTATCGGGTTCAGGTCAGGACTCTGTGCAGGCCAGTCAAGTTCATCCACACCAGACTCTGTCATCCACGTCTTTATGGACCTTGCTTTGTGCACTGGTGCACAGTCATGTTGGAAGAGGAAGGGGCCCGCTCCAAACTGTTCCCACAAGGTTGGGAGCATGGAATTGTCCAAAATGTTTTGGTATCCTGAAGCATTCAATGTTCCTTTCACTGGAACTAAGGGGCCAAGCCCAGCTCCTGAAAAACAACCCCATACCATAATTCCTCCTCCACCAAATTTCACAGTTGGCACAATGCAATCTGAAATGTACCGTTCTCCTGGCAACCTCCAAACCCAGACTCGTCCATCAGATTGCCAGATGGAAAAGCGTGATTCATCACTCCAGAGAACGCGTCTCCACTGCTCTAGAGGCCAGTGGCGGCGTGCTTTACACCATTGCATCCGACGCCTTGCATTGCACTTGGTGATGTGTGGCTTGGCTGCAGCTGCTCGGCCATGGAAACCCATTCCATGAAGCTCTCTGCGTACTGTACTTGGGCTAATCTGAAGGTCACATGAAGTTTGTAGCTCTGTAGCAATTGACTGTGCAGAAAGTCGGCGACCTCTTTGCACTATGCGCTTCAGCATCCGCTGACCCCTCTCCGTCACTTTACGTGGCCTACCACTTCGTGGCTGAGTTGCTGTGGTTCCCAAACGCTTCCATTTTGTTATAATAGAGCTGACAGTTGACTGTGGAATATTTAGGAGCGAGGAAATTTCACGACTGGATTTTTTGCACAAGTGGCATCCTATGACAGTTCCACGCTGGAATTCACTGAGCTCCTGAGAGCGGCCCATTCTTTCACAAATGTCTTGTTTCACAGTCTGCATGCCTGAGTGCTTGAATTTATACACCTGGGGCCAGGCCAAGTGATTAGAACACCTGATTCTGATCATTTGAATGGGTGAGCGAATACTTTTGGTAATATAGTGTACACATATATATATATATATATAAACATAGCGGCACTCTTTTCCTGTTAAAATTACCTTTTTTCCGGAGGCGTAGAGCTCATCTAGCTCCAAGATGGAATCGGTCAGCTTGTCCAATTCGTTGTCTTTTGTTTGGGGATCCCTGCAGATACGTTATTAGAAAAAAACAATTACATAATTTATTTACACTGTTAAAAACACTTTGCTTAGTTCCTGTACGTACTCTGATGCCTGGAACTGGTTTTCACGGAATCGCTTCTCCCCAACAGTTTTGCAGGAAGTCCTCTGTTCGTGCTACCCAGACGCTTGACTCTTTGTCCTAAAGCAGATGCAATTTGTTTTTAAAAAAAACAAAAACACAATGCAGTATATTAGCATAACTAACACTTTCACACGTTAACAGTAATTACCGTTGATCGGCTGCAGAATTCCTCTGCTTTGCTCGCTCCTATCTGCGCTCCGGGTAGAAGACACTACATTTGCATTGATCGGCTGCAGAATTCCCCTCCTTTGCTCGCTCCTATCTACGCTCCAGGTAGAAGACGCTATATGGGGATGGGAGAAAAACAAGAAGTATATTTAATGCGTACATTTTACAAAAAAAGAATACATTACCTTAAAAATATAGATGATAAAACTTGTTAAAAACTAACCTGCGTGAACTGGCGGGATATTCTCCACGTCAGCGAAGACAGTTACACGCTTTCCTGTCAAATCAAACTTTTTTTTTAAAAAAACAAAAGTTTTTTTTCAAACGGTCAAATAAATATTAAAAAACAAACAAACAAGACTGAATAAGGTTGTCAGAGTGTAGACTGCTTAACTCTTGAAAAAGACATGTTGAGCAGAGTGGTTTGCAGAGCAGGAGGTAGAAGTCAAAAAAAAGAGCGCTGGTCCGAACCGTCGAGACGTATGACAAGTGTCAAAATGCGACGAAATGGTCGTGTGCCTGTCTGGTCCTTAAATACTCTTTGCTAAGAAAACACATACGCATTTTACAACCTTGAAGTAGCTAATAAGAGAGAGAGAGAGCGAGAGACTTTTGTATGCTAATGTCCTTTTTTATGGTCGACTGTGACAGAAACCCCCTTCCGATCTAGCGCATTATTACAAATTTGGTAATAATCAGAGCCGCTTAGCATATTTCAAAAACTTATCGTGAGCCACCATCTATCTTACAATACACAAACTCGTGGAATAGAAAAAACATAATGAACGCTGCCCGTAGCCTACTTTTTTTGTTTTCAAAAGAAAGAAAACATTTGCTTTCGGGGTAAAAACAAACTCTTTTTCTGACTGTGCACCCTGGCGCCACATTACCCCGAACATATGGGCGCCTTAGAAAAAAAAATCTGTCTGTGATAAGAGAGAAAGACTTTTGTATAATGTCCTTTTTTTTTATGGTCGACTGTGACAGAAACCCCTTCTGATCCACATCAAATAATACAAAGTTAGAATCGTAACAATTCGCATCAAAAGTGTGCTTCAAAACGCAATATATACACTAGTAGCAGCATACCTTCGATTGTGGCCTAGCTAGTATATTTAATTATTATCACTCCTGGACCGTCTTTACACACAGTTGTGTTAGGGCCTGGCAGAACGACACGGACGAGTGGCTGCTCTAACAGAACGATGCAGAGTGGCTTACAAACGCGATATAGTCTAATAAGTGAACACACGCTCACTATATATATATATATATATATATATATATATATATATACATATAGATAAAGTACATCCCTTAGGATGTGCCTCGGGACTGCGTAATGATTGATACTTTTAGTTTCTTTACTTGTATTTTATCTCCTTCAAAACATGCTCTCTATTGTATCCCGGGGAGGGGGGACACCGTACGTGTCAAAGTGGGCTCAAACCTTTGCGCGTAACACCCACATGCACGGGAGGAAAGGAAAAAACACAAGTTCCTTTCTTTATTTTCGCTCAAAAAACTAATGCGTTACACTAACGGGTAAAAAGGACGCACGAAATCCTTTAATTTTATTTAACTTTTATTTTTATTTAATTACATTTGTTTAATCCCATTTACTTTCTGTAATCACATTGTTTAATTACATTTAGTTTCTTTACATTATTTAACTGCATTTACTTTCATTACATTTAGTTTCTCTAATTACGCTCAGTTTCTTTACTTTTAGTTTCTTTACTTGTAACATTCAAGGCATCGTTCCGACGACTGTCAAAGATGTAAGTACAGTGACTTTAGAAATTTCTGTTAGACCTTATCAACATCTGGAATCCTTCTCCCCAGTAGATCTTCTCGAGCTATCTTCAATAATTAAAGCATCTAAACCATCAACCTGTCTTCTAGATCCAATCCCAACTAAATTGCTCAAAGAAGTTCTTCCATTAATCAACACCTCCATATTGAACCAGATAAATTTATCTTTATTAACAGGATATGTGCCTCAGTCTTTTAAGATTGCTGTAATTAAGCCCCTACTTAAGAAAGCCACTCTAGATCCAAATGTTTTAGCCAACTATAGACCAATCTCCAACCTTCCTTTTATTTCCAAAATTCTAGAAAAAGTTGTTGCTAATCAGTTGTGTGACCACTTAAACAGGAATGGTCTGTTTGAAGAGTTTCAGTCAGGTTTTAGAGTTCATCATAGTACAGAAACAGCTCTGGTTAAAGTTACCAATGATCTCCTCATGGCTTCAGATAGTGGACTTGTCTCTATACTGGTTCTGCTAGATCTCAGTGCTGCATTTGACACTATTGATCATAATATTTTACTACAGAGACTTGAAAGTGAGATCCAGATTAAAGGAACTGCATTAGATTGGTTTGAATCCTATCTGTCTGACAGATTCCAGTTTGTTCATATCAACCATGATTCCTCTACTTATACTAAAGTAAGCTATGGAGTTCCTCAGGGTTCTGTGCTGGGACCAATACTCTTCACATTATACATGTTGCCATTAGGGAAGATTATTAGAAAACATGGCATAAACTTCCATTGTTACGCAGATGACACCCAGCTATATTTATCTATGAAACCAGATGAAACTAATCAGCTGGTTAAACTCCAAGCATGCCTTAAAGACATAAAGGCTTGGATGACCTGTAATTTCTTACTCTTGAACTCAGACAAAACAGAAGTTATTGTATTTGGTCCTAAGCATCTCAGAGATTCATTATCTAATCACATGGTTTCTTTGGATGGCATTACCTTGGCCTCCAGTACTACTGTGAAAAACCTTGGTGTTATATTTGACGAGGATATGTCCTTTAAATGTCACATTAAGCAAGTAACCAGGACTGCCTTCTTTCATCTACGTAATATCATCAAAATTAGGAACATCCTGTCTCAGAGTGATGCTGAGAAACTAGTTCATGCATTTGTGTCTTCCAGACTGGATTATTGTAATTCATTACTGTCTGGCTGTCCAAATAACTCTTTAAAAAGCCTCCAACTGATTCAAAATGCTGCAGCAAGAGCATTGACAGGAATTAGCAAGAGAGATCATATTACTCCAGTTTTAGCTTCTCTTCACTGGCTCCCCTTAAAGTCTAGAATAGAATTTAAAATCCTCCTCCTTACATACAAGGCCCTTAAAGGCCTAGCTCCATCATATCTTAAAGACCTCATTGTACCATATTATCCCAACAGATCACTTCGGTCTGAAAGTGCAGGCCTACTTGTGGTTCCTAGAATTTTAAAAAGTAGAATGGGAGGTAGAGCTTTCAGCTATCAGGCTCCTCTCCTGTGGAACCAGCTCCCAGTTTGGGTTCGAGAAGCAGACACTCTCTCTATTTTTAAAGTCAGGCTTAAGACTTTCCTTTTTGATCAAGCTTATAGTTAGGGCTGGACTAAACCATCCCTTAGTTATGCTGCTATAGGCTTAGGCTGCTGGGGGACAATGCACCAAACACATGTTCTCCTTCTTTCTTCTCTCTCCTCTCTCGTGTCCTCCACTTTCTTTTCTCTGGCACAGAGCTCCTCCCTCTAAATTCCTATCTGTTACTAGTCATGACATTCTGTGCTATTACTATGTAGAATGTTTACTGCTGCTCTCCCTTTTTCCGAGTATCTCTGGCCTGGAGTTGAGAGTTTCCTGTGGAGCTCCATACTACATCTGTTGTCGTGGTCTCATCATTCTGCCCAGTCTCCATGGAATCCTGCTGTTATCCACTCCTACCAGAATGAATGATTCTCCAACCTGCTGATGAGTCCCCTTACATTTTCTAACCGTCATTAACATCATTAGTTTGTACCATAGCATCCCACCTGTATGCTTTAGTCAGATGTGTGTATCTATGACAGATGTATGTTTATCTTGCTGTTCTCTTTCTCTGTCTGTACCCGGCTGGCCTTAGGCAGAAGGGTCCCTCCATATGAGCTGGGTTCTGCTCAAGGTTTCTTCCTGTTAAAAGGGAGTTTTTCCTTGCCACCGTCGCCTGCGGGCTTGCTCTGGGGGTTTTAGGCCGGGTCTTGTAAAGCGTCTTGAGACGATTTGTATTGTTTTTGACGCTATATAAATAAAGCTGAATTGAATTGAATTGAATTTTATCTCCTTCAAAACCTCCACACTATCGCATCCACAGGGAGGGGGGACAGGCCATATGTGACAGAGACGGCTCAAACCTTTGCGCGTAACACCCACATGCACGGGAGGAGTGGAAAAAAAACACAAGTTCCTTTCTTTATTTTCGCTCAAAAAAACAAAACAAACTAATGCGCTACACTAACGGGTAAAAAGGGAAGTACGCACGAAATCCTATCTTTAATTGAACTTTTATTTTTATTTACATTGTTTAATTACATTTAGTTTCTTTACATTATTTAATTACGTTTACTTTCTTTAATTAGATTATTTAATTACATGCGCATTTTCACATGCACGCGCAAAGGCGGTATCTTATTACTACTATCACTATTATCACGTCATAAATTGTCACGTATCCTAAGCTGTTGTAAAATCTGTTGTGTGCAGTATTGCGTGGCATTTCAATGTAGCAGCGTGGTCTCATTTGCATGTTATTTAAAAAGCATTATCACAGGAAACGATCATGCGTACTGGCGCTGCACTCTGGTGCGGTGCTACTCCAGTGGGGACAGTCAGCCTGTCTAATGTGCAATGGCAAGTTGTTCCACAGTTTGGGGCCAGCAACTTCAAAGGCACGGTCACCTCTCATCTTCCTCTTTGTCTTTGGAATGACTGATCTGCCAACCTGAGAGAGCACGAGGGAGTGTACGGCTGGAGCAGTTCAGACAGATACTGAGGAGCGAGGCCATGAATACATTTTAAAATCAATCCGGAAACGGACGGGGAGCCAATGAATTTCTGCTAAAACTGGGGTAATGTGACTGTGCATAGCAAAACTGTGGCCAGAGCTGGCCCTAATCTGGCCCTAATGTGGGCCAAACCACTTTCAGAAGTGGTTCCTGATGTCAGCCTTAACTCAGCCACTTAATTTATGTGCCATATTTATTCAAATATATAAACAAGTACAGTATTATAAGCGGGGTCTGAAAATTGAAGCCAATGCGGAAGTGCAAAAAACTGCAGTTCATCGAGTGACCGCTTGAGTCTGGCTCTAAAAGGGAGCAAATCCCCATAGACCCCCATGTTAAAATGCCCAACTTTACAGCAATATGCATGTTTACAGCCTGGTACATAAAATGGCGTTTGTTTATTTTTTTATTAAGGTTTAAAATTCTGCATAATGACATGGTCTAAGGATCAGTTTTAAGTCTATTAAAACTGATCCTGATGACAATATTCTGGTGTCAGGTAAGTGTTTTCACTACATCTACTGCTTGGTTTAATTTTTGTTCAAAACAAGGACAGTGTTACACAAACTGTGAGTAGTCAGTATCAATATGTAATCATTAAAAATAACTCTTTAAGACTCTTAAAAATAGAGTCTGTAGGTTTGTAAACAACATTCAAACTGACCCGTTTTACAGTTGTTTACACAAACAATAGTTTTAGTACAAGTTCCTAAACCTCAAACTTAATAAATAAAACCACCACCAGGACAATAACATGCTACCCGAACCAGAAACCCTGGCTGAACGCAGAGGTCCGCTCTCTGCTGAAAACCGGGGATGCTGCGTTCAGGTCTGGTGACAGTCTGGCACTCAGGGCGGCTAGAAGACAGCTGACTGCAGGAGTGAAGAGGGCCAAGGCTGCATACGCCCAGAGGATCGAGGGACACTTCACATCCAGCGATCCACGGAGTATGTGGAGGGGCATAAAGTGCATCACAGACTATAACACCAGAGATGCACAATGCACCAGGGACCCCTCTCTACCCGACGCTCTCAACAGATTCTACGCCTGCTTTGAGGACCCAGACACCCCCCCTCTCAGTACCAGACTCACCCCCCCACCAGGAGAAGAGCCCCTCAGCGTGACCCCAGCAGAAGTGAGGAGGACCCTCCAGAGGATTAACCCACGGAAAGCTGCTGATCCCAACAACATCTCCGGGCGGGTGCTGAGGGGCTGTGCACACCAGCTCACAGAGGTGCTGACGGACATCTTCAATACCTCCCTCCAACAGGCAGCGGTCCCCACCTGCCTGAAGACCGCCACCATCATCCCCATCCCAAAAACGTCCACAGTGACAGGCCTGAATGGCCAGTAGCCCTCACGCCGATAGTCATGAAGTGCTTCGAGAGACTGGTCATGGCTCACATCAAGGACTACATCGACGTCACTGTGGACCCACACCAGTATGCATACAGGAAGAACCGGTCCACAGAGGATGCCATTTCTTCTGTGGTCCACACAGCCCTCACCCACTTAGAGAACAAGAACTCTTATGTTCGCATGCTCTTCGTGGATTTCACATCAGCATTCAACACCATCATACCACAGACCCTGATACAAAAACTGGCAACACTTGGACTGAGCTCCACCCTATGCAACTGGGTCCAGGACTTCCTAACAGACAGGCCGCAGTCTGTGAGGAGCCACAGACTGCGTCTCCTCCTCCTCCATCACCCTCAGCACCGGCTCCCCCCAGGGCTGTGTGCTGAGCCCCCTCCTGTTCACCCTGCTCACATACGACTGCTCAGCGATACACCCGAGCTGTCTGATTGTGAAGTTTGCGGACGACACTGCTGTGGTTGGACGTATCGTGAACAACGACGAGTCTGACTACAGGAAGGAGGTGGAACACCTGGAGGGTTGGTGCAGAGAAAACAACCTCTGCATCAATGTGAAGAAGACCAAGGAGATGATCGTGGACTTCAGGAGGAGCAGACACCTCCCCCCTCCCCTGCACATCGGAGGGACAGCGGTGGAAGTGGTCTCGTGCTACAAGTACCTGGGCGTCCACATCTCTGACGACCTCACCTGGAGCACCAACACTTCCTGCCTGATTAGGAAGGCACACCAGCGCCTCTATTTTCTCAGGAGGCTGAGGCGCGCCGGACTGGGGAGCTCAGTCCTGACATCGTTCTACAGGTGTGTGGTGGAGAGCGTCCTGTGCTCCTGCATCACTGTGTGGCACGGCAGCTGCTCTGCAGCAGAGAAGAAGGCTCTGCAGAGGGTGGTGAAAGCTGCACAGAGGACTGTGGGACACAGTCTATCCACCACCACGGACATCTACACCTCCAGATGCAGGAAAAGGGCCACTTGCATCAGGAAAGACCCCACCCACCCCGCACACACACTGTTTGTCCCCCTCCCCTCAGGCAGGAGGTTACGGAGCATTAAAAGCAGGACCACCAGACTGAGGAACAGCTTCTTCCCGGAGGCTGTGAGACTGTCAAACGCTGGAGGATCTTCGTAACAACAGTGGATGGGAGCTTGCAGGCTGCAGTGGCGTTGGCAGGGGGGTGTACGTGCGAGAACTCTCTCGTGATGTAGTACGACTGCATGCTAACAGCTAGCAGCTCAATGTCCCTGTTACAGAGCTGCTCCTTTACCCTGATTTGCCCTGGGTTACACCATCTGTTGTTTACAAACATCGCAATGCCCCCTCCTTTCCTTTCACCGCTCTCCTTTGCCTTCCACTCCGCTATCACAATCTAAAATCCGTCCAATGAGACGTTCAAATCCGGTGTCACTTCATTCAGCCACGTCTCTGTGGCTCTCTTGGTCGTCCTCAGACGAGCTTCCATCGGAGTCTCCAGTCCTCCCGATTCTCCATACACCCTGCCAGTTCCGAAGAGCTTTCAGCTCCCACATCCTTCTTCAGGACGTCCACATATGTTGGCACGGGTCGTCCTCGTGATCTATGTCCGTGCTTTGGTTCCCATCATGGCACATGATGCTAAATTGCACAACCTGCACTGTAATCCCAAACAGCTGTACTAGCTTATAACTTGTAAGGTCATAGCAGTCAAATGTCGTTATGCAGCTGACCAAACTATAAAGTACTGAGCTCTGTTGAGATTTATGTCACTTTAACTGAATAGGACTCAATATTTTGTGTGGAACACTCAAAAAGTTTAGGAACCATACAGTAGTATCATGACGCTATCGACGTCATGACGTTCTGGTGGGTGGGTCTTATCACTCCCTCAGGTAAACTGAGTCAACCATCTTGAATTTGCCTTGATGCGGAGAAGTTTTGGCCAGCCCGTGTGGATGTGGAACACCGTTAAATTCGTTTTTATTTGTTTGCGATGCGCACTTTTATCCCCCGCTTCAAATCACCACCACCTCAATTTTTTTCATTATTCTTATTGCCCTCGTTTTCTTAAGCGCCGTCTTATCATCAGCCCTGATTTGGTAAGTAAGCTAACGTTTTTTTTTTGTTGTTGTTTTTTTTTTTAAATAGTCTTACATTTTGAACTGGGAATGCATTTGTACAATGTACACAGTGAATATTTGTTGTAAATAGTTTAAATCCAAGTAATTGTAACTTTGAATGTGACAAATACATTACGTTACTTCATCTTACAACACTGTAACGGTATGAGCGGGTTTCCTGGATAAACTCCATTTCCCATAATGCATGTTTGCCCGGGAAATTAACATTGGAGTCACTGTTAGGTCCATGAGTCCCAGTTGCCAGGTGTACGATAATTATCGTATTTGTACGATAATTTGGCCCTCTGTACGATAAACGATCAATAATCCCAAAAAAGGCCAAAAAAACGATAATTTGACCATTCAGTGAATGTGTGGTTGTAATCGGTTGTAATCAGCCTGTCGCAACTGTCTGTCGGATTTTTTTTGTGAACCCTGAAGGCATCTCTTTCCATGTGACAAATTTCAAGCCAATCGTGCTTTTCTAAATGTGAGCTTGCCTCAGAACAACGGCAATGATTGGCTGAATAGTCCGCTGCGCCCGCCCCAGGAAAAAAAAAAAAAAAGAAAGAAAAGAAGAAGAAGCAGAGACGGCTCGGCCCGGTCTGGAGAAGCGCGGAAAAGAAAATGAAAGAACCTGGAGGAGGAGGAGGAGAAGGAGAAGGAGAAGAAGGAGGAGGAGGAGGAGAGGCTAAGAAAACGGCGGGGCAGAGTCGAAGTAAGCAGCATCGCCTACAAATTTACAGAAAAGAGTGGGAGAGCCAATTTGCCGGGTGGTTGAGACCTGTTGCAGGCTCGGAAGGCAAAGCTTTTTGTCGGTGCTGCAAGACAGCTGGTGGCCGAAATAACTGTATTAAAAAACCACAGCAAATCAAAAAAACACAAAGAGAAAGAAAAGATATTAGCTCCAACACAAAAATCCATAAAACAATGCCTGCAAAGAACTTCTGAAAAGGAGAAGCTGGAAACAGCGGTAAAGACTGCTGAGGTCAAGCTGGCGGGGTTTTTAGCAGAGCACAACATCGCAATGAGGGCCACAGACCATCTGGTGGATGTTATCAAGGACATATTTAGTGACTCAAAAACTGCACAAAACATGTCACTTGGCCGCACAAAGGCAACTGCCATAGCAAAGCATGTTATTGGTGACTGCTATTTTGAGAGTCTGTCTGAAATCCTGATGAGAAAAAAATTCAGCATCCTCATTGATGAATCAACTGACATTGGAAATGTCAAAACGCTCTGTGTTGTGGTTCGTTTTTTTATCTTTATTTGAGTTTTAAGCAGCATAGCAAAGAGAAATACAGTCTTTGACATTCCTGCAACATGTCAACATATGTTAGCTGCCTTACTATGTTCAGAACAGAACATAAAACAAAAAATCACATAGAACTGCACTTTATTTTAAGTTAGAACCTGGTGCAGGCACTTTTAAGTTTTCATTGTGCAGTTTTTGTTTATTTTATGAATTGTTGTCATTTTGAGGACAGAGACAATGTTGTTTCTCTGAAAATAAAATTTCAATATGTGAAACCAGATCTTTATTTTCTTGTCAGTTATCATGAATACTATTTCCCTTTTAAACCTGGTGCTATGTCTATTTCCTAACAGTGGGTGGCCTCCAGGCCTCATGATTTGGCTCATTAGTTCCCACCCGTCATTGTTTATGGGGGACACGTTAGCCTAACGCAACTGTGGGGCTGCTGATGAATCCATTCCGTACCAACGCCAAGCCGTGAGTGCCTGTTAGATGCTATTCAACACTCGAGTGACTATATAGCGCATCAATAGACTTGTTATTTTGATTATGACGGGTGTACGATAATTTCCCTCAAAATACGATAATTTTATGTCTCTGGTACGATAATCCTACATTTCCCACCTGGCAACACTGATGAGTCCATGAGTCTATATGTCTATGGTCTGAAGTATAACATTATCCCTGTATTCCGGTTTCTGCCGGTTGTTCATTTTGCTATTCGCCGGTAATAGCACGTGTGTACTGTGAGTATAATAAGTTACCGCGTTACACACTCAATATTTTATGTTGTCGAGCTGTGTGAAACGAACAATAACATGATGCTGACCCAGCCTGTGTTTGTATCTCTTCATAGGCTCAGAAGTGTGTGGTTGTGAGATCATCTCGAAATAGTTCAGGTGGGATGTATTATGAAATAGTGTTATTAACAAATGTTTTTTGTGTGTTTGCACAGTAAAGCACCTTGAGTACCATACAACACACACATTACATACAACACAACATTGTCATCTCATCAGAGATAGACGTCTTGACAAGATATATTCTATCAGAAAGAAGTGTTGTAATGGATATTTTTTGTCCATCTAGGAACAGCGTGATATAAACATTAGACGGCCCTCGTCCTTCGTGCCTTTCCTGTGTACCTGCGTGAAGATGCCTCCAAGTTCTTCAAGACCTGTAATGTAAGTGTACTGACCTCATGATCAATCCCTTTGCCTAGCTATTCTGTCAGTTAACATAAGACATTACTCAGAGAACTCTAGGAGAACCAGGGGGGTATTCCAGAAAGCAGGTTATGCGAAGACTCAGCGTGAACCCTGAGATGAGAGAAACTGTGTTTCATCATTCCAGAGGGCTATTCCAGAAAACAGGTTCAACAAACTCTGAGCCTAACCTTGAACTGAGTTGACTTACTCTGTGAAGTTAAAAACTCTTGAGTTAAGCTCGTGCCTGACAACTAGTAAAAAGCTACCATCAATGGAGCTCTGATACTGTGATTCACCATGGCAACAGAGGAGAAAAGAGGAAGCAGACATTTTCTGGGGAAAAAAAAGTTTGTTGAACCTCTGGAATACCCCCCAGGACCTGTTTATGAAGTTTACTTGAGTTGTTATTCTGCAAACTGTCATGTAAAGAAATGGTAAGTGTAAAGCATTCCACTAAACAAAAAGTATGCTAACAGATAGGTGTGAAACTAACATAAGATATAAGCATATGTAAAGAAAGTTTAAACATGTAGCTCAGTTGCAGGCTAAGTGACACTAATGTCTAGACATCATTAGCATGATTTGTATCCTTGAGGGACTGAACTCATTCTTGTATTATTTGTGTTTTGTAGTCAGCAGATGGTCCAGACCTCACTGACACTCCGGTGGCTCTCCTGGCAGTCGTCACAGATGACACAACTGATTCGGCCCTCTTCATTTCCTTTTCCTTATATTTTAATTTATAACAAGCACTTTGTTTTGACTGAGGTCCTTTGATTCGTGCCTTTAAAAAAGAACATTGTGTTGAATAAAAAAAGTTGTTAAATTGTCACTGTGGTGCAGTGACGTGCAGTCAGGATAGGCAGGGTAGGCAGTGCCTACCCTGAGTAAATTTCATTAAAAAAAAAACAACAACACATATTTTAAAATGTATTCTTAAAGTTCACATTCAAGTTATAAACAAAGAGCTTAGAATGCAATTTCAATTGTAAAAAGTAAATTTATGTCTAATTATTAAAACCGATCAAAAACCATGTCAAAAACCCAGACGTGAAGGCTTACGCGAACAGCAATTCACAACGTTGAACTACGCAAAGCAAGCAGTCTGGTTGCCATGAGAACGCGCAAGCAAGCCTTCCCGACGTGGCTTGCATGCATTCTCAAGGCAACCAGACCATAGACATATATACATAGACGCCTCATTGAGCGGGTTGGCCCGCTGCTGCGATACGTCAACGTCGCCGCCATCTTGGGGATGGCAACTCTGCCCCGCAAACCAATACGAGTCAATGGAGAGAACTTTATTAAGTGTCTGCTACAAGGTGCTATAAATTAATTCCTCTCATTTACGCATTCACATACGGACGTATATATTCAGAAAACTGTTAGGAACATAAAACAACATCTGTAATGGTCTCTGATGATTATAAACGTGAACTATTCTTGATATGTTCAGTGTACAGGTCGGCATCAAACCACTCGATGTATTTTATAATGTTTTCACGAGTGTTTAGCTGTTACTGTAATGATACAAAATACTGAATCTGTGTCTATAATAACCACCGGACATGGAAATGAGACATCTGTATTAGTAAACAGCACCAGCATTTACATGGTACTGATTTTGATTAATCGTTTTTATATTATAACGACTAATATTGACAATCATTGGGACAAAAAATTAACAAAATGAACAAAGTCTGCAAATCATAATAAAATAAAATGAAATAATAATGGCATAAAATACTGCGATTGCCTGTTCTAAACCATACTCTGATTTATTATTTATTTTTTAGAAGGAAACAGATTAAAGAACATATAGGCCTATACATACTTATATTTATACAGCAGAGTGCAAGAAAACAGATTAAAAAACACATATATCAATCCAGCTTTATTCATTTATTTTCTATAGCCGGTTATTCCTGTTAGCCACATGCTAAATAAAAGGATAAAATATTGTAATGATCTCAGAGTGTAATACAAAATACATCAGAGTCCTTTTATTATCACTGAACAAGTGTACATCAAAATTCTAGCACAACATCCGAGTATTACACACAACATAAATAGAGTAAAAAGTACAACAGTGCAAATATAAGTTAGGAGAGAGCCTGGATGACGGGCTAGCAGAAAACCCTTCCCTTCTCAGAGCAATTTCCCACCGCTTTGTCAGCCCTTCATCTTTGGGAAACCTACATAGTATGAGAAAAGTTCTAATCAACTTTGAACACTGCGAGTAGTTAGTTCGGGGCAATTTAGTTAAATACGATTGAATTCTTGGTTGTTTGAAGGCTGTTTTTAACGCGGGACTTCATAGTATTATGCGCGAGACTTGTAGTATCAACAAAAGTATGCATATTCTGTTCTCAAAATGATGTTGTAATGATCAAATACAATCAAAAGTAATTGTTCTGTCTTACTCGTGAAAAGTTATCCGACTGAAACATTTCCAAACAGCACACGAATGAGGTATCTTTCGCCCGGTGATATTTACAGTCAATGGGCGATAGCTGCAGTTTGCCATCCCCAATATGGCGGTGACGTTGACGTACGGCGCAGCCCTCAATGAGGCGTCTATGTATATATGTCTATGAACCAGACTGCTTGCTTTGCGTAGTTCAACGTTGTGAATTGCTGTTCGCGTAAGCCTTCTGAGTTCCTCAGCACTGATTTTTCAATGCAACATATTTTGAGGGTTGCGCATGCGTATTATATAATTTACGCGAAAGTATATGGGCGAGCATAGGCACTGATTATTGCCAATGCCAAATATGGCAATGCCCCAAAAAAGCCACTTCCGTGTCCATTCGCTAATATTCTAATGGTAACGGTGCTCTGTCAAACTGGACTACAACGGTATTAAAAACGACGTGGACAAAACGATCTCTTATTTCCCCTCGACGAAAAAGAGAAGAAGAGATGGCTGAAGTTGTCACGGTAAGTTGGATCTCAAATGATGAACATTAATAACAAAAATAATAATAACCGGCTAGCGATTACTAGCGAGCTAACGTTACTAGCTAGGTACTACTAGTTACCGCTAGCCTGAGATGTAAGATGTCAATTGCCACTTAAGTTATTTTATTTTATTTTTTCGTTTTGTAGGCGTGACAAGTTCACCCCGAACTACAACTCAAGGTGCTGGCATTTTCCAGATGGCAAAGCAGCTGGGCCAACACGGTTCGCATGGATCACAGTCATCACACCGACACTGAAGTTAAAACATAATGTTTAAGTTTTACAATTTAAATGGAACATATTTTTAAATAAAGTGAAACTGTGTCAAACTGAAAAATTGTATTCCTGTCTGGGGATCCTAGTGAGGACATCCCTCGTACATTTTAGCCAATGCTTAAATTAGTGGCTAGCGCGTCATGCTAATTGCTAACATTAGCAGCTAATGCTAGAATTAGGAATTAAGACCCTTCTGAACAGACTGAAGTCAGTAAAGTAGGATGTCACTGTATAAAAGGTGACCGGTTCCTGAGCTGTAGCGGCCGTACTTGTTTACGTTACCTAAAAATGAATGGACACGGAAGTAATTTGTGACGTCACGCTAGCCATCCCCATAGCGCCTTCCGTACCATTGTTATCACCACACACTAGAGTTGGAGCATTTTAGCAAAAGTCAGAGATTCGAAAGCGATAATGTGCGTCTGACAGGCGCATGGACTTCATCTTCAAATGAAAAGCAGCTGATTTTACAAATCTGTGTTCATTTCGGTGCTAAATGAATTGTGCCTTGTTTTTTATTCATCCACCTAATTCTGTAAAATGTTTTACAGAATGCTGCTCTGCTAGAGTGACCATTAGGCTACTGTACCAGAGAAGGCCCCCTCCCTCACTGAGAAGACATCCCAAAGCCACACACACTGTTTTTTTTTTACTCTAATTAGTTCAATATGCAATCAGTTTCATTGTTAATTTGTTCAAATCTATACAGCCTGCATTTATAGGCAAGTGCTGTTCCTTAATGCACTTTTACAGTAGTGTTGCCTAACCTATGTAGGCCTATTTTGCAAGTTCACAATTGTTCATTTATTTATTGTTCATTTTTACAAATCTATACAGCCTGCATTCATTGGCAGGTGCTGTTCTTTAATGCACTTTTACAGTAGTGTTGCCAACAACTTATGTAGGCCTTGCAAGTTCATAATGCTTTATACAGTATATTGTTCAGTTTTACATGTTTATGAGTAGTTGATTAATGGTGGTGTGTACATAAGTTAAAATGTCACAATAAATTTCATGTTTTTGAAGAAATATTCTTGTATTTTCTTCACATTCCCCTTTTTAAAGATGTACTGAAGCTGTAGTCATCAATTAGGCTTTCTCAGCTTCTGTAGGATGTGCATAGTGGCCTCATGGTGAAATGAGAACAGTTATACTGTAAAATTCTTAAGTGGTAGTATTACCATGAAAATATATTAATATTTGTAAGTGTACGGTCGGAATTTACATATGTGAGTGGCCACTGCCTACCCTGCCACAGACCTCACCGCACGCCACTGCTGTGGTGTCACTTTCATGTTTTCTAACATTATTAGCTGATTATATTTGTGTAGTGGGCCGACATCAATATTTAAGTTTAGAATTAATTTTGAGTGCATGCCTCCCAGATTATGAGTTGAAGAATACTGAACATTTTGAGTGTATTTACGGCATTATATAAGTTGAAAAATATTAAAACTTTTAAGTGAATTACTCCCAATTATAAGTTGAGAAATAACAATATTTATAAGTTAATGCTGAGATAATTTAAGGAAACTGCAAAAGTAATTTTTATTTTATGTAAACTTAAAAAATTTGAAAACATCACTAAAATATTGTTGTGTAATCTGTTACAAAGTAATTTTTGAGTTCTGTGAACTTATCAGGGTTTACAGTGTGATCTTACGTTCCCCCATAATAACAGACAGTATGCATGGTTTCTGTTCTGTTTTTCACACCAGCTCTGTAATTTACAGTCGTTGTCTTTGGAGCGCCCTCATGTTGCACAGTGCTAACAGCTGATCCCAGGTGTAAACAATGGAGCCCTGGCTAAAAATCCTACTGAGGTTGGCCACAAAAAGGACACGAGACAGCACAAAAATACACAAAAGCATAGAGAGATGGCGGTGCCATCTTGAACAAAAACAAAAAAACAAAACTGCATATAAACAATATGTTAATTTAGATATGGCTTTTTGGTATTTCCAAATGTACTTGCCTATAACTAGATAATATATTGTTATTTTGGCACATGCAGATGTACTTGTCAACAGAACATTTCTGACAACTTTATGTTACTAGGTGACATATTAGGGATTGTTCAGATTAGCTGACTAGTAAGTTTGCTGACTTCACTGCTGCAACTAAGATAAGATAATAACATAAGATAATCCTTTTATTTATCCCAGCATGGTGGATCATGACCATGACAACACAGACACATCCTAGAAGACAGTAAATCTACCCATTCGCTGACACAAGCACACACATTTTCACTCCATTGCCACGCACTGGGAGCAACTGGGGTGTAAGATGGACCACAATTACGGCTGGATGATACAGCAAAAATATAACCAACAGGCAGGTTTTGCGTGTGCAACAGATGAAGATTTTTATTCGTCCATAATCAGAGCATGTCATTCTCCCAGCATCAGACCAGCAACACACAAGCTGTTAAAATGGCGCCTATTTATACTGTGTTCCGGCTAACGACTTCGGGAGACTTCATTGACAGGGATCCACTGCCTGCTCACATATTAACACACTTTTCTTCCCTTCAGTTAAATAACCACACATCCTCACACCCCTATATACATATTCAAAGTCTTATTAGTAATGAAAATAAACCCACACTAAACCATGTTGCATTCAGAACAATAAAACACACATATCCAAATACCCCCCCACATCAATTTACACTTGGTCACCCCCGGAACTTTAAAACACAGGGTCCGTTGACTGGGGAAGCCTTTTGCCCGAACACCCTGAAGACAAAGAGACTGGTGAATACAAAATACACCTTATTGCACATTGCATCTACCTACACCTAAAGAGCAAACATCTTTTACATTTATCATCACATTCTTAGCTTAGCTCTTGTTCATTGTTTTATCAATTAAAACATGGCTGCATATTTTACTCCCCATGTCCCTCTCTTCCAGGTGGAGCTGCATGGCCCACCCAGCACCTGCCAGCCAATCCAAGGCTACAAAAGGACCACATGGAGACAAATACACTCAATTGTGCTCACTACAGCCATAACAATGTGCAAAAACGCAATGTGATAAAATGCCTGTGCCAATTTTCAATAAAGTGCTGTTGCTCCTATTAAAGTGCTTGTGCAATTATTAAAGTGCATGTGTTCCCATATTTACAAAGTCAAGGGACGAAGCGCTCTTCGTCACATTTCCTCCTCCCTCTCCTCAAAGAGAACAGTACCTCAATCGTCCAACATTCGGGACGGACAGTCTGCCACCACATTTGACTTCCCCGACCTGTAGTGCACCGTGAAGTCATATGGCTGCAGGGCCAGGTACCATCCTGCGACGCGCATGTTGGCATCCCTCATGCGATGCAGCCACTGGAGAGCCCGGTGGTCAGTTTCCAGGTAGAAGTGGGGTCCCAACAGATAGTATCGGAGGGTGTCGATGGCCCACTTCATCGCCAAACACTCCTTTTCAACTGTTGAGTACCTTCTCTCTCGGTCTAGCAGCTTCCGACTTAGAAACACAACAGGTCTCCTCTCTCCTTCCACCTCCTGCAGCAACACTGCTCCCAGGCCCACTCCTGAAGCATCTATCTGCAGGATGAAGGGCTTCTCAAAGTCAGGACTGTGGAGGACTGGGTCAGTGCAGATAGCTTCCTTGAGGTCCCTGAAGGCTCTGTCACACTCCTCCGTCCATGAAATCTTGCTTGGAGCAGAGGCTTTGGTTAGATCATTCAGCACAATAGCTCTATCCGCAAAACACGGCACAAACTTACGATACCAGCCCACCAGACCGAGAAATCCTCTCAGCTTCTTTTTGGTGGTGGGAACAGGAAAAGATCGGATGGCCTCCACTTTCCCCAGCTGGGGTTTAATCTGACCAAATCCAATGACGTACCCCAAGTACTCCACCTCTCTTTGGGCCAGAGCACACTTATGAGGCCGGCCACCTTGATTTTCTGCAGCACTTGTTGCAGATGATCCATATGCTCCTTCCATGATTGGCTGAAAATTACCACATCATCCAAATATGCAGCTGCACAGTAAGACAAATCCCTCAGAACATGGTCCATTAGTCTTTGAAATGTGGCTGGTGCTCCTTGGAGACCAAATGGCATGACCCTGAACTGATACATACCAAATGGCGTTCTGAAAGCTGTCATCTCCTTGGCCTCTTGTGCCAATGCTACCTGCCAGTATCCCTTGCTGAGGTCCAGTGTGGTAATGTACCGAGCTCTGCCGACTCTCTCCACCAGATCATCAATCCGAGGCATTGGGTATGGATCAAAGTTGGACACTGCATTCAAGTACCTGAAATCAATACAAAATCTCAGAGTACCATCTTTCTTTGGAACCAACACAATGGGACTGCACCACTCACTGCAGGAGACCTCTATTATTCCGAGCTCCAGCATCAGCTTAATTTCCTTTTGCAGCAGAGGAATCAACCGCTCAGCGGTCCCAGTCAGAACCTGTATGAGACACAAACTTGCGCAGCATGTTTTTTTGTGTTTGGTTGTAGCGCTCCACCAACCCGTCCGTCTGGGGGTGGCAAGGGGTGGTCTTAATGCCCTTCACTCCTAACACTTGATAAACTTGCTGCAAAAGCTTGGACAAAAAATTTGTCCCACAGTCTGTTAAGACCTCCTTTGGTATGCCTACCCTCGAAAACAGTTGCAAAAGACAATCTGCTACCTGTCTAGCTTTGAAAGATCTGAGAGGAAAAGCTTCAGGGTAGCGCGTGGCATAATCACATATGACTAGAATGTAACGATAGCCTGAGGAACTTTTCTCAAGTGGGCCTACAATGTCCATTCCTATCCTCTCAAAAGGTGTGTCAATGATGGGTGAAGACACCTTCAAGAGTAGACTTAAGACTTTCCTTTTTGACAGCGCCTATAGTTAGGGGTGACTCAGGTCATCCCTTAGTTATGCTGCCATAGGATTAGACTACCGGGGGACCTCTGGGTTATGCCTAGCCAGGCACAGTACTGGTCGAAGATGTAATCATCTCCCTTTACTGATAACCCTCTCTCTCTCTCTCTCTCTCTCTCTCTCTCTCTCTCTCTCTCTCTCTCTCTCTCTCTCTCTCCCCAATCACCATTACCGTCACTGCTAGCTACTAACTAAACTTCTTCCCCGGAGTTCTCTGTGCTTTGTCGTCCAGCAGGTTCTCATGGATCGTGGCTGCTGCTGTGGTCTACTGCTTTGAGAATTGAGACACCTGAGTGTACATCCCTGGCCAACCAAAACGGCTTCCTATCCTGTTCAGTGTCTTCTGAAATGCCATGTGACCTGCCCACGGGATTGAATGACCCATCTCCATCACTCTCTGTCTGAACTGTTGTGGCAGTGCTAAAGCCTCAGTTTTTCCCCTTTTCTGACAGAGAAGGCTCTCTTTCACTATGTAGGTGGCATCATCTAAGCAGCTTGGGTTATTTGTCTGAACACCCTCCACCTCTGTCACCTTTTCAAACCACTGCTTCAGTGTAGCATCTTGTATTTGAAGTGTGCTCAAATCTGGGGGAAACTCAAACGCAAGCAACTCAGGTGGTTTGGGAGAGCTCTGTGCTCCTTGTTTAAGAGAACCCTTCACGTTCTCCTGCCTTCTCTGTGCTTTCGACTTGTGAGGTTTGGCTGGCCCCCTTTCCCAGTCTACCCCAAAGAAAGGCAACTCATTGAAAACTCCCTCTGCACTTTGTGCTCTGGTGGTTACATTACATGGTTTCACAGGGAATGTGACTGAATCACTCAATGTCTCACCAACATTTTCATTAACATCAGCTACTGGACTGTCACCTTCATTACTGCTCCCGTGAGGTTCGCATATTGGCTGAGTCATAAGGTCGTAGAGTGTGGGTAAATCATTGCCTAGAATTACAGCATATGGCAATGTTGGAGCTAATGCCACAGGCAACAGGAAAGTCTGTGTGTGTCTTAGTGTGGCCTAAGGCTGGGCAAAATGGTTTTGTGTGACCAAAAGCATTACAATGATACCACCTGACATCTTGTTTAGAGGCTCGAGGAGGAGGCTTTTTAGCATGGCTTGTGGCCTGAGGAGTAAACTGTCTATCACTCGAAAACCCTCTAGGTCTTAGCTGACCAGACCCCTGTTCACCCCCAATGGACCTACTTGACTGGGCTTGGTGGTTCTCCCAGCTGAAGGAGGCAGTTCGACTTCCTTTTCTGGCTGATGTGAAAACTTCTGCTAGGCGCGCTGCTTCCTCGGCTGTCTTGGGGTCATGCTCTCGGATCCAGATCTCCAGCTCTGGATGGACCATCCTCAGGAACTGTTCTAGAATAATAGTCTCTGATAGTTCCTTCACTGTTGATTTCTCTGGCTTAACCCATTTACAGAAAAGGTCTTTCAGGCGCACATAAAGCTCTCGTGGAGTTTCACGATGCTCAATCTTGAGGGACCGGAATCTTCTGCGGTAGGTATCAGCTGTAATTTCATATTTTGCCAGAATTGCCGCTTTGACTTTTTCATATTGTTCTGAGTCGTTCATGTCCATCAAAACATAAGCACTGCGTGCTTTACTGTTGAGTAAAGGCACCAGACAAACAGCCCATTCATCGTTAGGCCAGTGACAAACCTGGGCCATTCTCTCAAATGTTGTCAGGAAATGTTCAATGTCATCATCTGGAGATAATGGCAGCAGTTTGGGTTCCCTGTGGGCAAGGGGTTTCCTCGGTTGTCTAAAAGTCCAACTTGCCTGGCCCCTCATGTCATCACATTCATCAAAATCAACATTGTCGTCACCACCCTCATCATCATCCTTGATTTGTGGGCGATGATTTTCATCCCTAGTGGCAGGCTCTGTTCCTTCTTCTCTCATCATGTTTACCTGTAGTTGTATTTGGGAGAATTGATGTTGCATGCATTTCCACCTCTGCTCTTGACGAGCGGACTCTTTGTCTCTCTGCTGGTCTCTCTCTGTTTGTGCTTGCATAAGTGATTTCACCAGTCCTGCAAGTTCATCCAGCTTATCTTCTTGTTTAACACCTGTCATGGTGTCTGGAGCACATGCTCCGCTTGGCCCCTCAAATTAAAAGCAAGATGGCGGCGCGCACGTACGCAGCGGCTCGGCACTCTCCGTCTTTTTGTAGTCTTTTCTCCTTGTACGTTTTTTTATACGCCGTGTATGCCGTGAATGCTCACATACAGTATAGTCGAGCTGAACTACTGTGCTTAGGGAAACAACACTGGACATACACTTCTGAAACATCAGACTCGCTGGACATTACACCGGAGATCAGACGCCAGCACTCGGAGAACCCCGGAGGAACCTTCCTCATCCCACCTCTGAGACGCCGCAGGCGGCGCAGACAACGGCGCCAGAAGCGGGGCAAGAGAGGCGGCCTGCAGGCTAGGCTACGAGCTAGCCCGCACCGACCAGCGCTGCCGAGTCTACTCCTGTCCAACTGCCGGTCACTCATCAACAAGATCGACGAAATAAGGCTGAGGATATTCTCCGACAAGACCTGCAGGTGTGTGACGGTGTTTACGGAGACTTGGCTGGACAACAACGTCCCTGACGAGGCTATCGGGCTAGCCGGCTGCGCTGTTTACCGGGCCGATAGGACTGCATGCTCCGGTAAGAAGAGGGGCAGAGGCGTGTGTGTGTATATAAACAATGACTGGTGTACAGCTGTAGACATTACTGGGACTCACTGCTCACCAGATCTGGAGTACTTAGCAGTGAAATGCAGGCCATTTTACTTGCCGAGGGAGTTTTCAGTCGTCTACGTCACAGCTGTTTACATTCCACCACACGCTAACGCTAAGCTAGCCCTGGAGGAGCTGCATAGCCTTATAAACAGCCAGCTAAATGCCCATCCAGAGGGAGCAGTGATTGTGGCAGGGGATTTTAATCATGTTGAACTCAAAACAGTGCTGCCCAAGCTCCACAAACATATAGACTTCCCCACAAGAGACAACAATATCCTGGACCAGGTGTATACAAACATCAAGGGAGCCTACAAAGCTGCAGCAGCCCCGCACCTGGGTCTATCAGACCACATCTCCCTGCTCATGACGCCATCCTACAGACCAGTAGGGTGCAGAAGCAGACCCATCAAAAAGACTGTACAGGTATGGAGTGAGGAGGCCACCGCATCTCTGCAGCAGTGTTTTGAGGTCACGGACTGGGATGTGTTCGCTGAGGGATCTGACCTGGAAGGCTACACGGCTGCAGTACTGGACTATATCAAGTTCTGCACAGAGGCAGCAGTATACCACCAAAACCACCAAGGTGTCCCCAAACCAGAAGCCCTGGTTTAATGGGACAGTACGGGCACTGCTAAAAGCCAGGGACACCGCCTACAGGTCAGGAAACCAGATGGACTACAGCACAGCCCGAAAGAACCTGACAAAGGGCATCAAAGAAGCAAAAGGAAACTACAGACAACGCATAGAGGGGCACTTCGAGAACAACGACCCCCGCAGCATGTGGAGAGGCATCAGATCCCTGACTGACTACAAAAGCAACACCACACAGGTCGGTCAGGACAGGGACCTCCCAGACACATTGAACCTCTTCTTTGCTCGCTTTGAAAAGCAGCAAGGGAAAGCCCAGCCCTCTGAGAGGACGCAGCCGGAGGAGGAGCTGACACTTACCCTCCAGCAGCACCAGGTGAGATCCACCCTGAGAAGGATCAACACCACAAAAGCAGCCGGACCGGATGGGGTGACAGGCCGCTTATTGAAGTCCTGCGCTGATCAGCTGGCTGGGGTGTTCACTAACATCTTTAACCTCTCCCTACAGCAAGCCACAGTCCCCACCTGCCTCAAATCCACAACCATTGTCCCTGTGCCCAAAAAACCTGCTGTCACTACACTTAATGACTACCGCCCAGTTGCCCTCACCCCTGTCATAATGAAGTGCTTTGAGAGGATGGTCTTAGCACACATCAAGGACAGCATCCCTGCAGACCTAGATGAACATCAGTTTGCTTACCGGCCAAACAGATCTGCAGAGGATGCCGTCTCCACCGCACTCCACACAGCCTTGACCCACTTGGAGCAGCCAAACACATATGTCAGGATGCTCTTTGTGGACTTCAGCAGTGCATTCAACACTGTGATCCCCCATAAACTGGTCCACAAACTCTCAAACCTTGGACTCTCATCCTCACTCTGTTCATGGATTATGGACTTCCTGACCAACAGGCCTCAAAACGTCAGGATGGGGAACCTGAGATCCAACACCATAATCCAACACCATAATCCTGAGCACAGGCACACCGCAGGGCTGTGTGCTCAGTCCAGCCCTCTTCACACTCTTCACCCAGGACTGTGCCCCCATTCACTCCTCCAACTCCATAGTGAAATTTGCAGACGACACTACGGTGGTAGGCCTCATTGCTGACAACAATGAGACCTGTTACAGGCAGGAGGTCCAACACCTGGAGGAGTGGTGCACAGACAACGACCTGGTCCTCAACACCGCCAAGACAAAAGAGGTCGTCATGGACTTCAGGAGGACCAGGAGAGCGCCACAACCCCCAATCCACATCAGAGGTGAGGAGGTGGAACAGGTGGACTCTGTTAGATTCCTTGGCACGCACATCTCCAAGGATCTGACATGGACGCTTAACACCTCCAAACTTGTGAAAAAGGCCCAGCAGAGGATGTTCTTCCTGAGGAAGCTGAAGAGGGCGGGTCTGGCTCCTCGACTGCTCAGACACTTCTACAGAAGCACTGTGGAGAGCATCCTCTGCCAGGGCTGCACAGTGTGGTACAGTAGCTGCTCAGCAGAGGAGAAGAGGAATCTGTCTCAGGTGGTGAAAGCGGCGCAGAGGATTGTGGGAGCTGAGCTCCCAGACTTAGACTCTGTGTACGCTGAGCGTATGCAGAGAAGAGCTTGAGCCATCTGCACGGACAGCAGCCACCCTGGACACTCACTGTTTGTACCATTGACATCAGGGAAGAGGTACAGGATTATATCCTAGAGCTGTAGCCCTCATCAACCCCACACCCCCAAAATGTGCAAATGTGCAATAACACTGTTTACACTGCTACCTCCATTATTTGATTATTTAACTCTTATTTCTATTTAACTACTACCTATGCACCTTTACTGTGACACTTTTTACATTTCTGCAACACTTATATTATAGTTATATTTATATTTCATATTCTATTCTATATTTTATTGTAACTCAGTTTAACTCCTTATTGTACTGTCCTTACTGTCCAAGCCGTTGTGTCTTGGTTTGGTTGTTTTGTATTCTGTTTTTCTTTTTTGAGTGCCACCACAATTTCGTTGTAGTAATACAATGACAATAAAAAATCTTGAATCTTGAATCTTGAATCATCTGGTTCTTCTTGGTCATTTTTCTTTCCTTGCCTTGTCATCATTGCTGTAACGTGGGCCCCAGCTTCTGACACCACTTGTAAGATGGACCACAATTACGGCTGGATGATACAGCAAAAATATAACCAACAGGCAGGTTTTGCGTGTGCAACAGATGAAGATTTTTATTCGTCCATAATCAGAGCATGTCATTCTCCCAGCATCAGACCAGCAACACACAAGCTGTTAAAATGGCGCCTATTTATACTGTGTTCCGGCTAACGACTTCGGGAGACTTCATTGACAGGGATCCACTGCCTGCTCACATATTAACACACTTTTCTTCCCTTCAGTTAAACAACCACACATCCTCACACCCCTATATACATATTCAAAGTCTTATTAGTAATGAAAATAAACCCACACTAAACCATGTTACATTCAGAACAATAAAACACACATATCCAAATACCCCCCCGCATCAATTTACACTTGGTCACCCCCCGAACTTTAAAACACAGGGTCCGTTGACTGGGGAAGCCTTTTCCCCGAACACCCTGAAGACAAAGAGACTGGTGAGTACAAAATACACCTTATTGCACATTGCATCTACCTACACCTTTGTGCTCACTACAGCCATAACAATGTGCAAAAACGCAATGTGATAAAATGCCTGTGCCAATTTTCAATAAAGTGCTGTTGCTCCTATTAAAGTGCTTGTGCAATTATTAAAGTGCATGTGTTCCCATATTTACAAAGTCAAGGGACGAAGCGCTCTTCGTCACATGGGGATTCAGTGTCTAGCTAATCTAAATGCTGCCATGTGCACATAAAAAACAAATGTGTTTAACAGCTTTGCTACACATCATCAAAGAATGTGCTGGTGAAGATTGGACCTTCTCTAGAAGACACCATGCAGAATAGGGTCAACCTCTACACAGTAGCAGGGTAGGACAGAATGCAGGGCCTTAGCATCGAGGTCTGTCTTGGATAGCTGGCAAACATCCTCACAGTCATCTTGGACTATCATCTGATACAAGCTGTTATCCCAATGTGTTTAGCCAACCACCATCATCCCAGTGCCCAGGAAGTCTTCTATTGTATGTGCTATCTGAATGGCACCAGCTTTTACACTTGCACCCAGCCCCTGCTTCAGCTGACTATGTGCTAAGAGGTATTGGAGCACCAAGACCTCCTCTAAGACACTTGCATGCTGGACACATAGAGTGCTTAATTGCACTTGCAAAGCAAATGAGCAAGTTTAAGAATTAAGTTTTAATATTTTTTTCATGCTAGAAAGTAACTGTGTAGATCCCCAATATGTGATCAGTTTATCCAAATAACGCCTGGTTGGAAGTTTGCTCCGATGTTTTTGAAGCGAAGCGCCACCTGTGGAACGAGGAGCAGCGAGTCATCTCTAAAAGGAACGGCCGGCCTCCTGATGTGATCCGCCGGTCAACCTCCGTCGTGATCCCGGGGTACAAAACGAGCGATTAGTGTAAAAATACATCCTCAAAGTGAATGCTACTAATGCCGTGTTACTCAATGCATTCGTTAACACGTGGTCCACACGTGCATTTTGAACTGTATTATTAAAATAATCGTATGAGGTTGGCAGAAAACGTAGTGACGTATTTTGACTCATTCGATTCCTGTCTATAGCTGTCCGCTGTGGATTGGGTGCGTTTGGTTTCTGCCACTCAACCAAGCTACTGCAAAGCTTCATAATATTTTCAAATAAACGACTTGCAGTGTTGTGTGTCATTTCTTAACTTAAAGCAACCATAATCACTGCCATTACAAGTTTGGCTGTAGTAAATATTTCATCTGTTCAGCAGATAAACTAATCCTAACCCTGCCTACTGTAAGCCTACTGAAGCGGGAGAATCAAATTGCATTGCTGTTTGGCGTAAATCTATATTGCGCGGTTCAAAACACATCCTAAATAAACTCTCTTTACTTTTTCTTAACATATATCGGCTTAAAGCAATGTCATCGCTAGTTCGGCAATACTAGATATTCGATGTAATCAGTATATTTATCTTTTTACAACCCTATTTTAACATATGTATTTGAAAACCGAAAAACTACAAATATCACGTGACTTTGTATCAAGCTACATGTCGCAGCTCAGGGGATTTGTAGGGGTAAGGGTGTGGGAAACACATTTCTGTGATGAGATTTAAGCATATAATTATCATCAAGTGAGTGAAAAGACACCATTTTGGACAGCGCTCCCAATTTCTGTCTGTACAGTCACACAAGCACAAAAGGCTGAGTTCATAAGCTTTCTACAGCACTTTGCCCCATGTCTATAGCCCCTTTTGATGCAGAATTACAAGCCTTCACAAATTCTCAGAAGTCAGGGTACAATTCAATTCAATTCAGTTTTATTTATATAGCGTCAATAACAATACAAATCGTCTCAAGACGCTTTACAAGACCCGGCCTGAAACCCCCAGAGCAAGCCTGAAGGCGATGGTGGCAAGGAAAAACTCCCTTTTAACAGGAAGAAACCTTGAGCAGAACCCAGCTCATATGGAGGGACCCATCTGCCTAAGGCCAGCCGGGTACAGACAGAGAAAGAGAACAGCAAGATAAACATACATCTGTCATAAATACACATATCTGACTAAAGCATACAAGTTGGATGCTATGATTCAAACTAATGATGTTACATGACAGTTTGAAAATGTAAGAGGAATCATAGGCAGGTTGGAGAGTTGTTCATTCAGGTAGGAGTGGATAACAGCAGGATTCCATGGAGACTGGGCAGGCTGATGAGACCACGACAACAGATGTAGTATGGCGCTCCACAGGAAACACTCAACTCCAGGCCAGAGATACTCGGAGGAAGGGAGAGCAGCAGTAAACATTCTACATAGTAATAGCACAGAATTGCATGACTAGTAGCAGATAGGAATTTAGAGGGCAGGAGCTCTGTGCCAGAGAAAAAGAAAGGTTAGGACACGAGAGTGGAGAGAGAAGAATGAAGGAGAACATGTGTTTGGTGCATTGTCCCCCAGCAGACTATGCCTATAGCAGCATAACTAAGGGATGGTTTAGTCCAGCCCTAACTATAAGCTTGATCAAAAAGGAAAGTCTTAAGCCTGACCTTAAAAATAGAGAGTGTCTGCTTCACGAACCCAAACTGGGAGCTGGTTCCACAGGAGAGGAGCCTGATAGCTGAAAGCTCTACCTCCCATTCTACTCTTTGAAATTCTAGGAACCACAAGTAGGCCTGCACTTTCAGACCGAAGTGATCTGTTGGGATGATATGGTACAATGAGGTCTTTAAGATATGATGGAGCTAGGCCTTTGAGGGCCTTGTATGTAAGGAGGAGGGTTTTAAATTCCATTCTAGACTTTAAGGGGAGCCAGTGAAGAGAAGCTAAAACTGGAGTAATATGATCTCTCTTGCTAATTCCTGTCAATGCTCTTGCTGCAGCATTTTGAATCAGTTGGAGGCTTTTTAAAGAGTTATTTGGGAAGCCAGACAGTAATGAATTACAATAATCCAGTCTGGAAGACACAAATGCATGAACTAGTTTCTCAGCGTCATTCTGAGACAGGATGTTCCTAATTTTGATGATATTACGTAGATGAAAGAAGGCAGTCCTGTTTACTTGCTTAATGTGACATTTAAAGGACATATCCTCATCAAATATAACACCAAGGTTTTTCACAGTAGTACTGGAGGCCAAGGTAATGCCATCCAAAGAAACCACGTGATTAGATAATGAATCTCTGAGATGCTTAGGACCAAATACAATAACTTCTGTTTTGTCTGAGTTCAAGAGTAAGAAATTACAAAGGTCAATAGTTCAAAGAAGGAGTCAGTTACAACCCCTCAACTAAGATATGTTATTCCCCACGTTGAGACCTGTCCAACAATACCTTTATTACAGTCCTACAACAAAGTATGGATTTTCACATTTTATGAACACAGCTGTGCACAGGCTTAGATTCAGAGAGCCTTTTGCGGGCTCAGTCCATGATATTTTTCTAAACAATGAGAAAAAATCATGCAAGGTAATCATATCTGACAGATTTACAACTGTTATTATATTTTATCTGCTCATTTGTTTTTGCCAATTAATTCCACCAGACATCTTGAACCTGTGTGTAAACTAACACCACAACAGCTATTTGTCAAGGGACTTTGAGTAAATCAGGTACACATACCGTTGTTATGATGTCCATTAGGTCATTTCTGGCATCTATGTGTTTTAATGAAAAAACAGCATCTCAACAAAACACTAATGAGGATATGTGACAAGGACATTCCATGATTTCAAAATATTGTGACTTCTATCCTCACCTGTAGTGTAATTACAGATTCACGGCTTATGCCTTTAACAGTTAATCAAAAACAAATCCATTCTGAGTGATTAACAAGCAATATAAGCACAAAAATTCAGTTGATGGGTAAGAATGTACTTCTCAATAACATGGGCTTGTCTTTTATGCTGGCTAAGCTACTGTAATGGGTGTGATTGGATGAAGTTGTCTGTTAACCCCTCACCCTTTTTTAGTGAAAACAAACCTATTCAGACTGCTAATTTAACCGTAAACAATCATGAAACTGAATTGAATGGAAATGAACACAGACAGAGACAGATGGCAGGTATTTTATTTTAAAACATTACCAGACACTAACATTTATCATTCATGTAGCCAGGGTGGTTAGCACTGATGGCTCAGAGCGAGGTCGTCACCGGTTCGAATCCATGGGCCGACTGGATTCCTTTCTGTGTGGAGTTGTTCTCTCTGTGTCTGCGTGGGTTCTCTCTGGGTACTCCCGCTTCTTCCCGCCGTCCAGAGACATGCTGGTTAGGGTCATTGGTGATTCTAATTGGCCATAGGTGTGGATGTGAGCGTGAATGGTTGTCTATCTCTCTATGTTAGCACTGCAATAGACTGGTGACCTGTCCAGGATGCCCGATGACAGCTGGGATAGGCTCCAGCAGACCCTCATGACCCTTAACAGGAATAAGCGGGTATAGAAGATGAATTAATTAATTAATTCATGTAGCCTGTCTCCCCAAAGAGCAAGAAAAACAGATCATGAAGCAGTTATATCAAAGAATATATAAAAACTGTCAGTCTCCATAATTGGCATACAACACAGCAACAATAACAAAATCACTAGATAGATAGATAGATAGATAAATAGATAGATAGATAGATAGATAGATAGATAGATAGATAGATAGATAGATAGATAGATACTTTATTAATCCCGGGGGAAATTCAAGCATCCAGTAGCAGTAAACATACATTGAACATACAATACGAAAACTATATAAAAATGGAAAGTGACTAGGAGTAAAATGTTTTATACAGATATAAAATATGTTAAAAATATAAAGTGACCTGTTAAAAAAAAATATATATATAAAGTGACCAGTAGAAGTTTTTATAAATATGAGAGCTACATATCCCTCTTGTGAATGAAATTAGGAGATATGTCCATTGTCTATTGTGTCTCCTGCCATCACTGAGAGCTGTTGTACAGTCTAATGGCCAGGGGGACGAAAGAGTTCTTTAGTCTGTTTGTGGAGCAGGACTGAGACAGCAGCCTGCCACTGAACACACTCCTCTGCCTGATGAAGGTGTTGTGCAGAGGGTGGTGGGCGTTTGTCCAAGGTCCTATGACACAGTAACAGTCTATTTCAGGATGTTACCTTTGAATGTTGTCTTTTGGTTCCCAGGAGTTTTTCCACTTTGTCCCACTGCAAGACAGATAGACAGACAGCATTATGTATTACTATTAAATTGCTTTAAGATTATTGGAAAATGTACAGTTTCCAACGACACATTGATTCCTCAGGTAAGCAGGCATTTTGTAAACAGAATACCTGGCTAAATGATCCACATTCTGTATATGTATGCAACAGCCCATATCTGAAGATGACGTGATAAATTAGTGTAGCCAAGTTAGATTTAAAAAAAAACAAAAAAAAACAAAACGCATTATGTAACACAGTATGCATGTAGTACAAAATCTAGTATGTACATTGTGTACTACTTCACACTAATGATCACTCTGACCTGCTTAAAAAGCAGTTTCAGTCGAGTTCCCTTAATATTAATTCTACATACAATCCAACTGCTGCTGATCAAATGTTACTATTTTATAATATCGATCCTTTTAAACTTTGTTCTGTGTACGTTAACTAACGTAAACGTTATTAGTTCCTTCCACATGTCCTTCCCTCCAGATGAAACGAAAAGAAAGAATTAAGAACTAGGTGGGAACAGTGACCTCTGAAACAGGCGCTGTGCAATTTCCGGCAAAACCTGGAAATTAGTATTGAGAATTAAGCTGTTAAATAACTGATCAGGTACATGTCTTTTGTTTCAGACTGTTATCTTGGAATAGTCGGAGGTAGTGTTGCTTTCGTCAACGAAAACTATGACTAAATATTGTCGTCAACGAACCTGTATCACGTGACTAAAACGAGACGAGACGTAACGTAAATGCTGGTCATGCGACGATGACTATGATTAAATGTATAATGCAATATTGTTGACGAATAAAAACGAGACTAAATGTGGTTTACAAAATAAAAACTATGCTAAAATGTCGTTGACCAAAACGAGACGAAATGTTACGACGTTATTTTGTCATGTTTAGTCGTGTTATTATTTTGTAGTTTTTCTGTTTCCTGTGTCCAGAGCCCGTTTCTCTCGCAGGCGACATCACTTCCTAAAGCTCCACTCGCGGTATTATTAGTGGTGCTGTTCATCGCACATACACGAATAATACATCAAAACGTGCGGCTCGATCGGAGCGGGTGTGCTAATACTTCGTCCCTACAGGTCGGAATTATTCGCGACGTAGTCGCGAATAATTCGCAGAAATTTTCCCATAGAGAATGAATGGGAAAAGTTGCAAACATCGCACTTTTTCAACACTTTTTCCAACATCCACTGCTCTGGCATACTTGCACCCAGAGACTTCATTTAAACTTTAAAACGTAGGCACTCTTGTCTTCTCTTCAGAGATTCCCTTCACTTATCGACACCTTTTACTATTTTTTAACTATGAAGCCTCAAAGTTGTGAAGGTTTTTACTCAGATTTCGGGGTTTATAATGGGTGTGTATTGCACGGAATGTTCGCGCTACAGTGGGTGACATCATCAGTTAGAGTGAAGAGGAGAGAAGTAAATTAGGCAAAAAATAAAACAAAAACTGCTCCAGTGGCCACAAATTTCTCACGACAGACATAATTTTTTACATAGAAACGTAGGAAAATTTGTCTTCTCGCTCAAATTCGTCTGCTAAAGCTGTAAGTCCTGTAGTTTTGGCACAAAGATGCGCCAGCAACACCCATCCTCAGCTCCATAGACTGCCATGTTAAAAATTCTAGAGGAAAGCAGAAGCAATCCTTTCTTTGAATCGCTTTAAATGGGTCACATTTCGTCATTTTTCACACAAACTGCACATCTAGACGTTCAGGAAAGCCTCGAGATGCCCAAAGTGACGTTGGTTCAATGATTGGACATACGGTTTGGCCACAAGGCCTTCCTGTTCGAGGCGTGTTTTCAGCATTTTCTGTCCTTCTCCCGGTCTTCCTAACTGACTTTCAAACTGCATACACACGTTCACACACGCAGCAGAAGAGGAGGGGCTCCACAGAAAGAGGCGGGAAACTTACAACTGACATAAGCAACTGGTCTGTGGGGCAGCCATTTTGGCTTTTGGCACCTAATTTGAACAATGACAGGTGTCTGTCATTGGCTAGCGTGTCATGCTAATTGCTAACATTAGCAGCTAATGCTAATGCCACTAATTTCTAGCCACTAAAAATTAAAGACATGCATTTCAGTAGTTATTAGCACTTAATTTGAACATATGTGTGTAAAATGACAGACAGAGAAAGCAGAGCAGCTAGCGCGTCAGCGCTAGCCACTGTTTACTGTGGCTCAGTAGGTAGAGCGGGTTGTCCAAGAACCAGAGGGTTAGCGGTTCGATTCCCAGAATGTGCCACATGTCGAAGTGTCCTTGAGCAAGACACTGAACCCCCAGTTGCTCCCAGTGCGTGGCACTGGTGTGTGAATGTGTGTGTGCTTGTGTGAGTGAATGGGTAGATGTGTCTCTGACTGTAAAAGCGCTTTGAGTACCAATAGGTAGAAAAGCGCTATATAAAAGCAAGGCCATTTACCATTTACCACTAAAAATTAAAAACATGCTAATTGCTAAGACTAGGCCGCCATTTTAGCAGTTAGTGGCACTGAACAGACAGTAACACAGACAACTCAAGCGAAACACAAACTGCTGCCGTGGCCACAAATTTCACGCAACAGACATAATTTATACATAAAAACGTAGGGATTTTTGTTGGCTTTCAGATGGTGCTGGTTTGATTTGTGTGGGACATAGGGTTTGGGCTGTAGACCCCTCCGAGCGAGGAGTGCGGCGACAGCTTTTTGAGTTTTTCCCGTCGTTTCCTCGTCGAATACTTTGTTTCTAAAATGGCTACGGCCACAGTTTTCGCAGTACGTGCGTTGGAACAACACTAAATTGTAGAAAACCCTTGGCTGACGCTCACAATGTCTTCGTTTTCTTGATAGCACTTGTAGTTTTTGAGATATAAGCATTTGTTCGGTCCACCTGTTTTTCATATCCCTCTGACTCGGGCAGAGGTGAGAGGGAGAAGGAGACTTCAGCAGCAGTTGACTCCTGGTGACCGTGACAACCAGGCCCCAACTGGCATACACACGCTCACACACGCAGCAGAAGAGGAGGGGCTGACATAAGTAACTGGTCTGTGGCGGCCATTTTGGCACCTAAGTTGAACAATGACAGGTGTCTGTCTGCTAACATTAGCAGGTAATGGCAACAGCCCACTTGGCACTTCAAAATTTCCGCGGGAATTTTCTAGTTATTATTCTACAGCCTCTGCAATAGCAACTGCGAGGATAAGATTAGGTGAAAAATTGTAGCATGTTAGCATCGTAGCATCATAGTATTGTATCATATCATCTTAGCGCAAACTGCTGCCGACACAGCACCACTCTTGCGATTTCCCGCAGGGGAATTGTCTAGTTTAGAAGATGCTCTGCTCCAGCGAGTCTGCAACTCTGCGAGAGTACTGAGTAGCGAGAGAACTTTGAGTACTGAGTAGCGTGACAAAGAAAGGGAACGATGGCCGGCCAGCCAGGGGTCTTTGGTAGAAGAAGAAGAGAAGACATTTGGAAAAACTTTAAATACATGTTTAAATACAAGTGAAAAATAAAACCGAATGTCTTCCACCATGTTTGGTTAGTAAAATAAATATGTTGTCAATTCAAAACAGCGTCTTCCGTGTCTGGAATGGATGTATTCTTGAGTCTATAAGGTAACAATAATATAATAAGAACCTTGTTTGAAATAGCTTTGGCTAAAAAAAAAGTTTGATTTTGTCTATACTACAAGGTACTTATACTATATTGAGTGGGTTAAATAGAATTGTATTACTAAAAAGAGAATAAAATACAATTTTCATTGACTAAAACTAGACTAAATGTCATCAGTTTTCGTTGACTAAAACTAGACAAAAATAGTCATGGATAATTCTGCCTAAAATAAGACTAAAATGCTCAGACTTTTAGTTGACTGAAACTTGACTAGACTAAAAGGAGTATGAACATGACTAAAACTAATAAAAACTAAAATGACAGGTTGACACAAAGACTAGACAAAAACTAAAATTAAAACAGGCCACCAAAAACAACACTAGTCGGAGGCATGACTCTTAAAGACACTGTGGGGTGTGTCTTAAAAAGAGCTATGAACACCTCGCTGACGAGAGTGATTAATTGGAGTGGGGCCATCCAAAAGCCTGGATTTAAAAGGCTCATTTGAAAAGTGTGGTTCTGGGTTAGTGTCAGTGCTAGATAACTGCAATGTGGTGACATTTAAGTTTTTGGTGGTTGCTGAGTAACATCACATGGTCATGTTGTGCTCTTCTGTCTTGTGTTTTTCTCAGATGCAGTCAGCCGGAATGCCCTGACCAAAGATTCCACAGAAAAGGAAATACAGCTCCTCATCATTAGGTGGCTGTAGCTAGCCTGTGATAGAGATGGTGGCCGAAGCCTGAGGGTGAACAGACACACAAAATAGACAACTCAAATATTCAGTGGACCAGAATTAAATGTATAAAGTTAAAAATAGAATATTTGAATATATGTTGATCCTACATATGTTGATATTATTTCAATATTTGTCATTATAGGAAGTGTTCAGTGTTATCCTAGTAGCATGATGCCATGTTTGATGTATGGTTGGTATGCATGTTTGTATTTGGTTTTAGATTCATTATAATCCTGGCTATCCAGTGCATCAATCGGTAGCATTCCATGAGCGTTGTTATGTGTTGTTTTCCTTTGTTATATTGTGTCTCTGTCTAAAGTTTTTCTTTTACCTGTTGTGCACCCCTGCCATCTGTTTTTTAAAAAAGAAAATAAATACATCATTGTTATACTATTGCCTCTGTCTGTATCCATTAATTTAAAAAAAAAGAAGCTTTAAACATGAAAACCATCTTTGTCTCATTTTATTCCTAGTCACTTTTCTATTTTTTATATATTTTGTTTATATAGTTTTTGTATTGTATGTTTCAATGTATGTCACTGCTACTGGATGCTTGAATTTCCCCTGGGATTAATAAAGTATCTATCTATCTATCTATCTATCTATCTATCTATCTATCTATCTATCTATCTATCTATAAGAAGTGTGAGGAGCAGTATTTTAAGTTCCAGATCTGTCAGGCAGAAAGTGAAGTGCAGTGAAAGTTATGTATGTTATTTAGACTATTAAAAGACAGGAATTTATCATTTAAATAGGCATAGAATGGATATCTAAGAATTGTCTTTTGGTACCTCTCTTTCTCTTCAGGCTCATGTTGTAGATGGCAAAATGATAATTAAGGTGCAGTATCAAAACCGCAAGAAATACATCAAGTTACAAGATGCTGATTTTGAAATATTCATTTCTGAAGGTAAATGCTGCTATTGTTATATGAAGGAAAGAAACTTGTGATCAAAAAAGCATCTTTCCTGCTGCTCCTGCATATCCTACCACCTCAACCTACTAAAAAGAAAACACAGAAGATCAGTGCAGCTCAGGCCATGGACCATCTAGTTGTGTTTCACAAGGTATGTATCAGGCCGCAGTATGCAATTTAATTGGGAAATGTGGCACAGACAAAAATACAATATTACAATGTAACTTGTTACTTATGTTACTTATTTCCCCCACAGTCATGTAGGAGCCTAGACGAACACATTGAGAACCAGGAGGGACATCACCAGCCATATCTTCTTGCGTCTGGAACCTGAAAGCAGGCCATCAGCACTTACTACATTGTGATAGACAAGAAGCTTATCCCCTGCCAGGGAACCACGTCATTGGCAGCTGTTCAAGAACATAACCAAGTCCCTTGCAAAGGAAACACCAAACAGCTATTGCCCATCATTGGGAATCATTGTCTGCCAAGGGTATTGAGTCTGGGCCAGTGTTCATGAAGATTATTTGCAGTTTTCTGTGAAATTAAGTCTTTTTTTTATATCAGAAATGGAGACTATATTTGTGGAGCATTTTCATGCTTTTCGTGTTGTTGGCAACATGCATGATGTTTCAGTTGTTAGACCTCATGATTTGAGACATTTTAAAGTCTTATGGTTCAGAATCATTTTTGTATGTTGTGTCAGACAGCTGCACTGTATAGCGCAAACTACAGAGCTACCTCATGTTTTGGGCACTATTGTACAAGGTCACTGCACAGGGTTGTTGTGCCATTTTTCTTTAAAATTCATTTGAAATTGTTCAAGGAAAAATAAAATATTTTTCATTGCAGTACTTTTAGGAGTGATTATTGTTACACCAACCAAGTCACACCAACTTGGTGTTTTTGTCATACATCGCAGTGTTAATATTTTACACTATAATAGTTTCTTAGGCAACACTGTTATAGAGGTAATAATTTTAATTAATCCATTCTAGTATTAATATTTTACACTATAAGAGTTGGTTAGACAACACTGTCATAGTGTTAATAATTTTAATTAATCCATTCTAGTATTAATATTTTACACTATAAGAGTTGGTTAGACAACACTGTCATAGTGTTAATAATTTGAATTAATCCATTGTAGTATTAATATTTTACACTATAAGAGTTTGTTGGGTAACACTGCCATAGTGTTAATATTTTTAACTATTTCAAAAGTGTTAATTTAACACTTATATTTAACATTTATATGGGAACCACTGGTAAACCCTGGGAAAGTGTTAGTTTTGATTCTGAGGGTGTTAAATTTACGATTTCAAATTTGCTGTGTGGAAGGACAATGTACAAGTTTTTAATGAAGTTTTTAATAAAGTAATATTGTAAAACACATAGTGGTAAATGTGTAAATCATTGAAAATAATTTATATTGTAGAGGTAAATGTAGCAGTACTGGGAATGCTAGAATAATAAGTATTGTAAGATACAATATTATGGAAATGTACTGTAAATTCATATACAATAAAAGATTGCTACTGTAAATTCATATACAGTAGTAAATAAGTACTGTAAATGAATATACAGTAATGTCACTGTAAAATCTACAATACAATATTCATGGGCAAAAGTATTTATCACCGTTTCACTCATCGCACAGAGACTTAAGGATGAGGTTTTTCCTCAATAATATGCTGTTCCCAAATAGAATTACACTCCGCAAGGAGAAAGCAGGTGAAGAAAATGAAAGATTTGACTGGACAGTGATGACAAGAAGAGGGCCTGCTGATGAATGACAATGAAGCTGACTCAAAATGACACATCTGAAAAGTTTTAAATGGGTCACAACTACATTTCACTGCCCACTGAGAGGAAAGCATGTCTCATCATATTTCCCTGTGATGTCTTGCATTCACAGTAATATTTCTTCTTTTCATTACGTCAGGTAACAATGACTCTAGACATAACTGCTCTGAATAGAGCTGAATTCCTTACAGTCCTTAATTATGAAGTTCCAATTGTTAATTTACATTGTTAGAATACCAGTCTCTAACTGGCCAATTGTTTGGTTATTTGCTTATCCCAGTTTTGCTCTAGAAATCGAATCTAACATTAATACTTATTCAGTCATGCCAAAGATTTCCTTGCCAAATTATATAATCTCAATGACATCCATAAGATCAATGAGATTTATAGAGTTACATTGAACCAAATACTGTTTTAGCAGTTTTATTTATAGTGGCAAGTGTTCAAATAGAGTTGTAATAGCTAATACATCTAAAGCCGTACAATGTAAGACCCTGTTGTGGGCACTACTGTAACTGTGCATCAAAAGAACAGCAAGCTACTTGCAGATGTTTTCATTGTTAAAATATAAGTGTCTAATCCACTGTTTCATAGCTGTACCAGAAATCCTTGATTCGGATGAATTTGCCTTTAAGGAATGAACAATCTAATCAAAGCTTGCTACCCCTGAAGAATACTGTTAATGAGCTGCAGCATTCTCACCATTTTCATTCTGTCATGTGGGTAGACATTCTAATAATTCTTGAAGTCTAATTACCACCAAAAGGCTGTAAAATGTTGTAAGAATGGACAGCAACAGTGCATGGTAAGCATAAAATCACAGATGTAATCACAGATATACAGATATATTTAGAAAACTGACATTTACTGGTGAAAACATTCTGTGATTTACATTAGGGGATGAAAATACACAGCAGATGTTTAACAGGTCAACAATGACAGCGGTTCTCTAGGTACCACATGTTGTTGTAGCAGCATTTTGCTCCTCTGATTGAACTGCTTGACACCCACTGTCACTCTTCTGCAACCAACATGCCAGTGCAGGGAAGTACACAGCAGATGGAAATGGAAATGGAAAAGATGGAAATGGAAATAATTATGCAAAACAACATATTTTTTTGTTGTTGTTGTTGAAACATTTCTCCATTCCAGTAAATGTTGCAGGGTCCATTGTCAGTCTGGCAACCAAAAAAAGCCTGGAATGCTGGTCCTTGCTTGAAACAAACCCACCTCAGGAATGTTTACCACTGTGACACATTATATTTGCCACTTAGGACGAGTAGTTTGTGTTTGCAGTTTTTTTTTCCATTAAACTATTAAGTCTTGATAAGATGACATGGGCTTTTGGGTCTCTTGGTATAATCACCCTCCACTTGCAAGCCCAGGCTGATCTCTGCCTATCAAAAAAAAAACACTATGCTAATAACTTGCTTCTCATATTTGGTAAAACTTAAGAAGTCAGAACGCAAAAGAGACGGGGAAAGCACGACAAAGGAAATAAAACACCATTTTTACATGCCTATACAGTATAACTAAATTGTATTGTGTGGGTTCACAGGGGACCATTAAGCCATCCTTTTTAATGTGTCTCTAGAAAGAATGAAGAATAAGATGCATGCAGTGAAATGGCCAAAAGCAAAAGGCAGTCCTACATTCTTTCCCAGCTTGCAATTGTCTCTCCAACACTGTGATACCTTAACAACTTATGATCATACCAAAAGTATTTAAATACAGACTTTGCAAGTTGCAGATGGAAACTTGTTATTAAAACTTAGCTACTAGCCATAAAATATTATTAGTCTTCCACACAAATCATTAAATTAAATGACTTTGTGAAATGCAAAGGGAAGCATAAAGAAAAAAAGGCTGGCACTCTCAATGTTGCCATGCAGCTCTGCAGTTTTCTACACTACGAAGTGACACAGGTGTGGATTTCCATTCTTGTCCCATCTCTCTCGCAATATTGACTCAATTTTCCAATTTGTGTCAAAATAAAAATCCCAGTTTCACTCTCAATCCTGGAAGACCAACTTCTACAACAACTTTTTTTTTGGGAAGGCAGTTAACCTAATTTACTATCTTCATTCTTGACTTTCATAGAAACTTAAAAATTCTGTCAGCATGATACAGAGATTGTTGTCCAATACTGTATTCCCTGTATCCAGGCCACAAGATAGATTAATATATATATATATATATAAAGATCCTTCGTTATAATAGAGTTCTAACATTTAGAGTTTCAGTACACAAAAACACATCAATCAAGTGTATGGAATGATGAACTAAAGAAAATGGTTCCGAACTTTCTCACAGGCTGCTGGCAACATATACAGGAAAAACCGGTAATCTTGAGGACACGCACTGCTCACTGTTCCTGACCCCCAACCTGTCTGAAAATGAACACGTATATAATTTTGCAAATAAATTAATAATGTGTTTTATATATATTGTAAAGTAAATCATGAAGACGCCACTTTGCGTTGCTAATAGCCACATTAATAGGAACTACGCAAGGATGAAATACAGTAGAAACCAGATGTTTACATACACTGTGTTAAAAGACACATAAACCTTTTTGTCCTCACTGTCTGAAGTTAAATCAAACTAAACCTCTCCTATTTTAGGGAATTAGAGAATTGTGGTGCTCCACAAAACTGGTTCATCCTTGGGTACAATTTCCAGATGCTTGAAGGTGCCACGTTCATCTTTTCCAACAATTACACGTAAGTATAGATACGATGGGAATGTGCAGCCATCATACCGCTCAGGAAAGAGATGGGTTCTATCTCCCAGAGATTAACATGTTTTGGTCCAAAAAGTGCAAATCAACCCCAGAACAAAAGGCTGAAGCTGGTAAGAGAGTGTCATTCTCCACAGTGAAACGAGTCCTGTACCGACATGGACTGAAAGGCTACTCAGCGAGGAAGAAGCCATTACTCCAAAAGTAACATAAAAAGCCAGTTTGCAAATGCACACAGTGACGAAGACCTTCATTTTTGGAAACATGTCCTGTGGTCTGATGAAACTAAAGTGGAACTGTTTTACCGTAATGACCATCGTTACATTTGGAGGCAAAAGGGGGAAGCTTGTAAGCCTTAGAACACCATCCCAACTGTGAAGTATGGGGGTGGCAGCATCATGTTGTGGGGCTGTTTTGCTGCAGGAGGAACTGGTATCATTAGCATCATTAGGAAATAACATTATGTGGAAAGTTTGAGGAAAAAAGGTTTATGTGTCACAGTGTATGTGAACATCTGGTTTCAGCTGTACACTGGAATCAATAACTTAACATTGGCATTTTTGCACTTTAGTTTCATGCTTTTCTGAGGTTGGCCTGTAACTTTTAGTATTTGTTTATCCATCTATAATTTGTGTTAGGCTCAGGTTAATGGAAAGTAGCCCAACTTGGATAACTTGTTCATATGTTTTCTGCTACACAAAGGGCTATTTACAAAAGTAATTCCAACACATAAATAAATTGTAAAAAAAAAAAAAGACAAAGACAAAAAAAAGGAAAATTTTCCTTTTTTTTTTACATTTATGTCAGTTCCTTGTTACATAAGCAAAATTGTTATTTATTTTTTGCTACAGAGTGAAAATAATTAAAGCTACTCAGATCATGAAAATGAGAATGAAAATAAAATCTGACTGCACTGTAAAGTAAAACCAAATAACTGTTGAAAAGAAGCAGTAGTAGCATGTTTCGTCTGGTGCTGCCTAAGGGAGACCAAAGGGACTGGAAATAGCTTAATCTTCAACACACTTAATGCTCTATTCCTTCTTGTTTTATTGTCTCTTAACAAGAAAACTAAATATTAACTCATTGATATTAATACTTTATTGCTAAAATTAAGTGTAGGTCTGTGTAATGCAGAGTGTGGGATAAAAAGTCAAAACTCATGTTAGTGTGCTGGTAGACACAAAATTGTAAATTGTACAACCTACTAACTGAACAAAGTCCCTCTGAAAATAATGACTGCTAAATGTCTCTGTTATGTCAGCCAGTGCTCACAGTTGATGCCTTGTCCACCAGTTTGTTCTCACCGTGCCCCATCATTCAAGGACTGAAGAAAAGCACTGAATATCAAGTGCTATAATGGGCTAAATGTTTTGTTTGGATATATATGACTAAAGTTGTTTGGAAAATAGCACGTAATGTACCCTTCTGAAGATGTATACTGTACGTAATTTTTGTTTCAGTTGAACAACCGTAAGCAACCAGCCTCTCATCCAGTTTAGAATGGGTTAAATCATTTTTAATGTTTCTCCACAGTCAAGGTTAAGTGGAAAAGAACATGCAGATCTTAAGGGTGAAAACTTGATTATGAGAGAAACATTTGAAATGTGGTATGATGTGGTTAAGATATACAAGTACAACAGACTATAGTCTGTTGATTTGGCCTTCTTGCATCCCCAGGTTCGGTCCAGGAACACAAGACAAGACCTTTGAGAAGAGACAAAGGAATATCAGTTGTATGTACACTTGTAAGCAACACTTTAAATCATTTAGACAAATTAAAAATGAATTTAGACTGGAAAATGGAGATTTATTCAAGACCGAAATTAAGAAGGAAATGGCAAACACTCTCATATATCATTTTGGCCATGTGAAATTACGGATATTTTAGTATGGGGTTCTGACAACCATGGGGGAAATATTCCAATACAATATTCCTAAATAATCCCACTATATATTTCTAGGACTGATACCAGATGGTATAATACGTAAAGATGACCTATACCTATTAAAGATTATATCTCTCTCTATTTGATGCTTTAAAAAGGTTGCATGTCATCATGATTGACAGCTGCTCTAAATAAAGTAGTCGTGGAGGCACCTGTGAAATGGTCAGGAACTGAATATACAGTACAAAGGTCACATGCCAGTAGCGATGGGATTTAGGCTGTTTTGTACCACAAATGGATTCTTCTGCTTTAAACTGTATTAACGAATACATTACGTGATAGGGGATTCTGAAATTTAGTGAAACGAAATGACTAAAATATGTGCATTTTTTTTTTCTTAGGATTTTTTTAAAGGTGTGATAATGTGATAATGGAATGCAAATCAGCATTAGACGTCCAATATTTTGTCTGTCAAATGTGTTGAGACCATGAAAATATTAGTGGTTTATCAAATGCCACAGCAAACTGCTTCTTCTTTTACCCAGCAACAAATGAACAGAGAAAATGTCATTTTCAGACTCTGGGTTACACCCTCTTGCGCACTGCTTCGTTCCAGATGAGTCCCCACAGACAGAGATTACAGGAAGAAGATGAAGAAAGCTTCAAGCTGTCTCCACGCTTTGCACAGAAGACAACAAGGGACATCATGCTGCACGCCACCTTGTTATTTCTTTTGTGTGGTAAACACTTGGTGCTGCAAGAACAGATGAGGGATGTACGCCTGTTAAAACGCTACAATAAACCTGTGCATAGCTGGGATTTAGATGTATTTTTTTTTTTTTTATACAGTGGCGAAGGGTTGACTTCAGAAAAACTTCCTCCAGGGTTACTTCCTGTCAGCATTAACACCTGATAAGGAACGTGACGAAGAGTTAAAGATTTAAAGGCTCAGTTATCTTCTCAACAGAAAAACAAAGACACAACCCAGAGTCATAGAAAACAGAAATATTTATATCAAATGTACAACTGAATTGTACAGTTCTACAGTTCTGTAGGCTTCCGGAGAACATAACTGTAAAATGATACTAAACCTCTACATTCTTACATAACTTTTTTGTTTGTTTGTTTGTTTTTTTCATTCTGTAAAGAGTAAAAACTGCTGAAAATGTCCTAGTGGATCACAGACTCAAGTCCCAGAATTGACAAATTCTTTATAAAACAATAATAATATGTATATCCGTAACTGAGTATACACAGTATACACCTTTACCTTGTACAAAAAGAGTTAAAAATGTCATTACAAATGTCAGCTATTGATTGACACCTACAGTCATTGGTTGACAGCCAGGCTTCTGCTAGTGTGGTGTGTATGCCTAGCGTCAGGACCTTATAGTAGCGACAAGCTTTTCCAACTAACATCTGTAAACTTCTAAATAAAGCTAAAATACTAAACGTCAGCCTAATAGCATTTCTGCCTAACTCATTTTTTTTGCCAAATTGAGATATTGGCCTAACTCTACTCGCCTTTCACTGCTGCACCACCCTGTATAACTGCCTATGTTCTCAGCCAATCAGAAGGCTTGCATCATTCAAAAAACACTATCTGCTTTAGTCATCTAATTGACTTGGGCATTTTTGATGCCATATAAAAATGTGCCCAAGTCATCTCAAATTGACTTGAGCAGTTTTGGCGCTACACAACAATGGCTGCCCCCATGAAGAACAAGGCTCGTCTTAGCATAAATGAAGCATTAAATCTCATCTTTGATTCATCAGGTAAGCTTATTCATATTTCTCAAACATTCTATACACTAAAGTCACTTATGAATTGTGTGTTTAAACTTTTAATCACGTTTCTGCAACAAAGGAATAAGGACTGCAAAATAGCTAGCCTAAAGCTAATGTTTTAAGCTAAAGCAAAGCTAAATTCTATACACTGCATCAGTTACATTTTGTTTGCTAAAACAATTTCTTGATTTGAGTAGATATACTGTAGTCTGTTAAAAATATCAACACTGCTGTTGATTGTTTAATAGCGTTATATTTAGCATTTATTTTAGCAGGAATTTATTTGGTTTATTTTATATGAATTTGCTTTTTGAGTGTTTTATACATTTCATTGTTAGTTTATATAGAATTTATTTCAGCAAACAAACTGTGCTGTACTATTTTCTGCTTCAGGATCAGGAAATCATCATGATATCAATTCAGAGAGTGAGTTTGGACATGAGGAAGAAGATGGGTCAGGAAGTGACAAGGACATGGACACCTGGCAACATACTGAAGAAGAAACAGCAGATGAAGCTTCCAGAGCTGCTCTGATTCATGGTCAGAGAGTGACCATGATGACCCTATCTTGGATAATGACTATATACCCAAGAAAGAAAACTGGTCAACAAGTGGAAGTGATACAGACTCATCTCAACACAGTGAGGAAGAAAAAGGTGAGGAAGGTGAACGCAGAGAGGAGGGAGGAGGTGAGAGGAGTGAAGAAGAGGACAGACATGCATGTAAACGTCATAAGAATCCAAGGTCACACATGTGGAAGCGACAGATGATGAAAGAGAAACGTCTGAAGGGAGAAAGTTACAAAGATGCAAAAGGAAAGGAGAGACAGCCAAAGACCATGGGCCCACCCTGCACATCACAGTACTGCTTAAGGTCGACAACGCGAAGTTGTGAACTGCTTTGTGGTGAAGAGAGGACTGATATTTTTAAAAAATTCTGGTCCATGCCCTCCTGGGAGACACGGAAGCTGTATATCCAGGCTTTAATAGAAAATGTAAGTGATTTGTTGGAGTAAATTTGTCATCTCTGCTGTCTCCTCAGCTCATCAGCCTGTACCTCAGTCTATCTGGATTTGCTATTGTATTTTCCTTTACCTACAGGTGCCTATAAAGTAGAGTAAAGCTGGTGCTGCATCAAGGAGAAAACATTCTCTATTATACTACTTGCAACTGGCAGATGGCCGTACACTACCTGTGTGTAAGAATCTTTTCTGTTCAACACTTGGCATTGCCCCCAGAACCTTCGGATCATGGTTGAACAGGAACATCAATCTGTATTGAACTGCCCAAACCCAAGATCAATAGGACTGGTAAGTAAATCACAAAATAATGATTGTACTTGAAAATTCGATTTCAAATTGCTGTGGGAGAGGGGTTATTATATCCAGTAATGGTGTATTTGCATGATCTTGCTTTAGGTACCTTGCAAGTCTATAGTGTATCTCTATTCTAATTTCCATGTTTTATTTGTACTTGTTAGGTCCACATGCGCCCATATCAGATGCTGACCTGTCCTTCCTGAAGGATTGGCTCTCATGTCTGCCTACCATTCCATCCCATTACTGCCGCCATGTTCCCTCCTATCAAGACACGAAGTTTCTGGAGCCTGGAACAGTTATTTGTGACCTGTACAAAGAATACTGTAAAGCTGTTGGTGAGAATGGAGCACGGGTTGTGAGTGAGGGGTATTTCCGCAAAGTGTTCCGTGAGTTGAAATACTGTGTTCATACCACGGAAAGACCAGTGTGATGTATGTGTTGGTGCCAAGGCAGGAAATGTAGATCAGGATACCCTTAATGCTCATTTGAAATTAAAGGCTGAAGCTCAGGCTGAAAAAGCTGAGACAAACTCTCAGTGTGGACAATAGACCTGCAGCGTGTTCTTTTGTGCCCCAAGACCCAAGCGAGCACAATGTATTATAAAACTAAATTGCAGATGCACAACTTTACTTGCTTCAACCTGGGTAACAAAGATTGCTATTGTTACCCCTGGGAGGAGCACGAGGGCTCCCTCAGCAGCGAGGTTTTTGCCCATCTGCAGTTCAAACACTTTGAGTCAGTCTTAGAGGCCAACCCAAATATTAAAAAAATCATAGTCTGGAGTGATGGCTGTGGCTATCAGAATCGGTGTTGCACCATTGCAAATGCGTACCTTGATCTGAACATTAAGCATGATATCACAATTGAACAAAAATTTCTGGTTGCAGGGCACACACAAATGGAGTGTGACTCCATGCATAGCTGCATTGAACGCCGTA